>VDFB02000015.1:280716952-280822983 GCA_007258455.2 Sequoia sempervirens
GGGTTGAGGGATTAGGGTTGAGGGTACATATGGTTGAAGGATTGGGGTTAAGAGTCCAATGTATAGGGTAGATGGTATTGGGGTTGAGGGTTTAGGGTTTGAGGGTTGAGGATTGAGGGATTAAGGCTTAAGGGTTGAGAATTGAGGGTTGGGTGTTTAATGTATAGGGTAGAGGGTTTAAGGGTTGAGGGTTGAGGGTTTAAGGTTGAGGGTAGAGGATTGAGGGTATAGGGTTGCATGATTAGTGTTGAGGGTCCAATGTATAGGGTAGAGGGTATAGAGGTTGAGGGATTATGGTTTAAGGGTTGAGGGATTAGGGTTGAGGATAGAGGGTAGATGATTGAGGGTAGAGGGTTTAGTGTTTAAGGGTTGAGGGATTAGGGTAGAGAGTTTAATAAGTGGGTTTAAGGGTTGATGGATTATGGTTGAGGGTAGAGGGTAGAGGATTGAGGGTAGAGGGTAGAGGGTAGAGGGTTTAAGGGTTGAGGGTTTAGGGTTGAGTGTTTAAGGGTTTATAGGGTAGAGGGTAGATGGTAGAGGGTTTAAGGGTTGAGGGTTTAAGGTTGAGGGTATGATGTAATCAAGGGAGGCCCTGCAACAAAATTATAACAAAATAAACCAAGAAAACAACTATCAGTTCACCAAACCCCAAAATTTTCACTATCTCAACCAATTCTCACAATTTCCTTGTATAATTGGGAATCAACTCAATCGGGTAAACCTTCTCAATGACCTTTCAGACCAAGAATTGGACCATTTTATGGACCCATTAGAGCACACAATCACATATCAACAAACCACTATTGGTCACTTCGAGACAACCTCAACAAAATAGGCTTTATACACCCTTTAGGCCTCAAATTAGGCCTCTTTTGCAAAGAAACTACTCAAAAATACTTTCCTAAACTAGTGAAATCAATTGGGAAGAAATAAATATGTTTCAAAACCAAAGAATCCACAATAATTTGTCAAAAGTTCATTCACCAAAGCATCTAATCCCAAAACCCTCTTTTTAAGCCGAAAAACTAGGGTTTTCATGGAAAACACATTTCCAAACCTCAAAAAAACAAGCCACCACCTAAAAAAATTCCAAAAACCTCTTCATATGCTTAATCAATCCAGAAACAATGCTACCCCACACAATTTTCACTTTAGCATGTCAAAACCTCACAATTTCAAGAGAAAATCACATTTTCCATCATTAGGTCATCATGCCCAACACACTATTTGGCATCCCCTGCTCTCACAAACACACAAACATCTATTTTATAACATTTCATACCCATTCCACCAATCACAGTAATCACAGGTGGTGGAATGGGTGTATTTCACATTTAAATGACCTTCAAAACCTCAAAGACAGGGTTAACAGAGTAGTTTTGGAAATTTTGAGATTAAACACCACAAACTCAAAGTGAAGTGCTCAAAACAACTGGAAATGAGTTCTAACACATGTATTTAAAGGCTCTCAAAATTTCCCAAGCAAGGCACCTCTGTACGGTACCGTACAAGTGCTGGAAAAGCAAAGAAAATAGTCAAATCTGAAAAAAAATAGAGTTTGTAATTGATTTTTCCTATTCAAATCTCCAAGAGAGCATGCAAATTGATGTTTCCAACCTTTATAGGCCCCTTAAAACCAAAATAAACCACCATACCCACCAAAAACTGATTTTTAGACTTCTTGACAATTGGTATTTCCTTACATTGTGCAATTTTACACTTTTCCTTGACAACTTTACAACTTTTGATGACAACATTTACAAGATTTGTATAAATTGGAAATTTCAACATAATAACCCCCATCAAAGACCCAATTACATGTAAAATGGTCTATATGACCTTATTTTATGGAAAAAATCCAAAATACTAAAGCTTAGACCTTATCAACCTAACTTAACAAATTTTGTTTAATGGTGCCCCTACACCAAGGTAGAGGATTGAGGGTCCAATTTATAGGGTAGAGGGTATAGGGGTTGAGGGATTAGGGTTTAAGGGTTTGGGGATTAAGGGTCAAGAGGGTTGATGGATTAGGGTAGAGAGTTTACTAAGTGGGTTTAAGGGTTTAAGGATTGAGGGATTAGGGTTGAGGGTAGAGGGTAGAGGATCGAGGGTAGAGGGTAGAGGGTAAAGGATTGAGGATAGAGGGTAGAGGGTTTAAGGGTTGAGGGTTTATGGTTTAGGGTTGAGTGTTTAAGGGTTTAGAGGGTAGAGGGTTTAAGATTGAGGATAAAGGATTGAGGGCATAGGTATGGGGGATTAGGGTTGAGGGTCCAATGTATAGGGTAGAGGGTATAAGGGTTGAGGGATTAGGGTTTAAGGGTTGAGGGATTAAGGGTCAAGAGGGTTGAGGGATTAGGGTAGAGAGTTACTAAGTGGGTTTAAGGGTTTAAGGGTTGAGGAATTAAGGTTTAGGGTAGAGGGTAGATGGTTTAAGGGTTTAAGGGTTTAAGGGTCGAGCGTTTAGGGTTTAGGGTTGAGTGTTTAAGGGTTTATAGGGTAGAGGGTATATGGGTTGAGGGATTAGGGTTTAAGGGTTTAGGGATTAAGGATCAAGAGGGTTGAGCGATTAGGTTAGAGAGTTTACTAAGTGGGTTTAAAGGTTTAAGGGTTGAGTCATTACGGTTGAGGGTAGAGGGTAGATGGTAGAGGGTTTAAGGATTTAGGGTCTAAGGGTTTAAGGGTTGAGGGATTACAGTTGAGGGTAGAGGATTGAGGGTATAGGGTTGAGGGTCCAATGGAAAGGGTATAGGGTATAGGGGTTGAAGGTTTAGGGTTTAAGGATTGAGGGTTGAGGGATTAAAGGTTGAGGGTTGAGAATTGAGGGTTGAGGTTTAATGTATAGGATAGAGGGTTTAGGGTTTATAGTTTAGGAGTTAGAGAGAGATAGAAGTAGTGAGTGAGAGAGAGGGAGTTGAGAGAGAGAGAGAGAGATAGAGAGAGAGAGAGAGAGGGTATAAGGGTTAAGGGTAGAGGGTAGAAGGGAGAGAGATAGGAGTGAGTGGAGTGAGGAGAGGGGAGTTGAGGAGAGGGAGAGGGGGTGGGAGGGAGAGACTTGAGAGAGATAGAGAGAGAGAGAGGAGAGTGGGAGAGAGATGGGGAATTAGATAGAGGGGTATAAGGGTTTAAAGGGTAGAGGGTGGGGAGAGAGATAGAATTAGGGTTTAAGAGGTTGAGGAATTTAAGGGTAAGAGGGATAAAAGTGGAAGTCATGTAGAGGGTAGAGAGGCACTTGGGAGTGAGTGAGTGAGTGTGAGAGATTTGAGAGAGGGAGAGGGGGTAGGAGGGAGATACTAGAGAGAGAGAGACAGGGGGAGTGGGAGAGAGATAAAGGGTAGAGGATAGAGGGTATAAGGGTTAAGGATAGAGGGTAGAGGGGAGAGAGATAGAATTATGGTTTAAGGGTTGAGGGTATAATGGTTAAGGGTAGAGGGTAGAGGGGAGAGAGATATGAGTGAGTGAGTGAGAGAGAGGGAGTAGAGAGAGGGAGAGGGTATAGGGGTTGAGAGACTTGAGAGAGAGAGAGAGGGAGGGAGTGGGAGAGAGATAAAATTAGGGTTTAAGTGTTGTGGGTATAATGGTTAAGGGTAGAGGGTGGAGGGGAGAGAGAGAGAGGGATTGGGAGAGAGATAAAGGGTGAGTGAGTGAGTGAGAGGGAGTTGAGAGAGGGAGAGGAGGTAGGAGGGAGATACTTGAGAGAGAGAGGGAGGGAGTGGGAGAGAGATAGAGGGTATAAGGGTTAAGGGTAGAGGGTAGAGGGGAGAGAGATAGAATTAGGGTATAAGGGTAAAGGGAAGAGAGATAGAATTAGGGTATATAGGGTATATACAAAGAGAGAAAATAAATCTATTAAAAAACCAACTCTCTCATAACGCGAGCGCATTTTGAAGAAGTAGAGATATGATCATTTTTAGCAAGAAATAACACGCTCACATTATAATGTGAGCGTGTTTTGTCTTGCTCTAAAAATGGTAAAAAACTCAATACCCATGATCTCAAGGCCCACATTCTACATATTCTCCTAGTTTTTCGCGTGCTCGAACAAAAAAATATCTTTTTGATGATTTTGTGAAGTGTGAATGCATGTTTTTCACATTCCAACACCTTTTTCATGATCTTTCCACCACCTTTGCATGAAATAGCAGAGTTTTCACATTGAAAGGCATATAATATCAATTCAAGTTTGAATTCCAGTGAAAACTGATATACAATTGAAGTTTGGAGGGGAACAAGCTTTTGAAAAAGTCAAATTGTTGAGGAGTTTGAAGAAAGAAGAAGCTAAGGCTATATAATTGGGTAGAACTCCTCCATTTGAAACTTTGGTTTTTTAGGTATGTGAAGTCTTTACACATTTTCTTTCATTCTATTATGGCTTGCTTTCATTTTTGTTATTTTGCATATTCCACGTTGATCATTGTTTGTCTGTCATTATAACCTTAGGTTTTCAATGCACATTCTAAATTACACAATTCTATACACTTGCCAATTACATTTTTAAACCACATCTCTTTGAGGTATTTTGTTATTTAGCAATTGACTTACCTCATGTATGCTTCCACATTTTGTATACACATATATATGACATACGTTTTAAGGAAGTAAAATAAAACATCATATCTCAATCCTTTATTATGGATGTGCATACCACTCTCTGAAGCTTTCATTGAGGTATTTTGTCAAACAATTATACCAAGCAACTGATTGCCTTGTCTATTCTACCAAATTTTTGATACATGTCTCTAAAAAATTGGAATATACTCTTCCCACATTGATAGATCTTAGAAAATATTTTGGTTTTCATCTCTATTTCTAAATTTACCTCATCACTAAACCTACCTCATCACTTTTAGTTGTGATATATTTTAAATGTTTCCTTGATTAGTCTACTTACAAGGGATTCTAACCCTTCTCTCCACTGTTACAAGACTCTTTATTCAAGTATAAGTTAGCAACAATGGGAAAGGTGTAGCCTATCTTCCAATCATGGCTCAAAATGGAAGCATGGACAAAGCATTTGAATTGTTTGAAAATAATTTTTTCGTATAAATGTATGTAAAATGTGGTAGCATTGACAAGCTAGTGAGATTGGAAAGATAGTGAGCTCACTCACTAGCCTGCTAATGTGGTAGGGTTGAGATGGTATGGGCAGCATATGCCTCATATAAATGGGGTCTCATGTGACCATGAGACCCCATTTCTATGAGGCATACACTACCCCTACCATCTCAACCCTACTGAATTGGCAGGATAGTGAGTGAGATCCCAATGCAGTAGGATTGAGAAGGTAGGGGAAGCGTATGCCTCATAGAAATGGGGTCTCATGGTCATATGAGATCCTATTTCTATGAGGCATATGCTGCACCTACCTTCTCAACCCTACTGCATTGGCAAGCTAGTGGAGCGTTGGCAAGCTAGCTCACTCACTAGCGTGCCAATACGGTAGGGTTGAGAAGGTAGGGGTGAGAATCCATTTCTATGAGGCATACATTGCCCTGGTGATGTATATCACCATAAGACTCCATTTCTATGAGGCATACGCTGCCCCTACCTTCTCAACCCTACCGCATTGACACACTAGTGAGTGAACTAGCTTGCCAACGCTCCACTAGCTTTCCAATACGGTAGGGTTGAGAAGGTAGGGGCAGCATATGCCTCATAGAAATGGAGTCTCACAGTGATTATAATCACCGTGAGACTCCATTTCTATGAGGCATATGCTGCCCCTACCTTCTCAACCCTATTGCATTGGAAAGCTAGTGAGTGACCTAGCTTGCCAATGCTCCAATAGCTTACCAATTCTCCAATAGCTTACCAATGCAGTAGGGTTGAGAAGGTAGGGGCAACGTATGCCTCATAGAAATCGGGTCTCACGTTGATGTACTAACTTTCCAATGCGGTAGGTTGAGAAAGTAGGGGAAACATATGCCTCATAGAAATGGGGTCTCATGGTGATATACTATGGGGTCTCATGGTGATGCATATCACCATGAGACCCCATTTCTATGAGGCATACGCTGCCCCTACCTTCTCAGCCCTACTGCATTGGCAAGCTAGTGAGTGAGCTAGCTTGCTAATGCTCCAATAGCTTGCCAATAGGGTAGGGTTGAGAAGGTAGGGGAAATGTGATAGAAACCTAGGTGGTGAAGACCCCAACCAACTCAAAATGATCAGACTGAAACAAGAAACCAGCCCCTTAAACACTATACACTCAACTTATCCCAAGCACACACCTAAAGGCTTGTAGCCCTCTGAAAATGCTTTTTCTCAATATCTTTTAGAGAAGGATGTACATAGACCTAAAAAAAATCATATGAGACACACTTCAACTACTAACACAACATGCCAAAAGGTTTCAAGAGGTTTCTTTGCAACACTATTGAAAAAAAATAGGCTGCCCTACCTTTTAGGCCACCAAATAGCCCTCTTTTAAAAAGGAGGTACCTCCAAAACAATTTTTTTTCACCAAATATCAACTAAAAATCACTAATTGTGTTATAAAACAACTAATTCCACCATTATTTCTCAGATACTTGACCTCTAAAATGCTGTACCACCAAACCCTCAACTTTCATGCAAATAACCTAGGGTTTATTGAAAGTCTTGACAACCAGGCTTACCAGACTTCACCAATACCAAAAACACTTCAAAAATACCCTGCACAAACTCAAACAACCATTACATCCTTCAAAATTTCATCAAAACCCTTCTTTAACACCCCATTTACACAAGGAAAACAATGTAATTCTACCCTAGGGCATCACCCAATTTCAAACAACTTACTTCCTCTGCCTTCACGACCATGTGGAAACCTAACCACAATGTATGCCTCATAGAAATGGGGTCTCACGGTGATGTACATCACCATGAGAGCCAATTTATATGAGGCATATGCTACCCCTACCTTCTCAACCCTACTGCATTGGCATGCTAGTGAGTGAGCTAGCTTGCCAATGCTCCACTAGCTCGCCAAGGAATTTGAATTCACATACCTTGTCCATGCTTCCATTTTGAGCCTATCTTGTAATCATGGCATCCCCTGCACCACCTTTTTATATGATAGAAATACTCTTGTACAAGATGATTGTAAGTATTTTTTATGAAGCCTTGAATGACATATATTTCATTTATTTGAATGGATAAATATTTTAGGAACTAATATTCATCTCATTACCATGCTACAGGTAAAATTATCTGCCATGCTGAAGAAATGAAGAAGGAATAAACTAACAGACAAAGAGTATGAAACCTTCAAATCAAAGGAGAGAAAACGAGTGGCGACATATTGTGAAAAGAAGAAATTGGGTACTGTTGACGAAAACAAGCCAACTGAAGAGGAACCTTAATCGTCAAAAAGAGAACATGAATTGGCAACACAAAGGGCACGAATGCAAAAGCATCATGGTAAGATAGATTTGGATACCGTAGTTGGAGACACACCCTCTATGACAAGTGAATACGAAGGGACACCATTAACCACAAGTGAATATGGAGGGACACTAGCTACCGCAAGTGAATATGGAAGGGCACTATCTATTACAAGTGAATATGGTTGGAAACCATCCAATGCATCTCAAGTTGAGAGTACATCAACACTCATATTTGAAAAAGAAGGTATGCCATCATCCCCATGTGAACCTCAAGGTATGTCTTCTACTCCACCCTCGATTGAAGGTACACAATCTAGCCCACCTCAATTAAATATTGATGAAATTCCTAATGTTGAGATGTATGTATGTACCTAGGAGAACACCACCTATAATTTTGCGTAGAAAGCCAAAGTATTTGATTAATATTGATGAGGATATTTTGCAGCACATGGAAGGTAAGATTCCAACACACACTTGTAGAAGATATGCTGATAAGATTTGGAAATCATTCTTTGAAAGGCTAAATGGGACCACAAGATGTCAACTATTTGTTGAAATGATGCGGGGTATAAAGTATAGAAACATCATGAAGACTCTTGGGTTGAGAACATCGAATTCATCGAGCGAAAACACTATTGTGAATAATCTAATGGATGCATATGAGAGTGTGGGTAAGAACTTACACTCAACGGATAGTAATGTCACCTGATGTGTCATTACATCAACTTTGGTAAGTAGTCAAACAAAGAGAGCTCGTCTCATTAGAAAGACGAGTGAGAAAATGAGAATTAGTAGAAAAACTTTATCAAAATCCATTCAAAGGTGGAAAAGAATTGAGGGCATCGATTCAAATGAATTATGGGCATTCTCGAGGAGACTGCCACAAAAATATAAAAAAGTTTTTGAAGCATTGAGAACACTAATTGAAGAGTATTGGAAGAATAACACAAGGACATCTCCGAATCAAAGGGATGTGGTAAGAAGGAGAATTGGTAGTCGGAACCGTGAGTCACATCCAAATATTTTTTGGATACGACTCAAACCCAATTTTTTCATAAATTTCAAAATGATTATCCTCAAATTAGTATTTGTCAAAGATTTTTTGAAATGCTTAAACCTTTTTATGTCAAGATTTATCACACACACACTACTTGTTGCTATAGACTACATATTGAATTCTCTAACCATTATGATGTTTATCATTCTATATGTTTAGATTTGCATACTAATGATGTTTTGTAGGATTGTGGCATAGAAGCCCCACCAAAATATTCAAGAGAGTTCTTATCAAATTTTTTATGTGAAAAAGAGGATGGCCAAATATTCTATAGGACAACATGCTTGGATGGTTCATGCGAGCGTTGCGGTGGCTTGTAGCGTATGCCAATATGTCAACATATGGAAGGCACAGATGAGGTGGGACAAAAACTAGTAGAGTTTGGGAAGTATAAAATAGTGGCATACGCTACAAAAGATGGGTCTCAAGCAAAAAGGTGTGATTAGACTATTTAGAAGATTCCAGTATATCAGTTTATGTCCATGTTTCGTGACAATATAGTGTATGAGTATGCAAGGCATACCCATAGAGCCCGATGGCTGGACGCACAATTCAAGCTATGCAAGGACACCTTTCCAATTGGCAGCATAGTATCAGTGGTCGAATTTTCTTAGAACTACACTCTACATCCACAACATGAGGTGCAGTCACAGTATTACAACTCCACATAGGTTTCGATATTTGTGCACATAGCATTCATTCATGCAACTGATAGTACAGAGGACCAAAGGAAGGCATTGAGGGAGTATCACTTTTATATTATTGATGATTGCACACATTCTCTAGATTTCGTGCAAGGTTGCTTCCAGATGTTCTACAATGATTTGGATAAGAGGGGCATAGCATACGGTTGGCATATAATATGGTCGGATAACTATGCAGCACAGTTCAAGAACTTGTGCATGTTCTACTAGTTAAGTAGGATGCATGTCATTATAGGTGTTCAACATATGTGGAACTTTTTTGAGGCCAAGCATGGAAAGGGGGAGCATGATGGTGCAGGAGCATGTGTGAAAAGAGCATTAGCACGAGAAGAGTTAAAGTATAAAGACAGTGCAAAGTTGACAAATGCAAGATCAATCGTCGAGTGGTGTAATGCTTCGATGGGTCCAGGTAATGAAGGTACGTCTCCAGTTTGTAGATTTTTTTGGTTGATGGATGATACTAACATTGCACCATAAGAGGATTGTTGTACACTAATAGGATTGAGTGAGCTACACTCTTTCCTTAGCTCAAATGTAGGTTCATGGAGTATCGATACATGGAAGATGGCATGCTTTTGTTCTTCATGTACAATGCAAGCCTGGAATGATTGTGAGTCAGCGGAGCGGGTTGAAAAATGGTTGACAAGTTATCTTATCCCACTTCACATGTATCGCCCTCCAACGACATTGGAACTAACACATATGGAATCATTGATTGACTTTGACCACATGTTAGATCTAGTTCAATTAGGTAATAGATCTGCTTGCTTAGTTTTTGAAATTCCATATTGTTATCTTACTTTATAGTGTATTAGTAATATTGACTAATTTCAAGAGATTTGCTACACATATCAATGCAGGGCATGTTTATGCAATTATTGTAGATGAAAACAATGAAGAGGGAACACACTATTACTTGTGTCGTTGTGTTAAGGCCAAAAAGAAATTGGAGGCCCCAGTTATAGATCAAGAAAACATCGAATACCCTATAGGCTTACTAGTTGTTACTGGAACGTGGCTTAGAAGGTACCCACATAAGAGAGTTAAAGATTGGATGTTTTAGGACTTTGAGATGCATCGTAAGATTTTTCATTACTCGAGCCTTGTCGTGGCATCCAATGTTTGTTTGACCAAATATGGGGGTAGGCCTTTAAACAAGACCTTGTGGAAGGTCCGTGAGTCTAACCATGAGGCAATACTTGGAACAATAAAGAGTAAAGAAGACCCGGATGGTTCTTTGGATTAATTTGTAAGTATGCACATCGGTTCTTATTAATTTTTACTTGTATGCACATTAATTTTTTTGATGCCAATGCTATCATCTTCTTTTACTTTTCCTATTTGTAAGTAACCTACTAAAAATTGATTGGTGTCCCCTTGCAGAGAATGCAAATTTATGAGCCATCCAATAGAATCTCAACTAGAAAAACAATGCAACATCCTTATTTTGATGATCTTGACAAATCTCAATTATGATTTTAAGCCATTACAAAAGTGTGTGTGAAGCTTGGTGAGGGAATTTCAAGTTATTCATTTGAAGTTAACCTTATCATGAGCACCTATGATGTAGACATTATAAGAGCATCTCAAATTTCAAGTTATTCTATTCATGAGAGGTTTTGTGTGCAATAGGTATCTTGAAACTCCCAGTGAAGATGTATGACTAGGAGTGACTAAGTTGAGAGACTGGCATGCCTATCTGTAAGTGACTTCCATCTATTTTCATTTCATTTCCATTTTGGATGCTCTTTCTTTTTCTTCTTTTACTTTGAGTATTTATAAATAAACTACTAAAAATTGATTGGTCTCTCATTGCAAAAAATTTTGATTTATAAGCCATCGAAGAGAATCTCAGCCAAAAAATCAATACAACATCCTTATTTTGATGATCTTGACAAATCTCAATTCTGATTTGAAGCCATTATAAAAGAGCGTGTGAAGCTTAACGAGGGAATGCCAAGTTACTCATTTGAAGTTAACCTCTTAATGAGAACCTATGATGTAGACATTATAAGAGGATCTCGAATATATAAGTGACATTGTAAAAAATATGTGAGAACGGAGTACCTAAGGAATTGTAATGAGATTTACTCAAATATTGAAATTTTGGAGTTCATGTTTGGTGTAGGAGCATCTTGTTCTCTAAATTCCCTCAATAGGAAAATTTGCAAAATTTGAATTTTCAAATGTAAACAATGTGAAAAAGGTCATGTGAAGGTCATATGTAATGTATTCAAAGTATCAAATAGGTCATTAGGTGATTAGAGAAGTGATATTGCACAAAAGTTGTCATTTGGTGTAAAAATGCAAAACTTGATTAGTTGCACAATTGCAAAATTATAGAAGATGAAGAGTCCTCTTGTTAGAAAGGTTAGTTAGTTGATGGAAGATGTAGGGGCAACATTCATAACTGATTGGAATAGCTATATAAAGCATTGTAAAGGTGTGGAAAAGAGCTGAACTTGTATTCTTGAAGAAATTAGTAAATAAAGGACCTTGTTTTCTATATTTGCAACACTTTTCCTTTTTTGTTTCAAGCTTGTGCGGATTGTACAACACCTTATAGTTTGATTGTTGATTATTTTTCTATAGAGCAAGGAGTTAGGTTACTTTTGAAAGTATTTTGAAGTCTTTTAACTCAAATTTGAGGAAATAAGAACAATTTTATCATAATTGGTTCGTAACCCTCAATAAGGGTTTTGAGAGTCCATTAAGTGATAAGATTGCCATTCCACCGATGTAGGGTTAAGTAGGTCAATGGAATGGATTGCAATTAGGTGTTTTTAATTTTGAATATGTGTGTAGATTCAGGGGAAGACAGGAATGTGAAGTTTTGTTGCTGCTCCAGATAAATTTATGAGTTTTCACACAAGAAATGGTGCCTACAGACTAGGGTTTGGAGAAATGACAATTGTAGAGGTTTGATGGCAGTTTGATTACTATATGCAGACATATTCCAACATGTCTAAGGAATTTACAAGTTTGTATGAGGTTTGGTAAGTGGGTTTTTAATAAACCTTAGCTTTCTTGAGCCTACAAGGGAATTTGATGAGGGTTTTGTTGTTTGATGTTATATTGAAACTGTTAAACTATAAAAGTGGAAGATTTGAAGGTTTTGAGACTTGATACACTACTTTCCGAGGTTATTTTATGGTTTGGAGTTGATTTCTTGATAGTTGCTTCACAAAATTGACCTAATTTGAGGCACTTTCTAGTGGATAAACTTTCCAAAATAACCTCTTCAAAGATTTTGTTATGTATTAGTAGATCAAAATGGATTTCTAAATATGTATGGGGTTTGTGGAAACACAAAGAGATTGAAAAAGAATCACAAAACAAGCAAACTATGCTACCCATAAGGCCAATAAGGCCAAATTAACAAAGCAACCCCACTTTATTCTTCGTATCACATGCAAATCACCATTGCACAACATTAACCAGTCTGCCAAACCACCAATTCCTCCACTTTTAGGGTGTGAGAAGCCCTCTAACATAACAAACCCCAAAACCATCTTCTTTCACAAGTTAGAAAAGTGTTTATTGAAAACCCATACTCCAAACCTTCCCACATCCAACCAAATCCTGAAACACCTTCAAAAAGGTCTACACAAGCTTAAAATTTCAAGAGATATTTCTTCCCCCAAATATTTTTTCAAACCCTAGCACTAAACCACCATTTTCCACTAAAAAATGCACCATTTGACATCTAGGGCATCACCTAAAAACCCTCTATTCTCCTCCCTTGCACAAAAAACTTTGCACACATGTTTTATAACCATAACTAAGCCTTTCCACTGAGTTACATAAGCATATAGTGGGTGGAAGGCTTAATATGACATTTTAATGCACTCAAAACCCTTAAAACAAGGTATATAGACCGACCCTCAGTAATTAGCTTCTAAAATGCACAAAATCACTTGAAATCCAACCAAACCAAAACTAAAATGGAGTTAAGTCTACTGCCCACCGAATTCCATCCAAAAGAGAGCACAATCACCTTGTACAAAACCATACAGTTCAAGGAAAAATTAGATTTCTAGTAAAAATACATAAAATTGCAAGGAAACAATGAATTTTATTGATCTTCTAAGTACATGGTACATTTATGCTAGGCATGGTCCTCTTTCGTACCCAAACATGTGGAATCGCTCCAAACTATGTTCAACTGGCTCGATCCCTTAAGGGTCCAAAGTGCAAAAGGGAAACAATATTTGATGGTGTATTACTCAAAAACCGTGGCACTTACAAAATATTCGTCTAAGCCTACGAGATCACATTGGACCCCTCTACAATAACCTCTCTCATTTTTTGTTATTTTGGAGTGGTTTTCCCGTGGTGTCCAATTTTCACTTGATGGAAAAAGTGTCAAATGCAAGCAGTGCAAAGTTGCAAAGTGGTACAACTTTCGTTCTACAACTCGTGTGGCCAAACAGACTGTTCCTCCACGTCCGAATAGGTATTTTTACGCTAGGAATGGTCCTCTTTCGCACCCAAACACACAGAATCGCTTTGAGCTACGTTCAACTGGATTGATCCCTTAAGAGTCTAAAGTGCAAAATGGCTGCAAACTTCAGCATGTTGTTACTCGGATACCGTGATGATTAGAAAATTATTGTCTAATCCTATGGGATCATGTTGGGCCCATCTACAATAACCTCTCTCATTTTTTGTTATCTCAGAGTGGTTTTCTTGTGCTGACAAATTTTTACTTGATGGAAAAAGTGTCAAATGCAAGCAATGCAAAGTTGCAAAGTGGTGCAACTTTCATTCTACAACTCGTGTGATCAAACAGATTGTTCCAACATGTCTAAATAGGTATGTTTACACTACGCATGGTCCTCTTTCACACCCAAACATGCGGAATCACTCCGAGCTACGTTCAATTGGATCGATCCCTTAAGAGTCCAAAGTGCAAAATGACTGCCAACTTCAACATGCTGTTACTCGATTACTATGACCCTTAGAAAATTCTCATATGATCCTATGGGATCATGTTGGGCCCCTCTACAATAACCTCTCTTATTTTTTGCTATCTCAGAGGATTTTTCCCGTGGTGGTGAATTTTCACTTGGGGAAAAAGTTGTCAAATGCGAGTAGTTGAAAGTTGCAAAGTGGTGCAACTTTTATTTTGCAACTCGTGTGACTAAACGGACTATTCCAACACATCTAAATAGGTATTTTTATGCTAGACATGGTCCTTTTTCACATCCAAACACATGGAATCACTCCGAGTTACGTTCAACCAGATCGATCCCTTAAGAGTCCAAAGTGCAAAATGGCTGCAAACTTCAACACGCTATTACTTGGATACTGTGATGCTAAGAAACTTCTTGTTTGATCCTATAGGATTACATTGGGCCCCTTTACAATAACCTCTCTCGATTTTCGCTATTTCGGAGGCATTTTCCTGTGGTGAACTTTCACTTGAGGAACAAGTTGTCAAATGCAAGTAGTTGAAAGTTGCAAAGTGGTGCAACTTTTGTTCTGCAACTTGTGTGACCAAACAAACTGTTCCAATGTGTTCAAATAGGTATGTTTATGCTAGAAATGGTCCTCTTTCACACCCAAACACGTATAATCACTCTGAGCTACGTTCAACTAGATTAATCCCTTAAGAGTCCAAAGTGAAACATAGTTGCAAAATTCAACATGCTATTACTTAGATACCATGATGCTTAGAAACTTCTTGTCTAATCCTATGGGATCATGTTGGGCCCCTCTAGAATAACCTCTCTCATTTTTCACTATCTCGAAGGAATTTTCCTTTGGTGGCGAATTTTCACTTGGGGAAAAAGTTGTCAAATGCAAGTAGTTGAAAGTTGCAAAGTGGTGCAACTTTCGTTTTGCAACTCGTGTGACCAAACAGATTGTTCGAACACATTTGGATGGGTATTTCTATTCTAGGAATGGTCTTGTTTTGCACCCAAACACGCTGAATCACTCCGATCTACGTTCAACTGACTTGATCCCTTAAGGGTCCAAAGTGCAAAAAGAAGCAAACTTTGATGGGATATTTCTCAAAAACCGTGACGCTTACGAACTCTTCGTTTGAGCCTACAGGATTGCATTGGGACCTTCTACAATAACCTCTCTCAGTTTTTGTTATCTTGGAGTTGTTTTCCTATGGTGTCTATTTTTCACTTGATGGAAAAAGTGTCAAATGCAAGTAGGGTAAAGTTGCAAAGTGGTGCAACTTTCATTTTGCAATTCATGTGACCAAAAAAACTACTCTAGTGCATCCTGATAGGTAGGTTTATGCTAGGAATGGTCCTCTTTCACACCCAAACACACGAAATTACTCCGAACTACTTTCAACCAGCTTGATCCCTTATGATGGCATGCAAAACAATCAAAAAAATAAACATACACATGACGGTTGAGAAGTCCAAGTTTTCCACACAAAAAGCGTATGATCATTGGTGTAGAGCACCTTGTTCCTCCATTTGATGAAGTAGGTCTAGTTCAGTGGTTTTAGTCATGATAATGTCAAATAAGGCTATGATAGGCCATTTTGTAATGTTGCTTTTAGTTTTGAGTTAGTGTGGGGTCATTTGAGTCAATTATGTAAGTAGGATAGGGAGTAGGAATGAGAAAATAACATTGGTAAAGATATTGGAAGAGATTACTAATGCTGCCTCTGTTAAAAATTTAGAATTTAAGCCTTAAAAGCAAGGCTAGATGAGGTGAAAAGAAGAAATTGCTTGAGAATAAGTTAGAATAGGTTGAAAATGAGATGAGGTTGTGGAGTTTTATGTGTTCAAAAGGTTTGCAAGGATAAGGGAGGTCAAAATTATGTTATGGCATGATGCCCTAGTTGGGAAAAGAGGGGTTTTGAATGAAAAAAAGAGGTTTGAGGGAGTAAAAGTGGGTAAAGTTAGGGGCAACATAATTTAGTGGTCAATTTTGTGCACGCAGAATGAAGAGTGTTGGAAGAGGTTTTGAGGTTGTATGAGGTCTGGATATGGGGTTTTCAACAAACCCTAGTGAAATTTGAGAAAAGTGAGGGTTTAGAGGATAGTGGGGTTAGAGGGCCAATCACGCCCTAAAAATTGTGGATTTTGTGGATTTGTAGATTGGTAAATGCTTTCCAATGGTGTTTTTCAATTGGAAGAGTGATTGAGAGGGTGTTGATTTGTTAAATAGACCTATTTGGGGGTCTAGGGTAGCGTTGAAGCACTAGGTTGAGGGTTTTGTTTCAAAAGAGTCTCATGTGATTTTGAGCCATGTGAAAGTATGTGTTAAAGGGTGTCTGAAAAGAATGAGGGTTGGAGAGATTGTTTAGAAAATTTGAAAGTTATGTCAAGAAAGGTAGGTCTGCTGACCTACTAGAGAGACTAGGTGAAAAACTGAAAACAAGCCAAGATAGCGATTTGGGGGAAGAAAAGTGGTTGGAAGTTCTTTGTATGGTGAAAGTGGATTGAAGACATCCCTATCATTACATTAATCATCCTCAAGTCTAGCAAGCACAAGAAATTTTTCAATTATCCTCCTTGCCCTTACAACAATATACAACCAATTGTAAATGCGTACAATGGTGGAACTTTGAAACATTTTATTTTTCCTCAATTAACAACTTTGGTTGTGAAGCATTTTGTCATTTTCATTTGAAATGATTTTCTATGCTTGAAAAATGGAGTCTAAGAGAAACAAGTGATGCTCTCATGTACATTGATTATTTGGTGTGATAAATAAAGTTTCCACCATTGAGTCCATTTCTTATTTGTATTATAAATTATAACTTGCTTTCTCTTGAGTCCATTTCCTATACAAGAAATAATATTGCAAAAAGTTGACATATAAATCTTTCAACGTGTTTATATGGTGATGGATCATGAACATAACAATTCATTCTGCACTATGAGGACTATGCTGTGAAAATGTTTAAAGACTATTCAAGATAAATGTTTGTATGATAATGTGTCAAGAACTTTACTTCATCTACTATGAATATTATGTTTTGCAAGTGTTGTGAAGATTATGTATTCTTTGCTTAATTGAGTTGTTCCAATCAAAGGATTAAATATATTAGAATCTTTTTATGAATCATTTCATGGAATACCAATTGAAAACGTGTTTTTTTCTTTTAGATAAAGTTGTTTAGCATCAATCAATTAATATTCAAGACAAACCATGAAGGGCAACAATGATCAATGCTAGGGCTAGCCAATTAATAAGTATACACGTGAATAAGTCAAGCATGTACATGTGAATAAGGGAAGCACAAGTAATCAAAAACATGTAAGCCATGAAGTATACACACAAATACATAGTATACACAAATTAATACAAGTTATATGCATGAAAACATGTAAATCGCAAAGTATACATTGGAATACACATAAGTTGTAAAGCATACACTTGAATACATGTAACTCATATCTATTGAACCATGGATTTATAATGCAAATATGAACACCATCGATAAAAAAGATTTGTATTAACCAAATATCCATGTAGGCATACATCAATATATGTCGATATAAGTATAAAATATAGGTACAAAATAGCCATATAGGATTATGAGAATGCCATATAGGCATACAATGTCAAATATATCCAATACAAAATATGTACAAAAAATGTCATATAGGCATACAACAAAGGGCTCTGGAATAAAAAGTCATCGCTCTCCATGCTCTCGAAATAAACTCTTGCCCTTTGCTTGTCGATTGGATGGCGATACGTCTGTCACTCATTTATGCTACGGTTGAGGAGTACTACTAGTGCTCCTCCTAGGGTTTAGTTCTTGGTCAAGTCTTATCTATTACAATAAGAAGTAAAGACATTAATATATATAAATTACATTAAAAAAATGATATATTTAACAAAATAATCACTTACCACCATCTGATGATCACTCTCCACGAGGGAAATATTCGAATGCCCATGCTGAGGCATGCTGAAGCCTTGTATAAACCATACAAATAGAAATTAAACTACGAATCAATAATGGTTTTATTTTTCACTAACTAACATCTATAACAACAAATGTAAATTGAAATATAGTAATTTTCCTCATACCTCCCTTGTCAAAGACATCATGGATTCTATAGTAGATGAAACATCGATGTCCATTGCCATTTGAACATTCAAAGGTGTCTTTGCTTGCAACATTTGAAAATAAAACAAAAAAATATTCAATCATGAAAACTACAATAGCGATCCACGTTATGAGTTATAATGTATGAGATAACGAACAAAATTTTGAGTACTTATCAAACTATATATTTTTGACTATCATGCTTACTATTTGCCCTATCCATATCTTGTTCGAAAGCATGTGTTTTTAGGATTTTACCCATAGCAGCAGGTTGGTGAACCATTTGATAAAATACTTTTGTAGACATGTATAATAGTTGTGGTGGCATAGAGAAGGCAATGAACTGTTTGAAAAAATGCCTCAAAGAAATTCTCGTGGTGATGGAATGCCATTACAAACAAATGCATGTCATGGCATTTAAACACCATAAGATTGTATTTCTTTTAGGCATTTTTTTTTAGATAGTTCATTTCCTTCTCTATGGTATTATTGCTTAATATTATGCTTTGATAGAAATTTTTCCAAGCATCCATAGTTTGTTGGAAAGCACCTATTTTAGGATTTTAGCCATAGTATCAAGGAAGTGAGTAGTTTGATAAAATGCTTTGGTACACATGTATGGAAAATGTGGTATCATAGAAAAGCTGGTGAGCTATTTGAAGAAATTCCTTGAAGAAATGTGGTCTCATGGTGATGGAATGGCATTCCATCACCATGAGACTGCATTTCTTTGAGGCATTTTTTCAAACTACTAACTGCCTTGTCTATGCTATTTTTTACTATTATGCTTTGATGGCATTCCATCACCATGAGACTACATTTCTTCAAGGAATTTTTTCAAACTACTAACTTCCTTGTCTATGCTATCGCTTACTATTATGATTTGATATATTTTTTCCAAGCATCCATAGTTTGTTGGAAAGCACCTTTTTTAAGCTTTTAGCCATAGCAGTGAGGAAATGAACTGTTTGATAAAATGCTTTGGTAGACATGTATGGAAAATGTGGTAGCATAAAAAAGGCAGTGAACTATTTGAAAAAGTGCCTCAAAGAAATTGGGTCTCATGGTGATGGACATCACCATGAGACCACATTTCTTTGAGGCATTTTTTCAAACAACTCATTGCCTTGTCTATGCTATTGCTTACTATTATTCTTTCATATATTCCTTCCAAGCATCCATAGCATAGACAAGACAGTGAACTATTTAAAAAAATTCCTCAGCAAAAAGTGGTCTCATGGAATGCCATGACAAGCAAATGCAATTGGAAGCTGCTCCTACTTATTACTTATGCTATGTGAAGTAATTGAATCATTGCTTATGTTGACTTTCTAAACAACTATATTGTAGTTGAAATTTTGTCATCTATCAACATCAAGATATTAGTTATGGAATGTGAAGTAATGCTTTGAGTTTGAAAGATGTGCAATGCAACGTAATCAATGATATGAATATAAACTACACAAATCTATTAAGTACAATTCATTAGTTAAAATCTTTATTCTATTACTTGCGTGTAGGTTTTGTGAATGCTTGATCTAGACCCGCTCAAACATGATCAAACAATCCAATGTTAGTCAATAAAAAAGTCTAAAACAATCATTCCCCATGCAATTCATTTAAATGCAATGAACAAGAAAATAAGATAGAATATCAAAATAAGTCTATTGAAAGCTAAGAAAACTTATTCAAAACATTCAAACCAACATCCCATGGGGTAATTGGTGCTTCTTTGATGTGGAAAGAAGCCCTTTCCCAATTCCTTGCATAGCTTTGATGATGATGATGATGATGATGATGATGATTGTGTGCTTTTTGATTCAAAATGTTCATAACCTTGCTATGATTGATGAAACTCTATGAAAAATTTGATGCAATATGGATGATATTGATGATAATGGTGGATTCAAATAAGCATAGTGATTTTACATGGATTGTGGATGATCAAACAAATATAGAAGGCCTTTATTTATAATGGAGAAGGATGGAGGAATGCAAAATGGGATGACTGTGGGACTAAACTTGACCCAATGGCATTGTGCCACTTGTCAACATGCTATTGAAGAGAGGTGGAGCACATTTTGATGAATGTGCACATAAATGCTATTAGGTGGATATTTGAAATTCAAAAGTTAGCTTGTGGAGGGAGATGTGGAAGAGGAGTTAATGCCACTTGGATCAAGAAAAAGGACATGTAAGAGGCCTTTAATGCCTTGTTGGATGGATAAGTCCTTTTGGGAGGGAAAATTCAAATTTAAAGAATATTCCAACTTGATGCCTTTTGAATGAAAATGAAAGATTTAATAAATCAAATAAATTGATTTACTTGCACAAGTTGCAAAATCTAGAGGATTTGAGGGATTAGTGTTAGGATTAATCAAGATTTGTTTAATTAGATGATAATTAATTGATTTGACATTTTGACTTAGATTTTAGGATTTAAATAAATCAAAATGAGAGAAATATTGATTGATAGATTTAATTAAATAAAGTTTGATTTATTTAATTAAAAGGGGATGATGTTAGATTTAAATTAAATAAAGATTAATTTGTTTAATTTTAAAAAGATGACCTTAGAACTTAATTAAATAAAATGAATTATTTAATTAAAAGAGGGACAATAGGATTAATTAAACAAAATGATTTATTTAATTAATAGAAGATAATGACTTAATCAGATAAAATTGATTTATTTAATTAAGAGATGAAATATGATGAATTTAATCAAATAAAGATTATTCAATTAAATGGTTAGCAGAGAGATGATTTAGGTAGAACTGATGTTAGTAATCCATGATCAAATGCACGAGATCAATCAGTATATTTTACGTGTCTACATTTTGCCCCTCTTTGAAGCAATGTACCTACTATGTTGGTTCAAAGAATAACCTTGCCGAGATCAAAATTCTTTTTTTTTTTTGATTTTTTCAGATGCCCCAACAGAAAGAAGTATACTGGTACATTGCCCCCTCAAGAGATCGAGCGAAAAGTTTGATTTGAGGGTCGATCTTGTGACAAAGAGATTCAAGATGGACGTATGAATGGTTATGACGATGATGCAAATGAGATGGTTTTAAGATGCTTCGAATAACCAATCTATATTATCCTAAACAACTTAAACGATAATGTAATGCATGTGAGATGGATGATATGATATAATATGATTATGAGATGTATGTATGCTAATGGTTTGTGGATGCATGATGGACATGATATTATGTTAGCATGAAAAGAGGATAGAAGAAATGAGACGATGAAAAGAGGATCCAACAAGTCCATGATTTGCGAGACTTTATTAGAAATGATGATAATGATGATGATGATTTGCTTATCATGAATTGGGATTTTAAAAGGACTACTTACCTTATGTTTGATTACACACATAGGCACGATGCATCAAGGTATAAAGAACCAAGATGGCGTTGCACCTAGTGTGATGGACTTTGAATCGACAATCAGATAGGAGTACTCTTGTTCACACCTGACATATGGAACCTTATTCAAAATGTAGTTCAGATATTCCAAACATCTCAGACCAAAACATAGAAAGGAAAGCCTTCCCATGCGGTCAAAAAGACACCTAAAACACCCTCCCTACCGACTGAACAAAGTAGGAATGACCAAGGTTATATTACAAGACAATCCAACAAGCACAACAGATAAAAGATAATGATCATTGCCCCATTCCTTTCTCTTTAAATACCTTTGTTTGGACATCATCGAGAGGTCATTGAAATGAGCACAATAAGATAATTCAAAAAGAAAAATATCAAGTAAACAAACAAGCTAATGTTCTTCATACCTCTAGCCAAGACTAAACTGCGGTGATACCTAATGTTGATGTCCATTGTAGGAAGGATGCATCCTAGGACATGATGTTATCAGATGATTTGGGGATTGACTGGATGATGGACTATTAGTACCAAGAGTTTACCAACTTGTTTACCTACTGACCTAAGCTTAAGACCCTTGACATTTGAGTTTCCACTTGTTACCTGCTAGACTTGTTTTTGATTGTTTCACCAAAGGTTGGGGTGATGGTGATTTATTATGAGTGGATGTTTATTTCAGATGATCGAAAAATAGGATGGATGGATTGTTTCAAATATTTTGATGTTTTTGATGTTTTTGAAATGTTGAGGCTATTTTTGGTATTTTCAAGATGCTTTACAAATGTTTTGATTTTCAAAATTTCCAATGTTTTTGGGTTTTATGAGATTTTATGATTTTTTTTGGATTTTGTGTCTCAGGGGCTGATAAGAGATTAGCCTTGCCTATGTTTAAGCTAAGAGACGATGTAGTTCAGATACCATGATTTTGACATTTTTTAGTTTTTGACTTGTTTTGGGATTTTGATATGTTTTGGATGTTTTTGAATTTTTGCATGATTTTGACAATTTGGATATGGATATGTGTGATGATATCAGTGCTATGTTTGGGATTTTGTTGAAAACCAAGCTAAGGTTGATTGATTGGATCGATGGATTGATGATGATAACATTGTTGAGGATACACAACAATGCAAGGATAGTGTTAAGCAACACAAGGATTAAGATGGATATCCTTAGATGATGAGGGATTGATTGGATTTGATTGATCATGATTTTGAAGCTTGATTTTGGAACAAAATTGTTCGGAATGATTTGATACGACATTGAAGTACAAATTAGATGCAATTGATATTGATTGTTTGGATTGATGTTCGATGAAAGATAAAGCTTGATAAAGAACATCGTCTTGTCAAAATATGCCATGGGATAGTGATTGGAATTTTTGCTCACCAGTGCTTTGACCAATTTGACTTCATGTTTTCCAATGTTCGGATCACCACATAAGTTGGAAGATATAGATTAAGATTTATTTCCGAAGTAAGATGTAAATATCTGCCCCTAGTGTCTAGCAATGTATGGAATGCCATGGGTGGATGATTGGATAGGTGTATGGATGGATGGATATGGTAAGAAAGCAAATGATGCCAAGGATTATCTTGTGATAAGATAAGGTGTTCAAACAGAGGACTGCTTTAGTGGATAATGATTTAGGGCTTAGATAATGTTTGGTACGATAGGATCAATGAAAATGACCCATGTCAAGATGTTTACCATAAGCAAGTGTAAAGTGTGCACCAAAATTTTTATCAAGATAGTTTGGAAGATGGATGTAGATGGATGAAAATGGATTGGATAAATGGTTTATGGATGAATGAACTTATTATGGATGAGATGGATGGAATACTAGATTTATTATGGATGGGATAAGATGCTTCCACCTTAACTAGCGCACATAGATGCTCGATTCTACACATGACGCCTATTTGCTAGGGTTTCATCATGGAACCTATCCAAAGCGCCACCATAGTGGATTTCACTGGAGGACAATTTTTTTCTTTACTGTTTTCAGTCCTTTTTTTGATTTTTGTGAAAAATTTGTGCTCATGTTGAATCACCTGGTAGTGTCAATGTAGATGCTTCTGTCATGATGTGCCATCGATATCCTGCTTGAAGAAGCTGCTTTGCCAAGATACGTGCACTTGAATGCAACTTTTGAGATTTCTGATTTGCTTTGTTGATATTGGAGTTAACTTTGTCTTTGTGCACATATCGCAATAGGATGCCTTCTGAATCCTTATGATGAAGGGTGGATGCCAATACATAGTCAATGTAAGAATTTGATAGCATGCGTGGAGGCATGGATGGTGTTGTGTGTTTAGGAATAAGAGATAGATTGGTTGATATTTTGGAACTTTTGACTCTCCAAACTTGGGAAGATGAGCAATAATGGGTGGATACAAAAGTGTGCATGGAATTAGGACCAAATTCTTGATATACTTTGTATGTTGCTTGAAAATCCTACTTTTTATTTTGTGGACATATTTGATGGATACTTTCCCCTTTTTTATTTTTCCCCATAGTTTCTTTGACTAATGAAGTTTGATAGGGATAATCTTTCTTTGGTATCCACTCGTATTTGATTTGTCCATTATGCTTCCCAACTTATTTTTCTTTGATAATGATCTTTGTACTTTGATTCAAATCCTTCTTTTGATGGTGGTCTCAATTTGTGGATGGGGTGATGGGTGGATGAAGATTCATGATGTGGCTAGTTGTAGTATTGACATTGATTTCATCATAAGGCTTCTTCGTGCTTCCTATGCTGATGTTTGCTTGAGATGAATTTTCCCCCAGTACTGAATAACCAAGACCTTGATGCTTAGGATTTCCAATAATCTGCACTGGTTCTAGGATACCCTATTCATGTAGGCCTAATCCTCTACCCTGATAATTCATCTGTTGAAACATTTTATTTGCAATATGATATGATTTGCCTTGGAAGCAAGGTGCTAATCCTTCTCTGCTTTGTTGTGGATCTTCAAAGGTGATATCTTCTTCATTGATAAGATAGCTTGCCCTAAAAAAGGTAAGTGATCCAAGCTTATAAGAGATAGGATCCTCCATAAGTGGGATAACTTCCTGATTCATATCTTTGGCTTGATCTTGTAGAATATCAGATTTTAATGCTTCTTCAAGAGGTGTTGATGATTCACTATCTACATAGAAGTATTCCTCATGATTCATTTTTGATATGCCTTCATAGGATGTTTCTGATTCACAACTTCTGTAGAAGCCTTCTTCATGACCCATTTTTGATATGTCTCTAGATTTTTCTATATCTTGATCATGTATACAAATGTTAAGAGTAGGAGACTATTTTTCCTTGGTAATGATATCAAGAGTATGAGACTCTTGTTTTGAATGAAGACCAACTACATGTCCATTAGGAGTAAGCATCTCATGGGTAGATGGAGGAGTATGTGCTATATGGATATGATCATCATTTGCGACATCTTGTATAGATAGGAGAGTGTCCATTAGATCATTGTAGTATCGTAGAGATACAAATTCTTGATCTTGATTAATTTTGGAATTGCTTTTGACATGCTTTGGATCAAGTTCTTGACATGGGTCAATTTCAAAGGATGGATTGATTATAAAGGGTTCTTGGATATCTTCATTAGGAATGGGAAGTGGCTCAATATCCTCTTGATCTTTGAGTGGACTTGGATCAAATGTTGAGTTGAAGATTCCTTCAATATCTGCAATCATGAGGTCGAAGGATGTCAATATGTCTTGGAAAGGACCATTTCTAGACTTTGGTGAAAGCTATTGATCATGATTTGGAATGAATTCTTGAGATATGTCCTCTAACTCATTGGATGACGTAGAGGTATTGTCAACATGATCATTGGTGGATGGATCTTGGATTATGTCAATAGGATCAAATGATTCTAACACTCCTTGAAATAGATCATTGTTTGAGGGGTTCTGATCATGACTAAAAGGTGACTCTTGATGTATTTTGATTTGATCATTGGATGAGGTAGAAACATCTTCAAGGTGCTCATTGATGGATAGATCTTGATCATTGTTTTCAACAATTGTAGTGGGGAGATTATCAATGCTAACAGTAGTGGTTGAATCTTCATCATTATCCTCAATAGTTATTATTTTTTTATCAGTAAGGTCTTGGATGAGATTTTTGAGTCGAATACAATTTGATGTTGTATGTCCCTTTATTTTGTGAAAATCACAAAGGTGCTTCTTGTTATACCATGGTGGTTTAACTTGAGGCTCTTGATAATTTTCATACACGAGGATTTTGATGAGATTTTCTTGTACCAACTATTGCATGACTGATTCGATTGGTCTCCCAAGTGGTGTGTATTTTAGTTTGTTACCTTGTGAGATTTGTACTTTAAATTGACCTTGTGGTGATTGATTTTGGAGATGTGGTGATTGATCTTTGAGATGTGGAGGTTGGGTTTGTTGTTGATCTTGATATCCAACCTCTTGACATTGGAGATATTGTTCTTGATGTGGTTGTTGGCACAACTCAATGCTTTGATGACATGGTTTAACCAATGGAAGAGTGTATTGATTTTGGGGTGGAGATGTCTCTTGGCGCAATGAGTCAATTATTTTGGCAAGTGAAGCAATTTGATCTCGCAAAAATTGATCTTGATTTTGATCTTGACACCCTTGATATAGTTGATTTGGTTTTTGTTTAAGCAGATTTGGAATGCATCCTTGTGGTGTTTGTATGGGATCATGGACAAATTAATTTTGGACAATGTTCTGATTTGGGATGATGTTCAAATTTGGCATTATAGGTTGAAATTGATCATTGTTGTGGTTGGGAATCACATTGCCTTGATTTAGGTAACTTTTATTTTGCATGGTGTTATCTTCACTTGGATCAATACATGAAGTTATTAACATATTGTTTGGGCTTTGAAAAAAAATGGTATGATTCAGAAACATATCTATCCCAAAGTTTACCAAGTGTGGATTTGAAATGTCCATGCTTGGTAAACTTGTACTTGGTATATTCACATTTGAGATGTATGGATTTGGTGGGATAATTTGTTTTGTTGAAGACTCGTGCATTGATTGTTTGGTTGATAGATTTGTAGGTTTGGAATTTGATTTAAATCTACCATAGGGAAAGGTGTTCCAAAATTTAGATTGGGCATACTCACATTTGTTGTACCATTGAGGTTTGTAGGAGATAATGATGCCATGTATGGATTGTATAAATGTGAGTTTTGATAGCTAAGTGGCATTGTAAGGCTTTGATAGTTCGGTTGGTTTAGACCACTCATGATGTATGAATCAAGTTTATATTCTATGTTCTTCTTGTTTTTTGACCTTGTTGACCTCTAAGGGATTTAGAACCAATGATGAGATGAAGGATGAAAGGGTGAATGATATGGGTGTTTGAACTTTTAGGAACTTTGGATCAATGCTAGACTTTAGGATTTTTGATTGGATTGGTTTGATTTGATTTGGATAATGGACTTATAAACCCCGAGATGTTGGATGTTATCTTGGAATAAACTTTTCCACAAGGATGATAATTTAACTAGATGTATGAGGAAGGATTCATCCACACACACTTAGACAAACAAGGAGATTTTGATGTTGATTTGAAAGATTTTACCAAAAGACTAGTATGAATGATTTTTCCAATGGTTCAAAAGTTGTTTGTGAGATGGGATTTGATTGATGTTTGGGATGGATGAAATGATTGGTTGTTTTGATCCTAAATGAACCTAAGAGGGACTTGTTTACAAGACCAAGGTTTTGAAGAACTTGCTTTTTCCTAAGAGTACTTCAAATCAAAAGATCAATGTTTGATCAAAATACCATAAGAAAAAAGATAAACAAACACATGTATGGGGTTCAATTGATTTTATTTTGATTAATGAATTGATTTTACCACATCCAATGCCTTGCTTAAGTGTCAAACTGAATTTCTATGTCTTAATTTCTTTTCATCCCACAAGGTCCATTATGTGGAAATCAAGAGAATCGACGCAATAGTTCCCTAATGCTGACTTTAGTGAGAGAAAATTGAGATATAAATCCAAATACTTAGAAGCCTCTAAGGATGAAATCCCTAGGGATAAGCAGTAGCACTTGGATTTTTTCAAAGGTATTTGCTTCTACTAAAGGGTTTGAAATTTGATGTCCTTGTTGAATGTTTGTTTTCAAGATTTTGGATCCAAGAAATGTGTTTAATTGACTCAAAGATTGCACAAACCTAGGATAGAAGAGAATAAATTTGTTGAGTTCCCACTTGGATAAATCCAGCTGCGCTCATTCAGAGCGAATGACTAGAAGCTTGACTACACTGGCTCCCCTTCACAACACACACTTATCAGTTCAACCAAGCTTCAGTTCTCATGAATCTCCCATGATGAACTTATCATCTCTACAAAGTATCACAAGTATGTGGGACGACTCCGGATGTCCGACCTCCTGACGCCAACAAATATTGGGATTTTTGGCCACTACACAATGGTTCATAATAAAGGCATCCGGTTCATAGGAAATGATGATAAACTCCCTCAAGAGGTCTCCCAACCCTTAGAACAAGGGTTTTACACATCATAAAGATAATAGGGGAGAGCTATCATGCATCGATAAGTTTATTGCAAACTTTCCTTGCAACCACAAATTTGTATAGTGGTTCAAAAGAGCCTGGCTTATGCTCGTTACTGCTTGGGTCATTCCCTTGGGGTGAGTACTTTTTCCCACCAAGTTAGGCCCTATAAAGGTAAACAAAAGCAAATAAGCACATTCGTAGTTTGATCAATCTTTGTTTGCGCGAACAAAGAGAGAACACACGCAATGTACTCACTCACACTCACAAGATTTGTTCAATTTTAAAAGCCCCTATTTGAAGTGTGGAAGAAATATCTTAGACAACCTAATATCACCAAAAGACTTTTGATTCTCAAGATTTCTGTGATGTGCTAGAGAAGTGCATACGCCTTTTAAATGATATTAACTTGTAAAAAAGATTGCAAAACACAAAAAAAACATGTTCATTTTAACTTCAAAAGAAATAATGGATTCTTTTTATAGCACCAAGATGAAGTGTGAAGTTTGCTTGTTCAATTTTTAAATCCAAAACCAGCTTTAGTAAGTTCCTAAGGTTCTTTTTAACCCATTGATTGTTCTTTTTAAAACCCAAAATAAATTTATTTGAGTCCTAAAACTTGAAGATAACAAAGCCTTAAGAATGGGATTATAATTGCTCCCAAAGTGTTTAAAAACACTTGTTACAATCATGTGATAATGTTTTTTCTTTCACTTCCATGCTCCATGATCCTTTAAAACTTGCAATCCAAGCTCCAAATGTTAGATGAAATCAATAAACAAGAAGATATGAGGGTTAGATAAACGATTAAGCATAAAAACCCTAATTTTTAGACCAAGTTTCATTGTGATTTGACATTAGGTGAAAATTTGAAAATTTTAACTCTATCAAAGTTGAGAAACACCTACACCATTGGATACCTTATCAAATTCTATCCCATTTAAAAAAAAAAGCTCCGAAAAAGACCAAAATATGATCATTTTAATATTGAGTGAAAAAGTAAGAAAGCAAAGGCGTCACCCTTTGAAACACAGAGGTAGCGGCGCTATTTGAGTGAAAACAGTGATGTTGGAATGATAGCGACGGTGTTTGAGGATTTGATGGTGCTCTGGTGAAACAAGCGTCGCTCTGTGGAAAAATAGAGACCACATATGCATCGCTATTTCCTCCAACAACGCTGTTTGACCTGGAAAGAAAAAAATAGAAAAAATGACAAAAAAGGCCAAAAAAATGTGTTAATTTTGAGATTTATGCCCTCCTTCTAGTGCCAAAAAGTGAATGCTTGATCTAGACCTGCTCAAACATGATCAAACAATCCAATGTTAGTCTATAAACAAGTCTAAAACAATCATTTCCCATGCAATTCATTTAAATGCAAGGAACAAGAAAATAAGATAGAATATCAAAATAAATCTAGTGAAAGCTAAGAAAACTTATTCAAAACATTCAAACCAGCATCCCATGGGGGAATTGGTGCTTCTTTGATGTGGAAAGAATCCCTTTCCCAATTCCTTGCAAAAATTTGATGATGATGATGATGATTGTGTGCTCCTTGCTTCAAAATGTTGATAACTTTGCTATGATTGATGAAACTCTATGAAAAATTTGATGCAATATGGATGATATTGATGATAATGGTGGATTTAAATGAGCATAGTGATTTTACATGGATTGTGGATGATCAAACAAATAGAGAAGGCCTCTATTTATAATGGAGAAGGATGGAGGAATGCAAAATGGGATGAATGTGGGACTAAACTTGACCCAATGGCATTGTGCCACTTGTCAACATGCTATTGAAGAGAGGTGGAGCACATTTTGATGAATGTGCACATAAATTCTATTAGGTG
The DNA here is from genome assembly GCA_007258455.2 of Sequoia sempervirens. Taxonomy (NCBI): domain Eukaryota; kingdom Viridiplantae; phylum Streptophyta; class Pinopsida; order Cupressales; family Cupressaceae; genus Sequoia; species Sequoia sempervirens. Next base: position 280,746,910 of record VDFB02000015.1, read on the forward strand.
GATATTTGAAATTCAAAATTTAGCTTGTGGAGGGAGATGTGGAAGAGGAGTTAATACCACCTGGCTCAAGAACAAGGACATGTAAGAGGCCTTTAATGCCTTGTTGGATGGACAAGTCCTTTTGGGAGGGAGAATTCAAATTTGAAGAATATTCCAACTTGATGCCTTTTGAATGAAAATGGAAGATTTAATAAATCAAATAAATTGATTTACTTGCACAAGTTGCAAAATCTAGAGGATTTGAGGGATTAGTGTTGGGATTAATCAGGATTTGATTAATTTAGATGATAATTAGTTGATTTGACATTTTGACTTAGATTTGAGGATTTAAATAAATCAAAATGAGAGGAATAGTGATTAATAAATTTAATTAAAAGGGGATGGTGTTAGATTTAAATCAAATAAAGATTAATTTATTTAATTTAAAAGAGATGGCCTTAGAACATAATTAAATAAAATGAATTATTTAATTAAAAGAGGGACAATAGGATTAATTAAAAAAAATGATTTATTTAATTAATAGAAGATAATGATTTAATCAGATAAAATTGATTTATTTAATTAAGAGATGAAATATGATGAATTTAATCAAATAAAGATTATTCAATTAAATGGTTAGCAGAGAGATGATTTAGGTATAACTAATGTTAGTAAACTAGGATAAAATGCACGAGATCAATCAATATATTTTACGTGTCTACATGTTTGACTAAATCCACTGGCACTGGGAGGTGTTCCCACGAAACCTCCAATATTGACCTATTCAACATCGAAAATCACATATTAAAATACCATTCATCAAACAATGCTATTAACATGTAAGAAATTTATAATTGTTTACTAGTTACATACCTCAACAGTAGGTGTAGTGGAGAAATAAGTAGGTGTAGGGCCGGTGTATCCAATATCAACACTGTGACCCTGCAATTTTATTAAAATCATAAAACTAAATTAGTGAATCTTGCATTTCAAAATCAAAATTTAATAAATTAAATTCAATGAACATGCAAACTTTTACATGAGAATAAATGCCATATGCTTGATGCAAAATGTTAGCTGCCCTCTCCATCTCCATAGCTGCAAACGGATCCTAAGTAGTAGCCTCTTGAGTGTCGGTGGGGTCATATGAACAAGTCGCCCCGCAAGATTGACACAAATGGGTTTCACAGGCCACCACTCAAAGACTCCCCTGGATGGCGCTATAGAATAGGGCTAGCATGCTGGATGACACTCTGGGTCAAAAAGAAGATCACCTACAAAGTCTCTATGTTGGCACTCTCCTTCGCGATGGAATGGATAACGATGTGCTCATGAGGTGGCCTAGTGATAGGTCATCTCCCTTGTCACATAGGATCCGGTTGTGCACCGGGTCTATCTTGAGCCAACCCCCCACCTCTCCCCTGGAAGTCCCTCATATCAAAATAATTTAGGATTTTGTTCAATATGAACTCACAGTATAGTTTCCTAAGGAAATATTGCGGGACTTCACAATTGTTGCACGGTGGGTAATCAAAAACCATGTACTACCTATCATAAAAAAGTTCCTAATCTGTTGGTGGTGGCACCAATGAATAGGAAACCTCTTCGCATTGAGGGTAAGATTTTGATTTTTGCGTGGGTCAGTGAATAATGAGCACAAATCACCTTTTGTAATTTTTAAATCCTTTACATCTTTATATGATAATTTATCCGTGTAATAAGCCCTAGCCGCCTGCCTCCTATCTTGCCATCTAGTTATTTGTTTGCTAATTGAATCTACATTTTTTAACATTTCTTTCAATGAAGTTGCTAGGGTCATTATTTCTACGGTTGAACCGTTTGGATCGCTCAACCTCCTGATTAAATCCTCAATTTTTTTCTTATTGTTCTCAATTTCACTCATTAAATTTTGCCGAGTGCCAGGAGGGTGTTGAGGGATTAGTGGAGGAGGTTGTTGTTGTGGTTGATTAACTTGAGGATTTTGTTGTTGAGGATTTTGTTCCTCTTGTTGCTCTTCTTGTTGAGGATTTTGAGGGTTTGCAGGTTGATTTGCATCTCCTACAAATTTAAAAAATAAATATCAAATACCTAAAAATAACAAATTCAAAACAAAAAGCAAACAATCCTTACCTCTTAGACCTCCTCGTTGATGTGGTAGAATCCTGGCGATGAAACATCAACCGTTGATGAAGAAATTCGCAAAATAGCTCCTCCTAGAATGCAGGCGCGAAATATTGGGGTTTTGGCCATGGGCAACAAAAAAAACGTAGTGACAAGTAAAAATGAATTCATTTTTTTTTTGGTTTTAATAGGTCATAACGCGAGCGTGTTATAACGCATTCATGTTATGGAATCATTGTGGCCGAGCCTTAGGCTCAATGCACCAAGCCATAACGTGAGCGCGTTTTAACGCGCTCACGTTATGAGTTTTCAATTTTTTTCAAAAAGTGGCCACAAATTGGCTACCCATCTTCATGCACCCGCCCATATCCAAAATTAGATATTATAATACTATTCATATAACAATGCTATTCACATGTAATATTTATAATTTTTTACTAGTTACATACCTCAGTAGTAGATGCAATGGAGTAAAAAGGAGGTGGAGGGTCGGTGAAAACAGTATGAACACTATGACCTTGAAATTTTATTAGAATCATTAAACTAAATGTTAATATTGCATTTCAAAAATGAAATTTAATAAATTAAATTAAATGAAAATGCTAACATTTACTTGAGTATCGAGGCCGAAAGCCTCATTCAAAATGACATCTGTCATCGCCAATTGGTTAGTTGCAGATGTAGCTTGTGCACCAGCCTCTTGACTATTTGTGGGGTCATATGTATAGGTGGAACTATAAACCTGACAAGTATGGGGTTGAAATCTACCCCTCGAAGTATCCCCTGGCTCACACTATACTATAGGACTCACACACTGGATGACACTTTGGGTTAGAGAACCAATAGACTGTAGAGTGTCCACCTCAACACTCTCCTTCACGACAGAAGGGATAGCAACGTGCTCATAAGCTAGTCTAGTGAGTGCTTGTCTCACTTGCCATTGATGATCAAGACGTGCACTTGGTCTATCTTGTGTCGACCCACCACCTCTCCCCTGAAAGTCTCACATATCAAAATAGTTGGGGATTTTGTTGAGGAAAAACTTGCAGTAGAGTTTCCTCAAGAAATATTGGGGGACCTCATTATTGTTGCATGGAGGATGGTAAAAAACCATCCACCACCTCTTCCAGAATTTTTCCTTTTTCACTTGGTGGTTGCACCACTGGATAGGAAACCTCTTGCTTGTAAGGTCGAGAGTTTGATTTATATGTGGGATAGTGAATAGTGAACACAAGTCATATTTTGTAATTTTTTACTTTTTTGTAGGATAGTTTATTTGCATAAAAATATCTGTACTCTTGCCTCTTATCCACCCAACCACTTAATTGCTTGCTAATTGCATCTACATGTGTTAACATAGCTTGAAGTAAATTTGCAAGCGTGTTTCTTTTTGAGGTTGAACTTATAGGATCATTCAACCTCACAATTAACTCATTTTTTTTTTGTTGTTTTCAATTTCCCCCATTAAATTTTGTTGAGTTCCAGGAGGATGTTGAGGAATTGTTGGAGGAGTTTGTTGCTATGGTTGTTCATTAGGATTTTGTTAGTATGCTTGTTCATGAGGAGGAGAATTAGGTGGATTCTCAACTCTTGATAATTAAAGAAATTAACATCAAAAACATATTAAATCTACCTATTCAACAAAAAAATCACAAAAAAATAATAAAAGCTCACTCCTTGGAGCTCCTTGTCGATGTGGTGGAATTCTGGCGAAGAAACAACAAAGATTCAGTGAAGAAATTGAAAAATTTGATGTCTCCACAATGTGAGCATGCCTTGGAAGGGTTTGCAGGCTGTGGATGAAGAAAATATGATAGTCTAAAATGATTTCCAGATTTTCTTTTTTTCTTTTTCTTTTTTCTTTTCTTATAAAGACTCCTAACACGTTCGCATTATAATGTGCTTGCGTTATAATGCGAGTGCATTATAGGCTTAGTGTGACCAAGCCTTAGGCTTGGTCACACCAAGCCATACTATGGCTTTTCAATTTTTTTTAAAAAATTTTGGCCACTTTTGGCCCCCCAACCTTTTGCACCCACCCTATTTAGAAATAAAAACATGGATAATGACATACACAAAGGAACATAACAAACAAACTAAAAATATTTGAGTCAACAAAGTGAAAGAGACCTTGATGTGGAAGGTTTCCTCAGTAATATGTGTCATTCCAAAAATAACAAGAAATAACACATATAGAAGAATTGTTTAACAAAGAAAAGAATGCCAAGATTGATTGCTTCAAGAGAAGAATACATCCAAAAGACAAGGAATCAACCAATGTCGAAGAGAACAAGGGAGAGAAATAAGTATATACTTAGGATGAAGAAGATGTAGGTATTTGATTAGATATATACAATTGTAAAGCTAATCCAAGACACGAAGAGGACACATGTCTTCTATCCTATAGAGATGACTACAAATTCACCACAAACATGTTGGACAAAAAATAAAAAATAAACATGATAAATATGAAGACATGACATAATATGATTAGATATAAGATGACACTGATAGGTACAAATAGAAAGCTAGAGACCATACGACAAGCAAAAAGATGACACTAATAAGTATGGTTAGCAATCTAGAGACCATACGAAATGTGCATAAAGACGACGCTGATAAGTATGGATAGAAAGCTAGGGACTATATGAAAGCACATAAAAATGATGCTAATAAATATGGCTAGCAAGCTAGGGAATATACAACAAGTGTATAAAGACAACACTAATAAGTATGGCTAGCAAGCTAGGGACCATACGACAAGCACATAAAGACGACACATAAAGTATGGTTAGTAAGCAAGGGACCACATGGAAAGCCAATAAAGACAATGCATAAAGATGATGCTGATAAGTATGGTTGGCAAGCTAGAGACCATATGACAAGCGCATAGGCCTATGGCTACCACAAACTACATGTTGGTGTGTGGTGACTGATCATGTTATACTGTACATCCCGACATGTATCCTTGTTGGGGTTCGGGGGCAGCAGGCCTCGAGAAAAAAATTCCTCCTACTTTTTCGCGTCATCACCGAAAAAGGAAAAAATCAATGAAAAAAAAAAATCCAACTTTGTAGAACCCAAAATTTGGAAGCTTCTAAGCTTGTTAAAAAGGGGTTTGGATGGGTGTTATAGTATGATGAAAAACATGATTATTTGTAAGATTGTAATAGGTTTTTGCACTGGATAATAAAATCATTGGATGGCTACGGTTTGGTGGATGTAGCCCAGATTGGGTGAACCATGTTAAATTCTCTATATTTTTAGTTTCTCTGTTTATTACTTAAATTTGCATTTAATTGTTAGATATCTTCCTTTCTAACCCTAACAAGTGGTATCAGAGCGGGTTGTGTTTCAATTATCATCTGTAGGAAGGTCTCACGGTTGAGTGGGAGTAATGGTAGATGAGGGTAAGAAGGTTGAGAAGTTTAATGGGAAGAACTATTAGTTATGGAAGATGCAGATGGAGGAATACATCTATCAGAAGGATTTATGGCGGCCATTGGAAGGGAAAACCAAGAAACCTGTAGCAATGTCTGATAAGGACTAGGAGATTTTGGATAGAAAGGCTCTTGGCAGTATTTGTTTATGCTTGGCACAATTGGTGGCGTTCAATATTACAACAACAAAGACAACTCAAGAGTTGATGGAAACCCTGGCGAAGTTATATGAAAAGCCTTCCGCTTCGAATAAGGTATTTCTTATGAAGTGTTTATTTAATATGAAAATGGTAGAAAGTTGTTCAGTTACTGATCATTTAAATGAGTTTAATATGGTCACCAGTCAATTAACTTTTGTAAAAGTAAAATTTGATGAAGAAGTTAGGGCTCTTTTGATTATGTGTTCTTTGCTTGAAAGCTGGAATAGCTTGGTAATGGCTGTTAACAATTTTGTTTTCGGTTCAAATACATTAAAATTTGATGATGTTGTTGGTGTGATTTTGAGTGAGGAAATTCATAGGAAAAACTCAGGTGGAACATCCACATCAGGCGGTGTTTTGAATGCAAAAAGTAGGGGCATAACAAAGGAGAGGAAACAATACTAGAAATCGTGGGAAGTCACGAGGAAAATCAAAAGATAGAAGGTCCCAATCTAGAGACAAGAGGGATTTCTGGTATTGTGGTAAGCCGGGTCATTTAAAGAGAGATTGTTGGTCTCGGAAAAATAAAGGAGACAAAAAGGAAGGAAGTAAAGAGGAAAATGTGGAAAGTAATAAATCTGATGAGGATGCTTTGATTCTTTCCCTTGATAATGTTGATGATTCTTGGGTGTTAGATTCAGGGGCTTCATTTCATGCTACCCCCCATAGAAGTTATTTTCTTGATTATGTCCACGGGGATTTTGGGCTGATTTATTTAGGAGATAACAAACCTTGTTAGATTGTTGGAAAGGGAAGAATCAAGATTAAGTTGCAGAATGGGAATCACTGGCTACTCAATGAGGTAAGGCATGTTCCAAAGTTAAGCAAAAATTTAATTTTAGTAGGGCAACTAGATGATGAAGGTTGTGTTGTTACATTTAGTAATAAAAATTGGAAGGTCACAAAGGGTGCCTTAGTGGTAGCAAAAGGTGTGAAAGTAGGCACCTTATATCTTTGTACAGGTCATACTGTTCCTTCTACTTTAATTGTTATGAAAAAGGTCAATGTTCAGGAACAGTTGTTGTAGTTCAATAGGTAGAAGATCATACAGTTGTTGTGGACTCTAAATCAACACTGTGGCTTAATAGACTTGGGCATATGAGTGCAAAAGGTATGAAAGTACTTCATTCAAATAATGTTTTACCAGGTCTAAAATGTGTTAATATGGATTTCTGTGAAAGTTGTGTGTATGGAAAACAAAAGAGATAAAGTTTTCTCAAGGATGGGAAGCAAAAGAAAGATGAGAAATTGGAGCTTGTGCATACAGATGTATGGGGACCAGCTCAGGTATCTTCTCTTGGTGGCTCTCTGTATTATGTTACATTCATTGATGATGCAACTAGGAAGGTATGGATTTATTTCCTTAGGAAGAAATATGATGTATTTGAAACTTTTAAAAATGGAGAAGCTTGGTTGAGAATGAGACGCAAAAATCTAAAATGTATCGAATCTAATAATGGTGGTGAGTATTGCAGCAAAGAGTTTGAAGATTATTGTTCCTCTAATGGTATTCAAGGCGTAAAATGGTTCCAAGGACTCCACAGGAAAATGGAGTGGCTGAGCGCATGAATAGAACAATAATGGAGCATGCACAGACTATGAGATTGCATGCTGGGCTGCCTTTAAAAATGTGGAAAGAGACTGTAAACACTACTATTTATTTAATTAATAGAGGTTCCTCTAATCCTTTGGGTTGTGGTATTGCAGAGGAGGAATGGAAAGGTAAGAAGGTGAGTTATTCTTTTCTCAAAACCTTCGGTTGTGAAGCATTTGCACATGTAGATTCAAAATAGAACCAAGCTTGATGCAAAATCAAAGAAATGTATATTTGTTGGATATGGAATTGATGAATTTGGTTATAGGCTTTGGGATTTTGAAAATTAGAAAATTGTGAGAAGTAGGGATGTCATATTCGATGAGAAAGTTTTGTACAAAGATTTGTTGCTGCAGCATGAGAAGAAAGAAAATGATTATGCAGTGTTGGATGATATTCCAAACAATGATGTTTCAGTGGTTCCTCATGTTGGGAAACAACAACAACAACAAATACCACAAACTCCTATTAGACGATCTTCAAGGATAAGTAGACCTCCATAAAGATTCTCTCCCTCTTTGTATACTATTTTGTTAACTGATGCTGGTGAACTAGAATATTATGATGAAGCTATGTAGGTGGATACCAAGGTTCAGTGGGAGCATGGAATGGAAGAAGAAATGGACTCCTTGCTGAAAAATTAGACTTGGGAATTATGCAAGTTGCCTGTAGGTAAAAAGGCTTTACCAAACAAATGGGTTTATAGGCTGAAAGAGGAGGATGGAGGCAAGAAGAGATTAGTTGTAAAGGGATTTGCACAGAAAAAGGGTATTGATTTTGATGAGATTTTTTCTCCAGTTGTTAAAATGACTTCTATTTGTATTGTTTTAAGTATTGTGGCTGCTAAAGATTTGTATTTAGAACAATTTGATGTTAAAACAACCTTTCTCCATGGTGATTTGGAAGATGAAATATATATGGAACAACCACAAGGATTTGAGGTCAAAGGTAAGGAGAAACTAGTGTGCAAATTGAATAAAAGTTTATATGGCTTGAAGCAAGCACCTCGGCAATTGTACTTGAAATTTGATAGTTTTATGTCTGAGCAAGGCTACATCAGGTGTAATTATGGCCATTGTGTTTATTTTAAGAGGTTGGATAATGACAACTACATTATTTTAAGTTTATATGTTGATGAAATTCTTGTAGCTGGGTCTAACATGGATCACATAAGTGAGCTAAAACAACAGTTAGAAAAATATTTTGCTATGAAGGATTTTGGGGCAACAAAACAAATCCTTGGTATGAAAATTTGTAGAGATAGTAAAAACAGAAAATTGTTTTTATCTCAGGCTAATTATGTTGAAAAGGTGTTGCAGAGATTTCATATGGAGAATGTAAAAGCTGTTAGCACACATTTGCCTAGTCATGTTAAATTGACTAAGGATATGTGTCCAAAGACACAAGAGGAGGAAGAAAAAATGTCTAAGGTACCATATGCTTCAGTGTAGGCAGTTTAATGTATGCCATGGTATGCATGAGACCAAATATTGCACATGCCGTAGGAGTTGTTAGCAGGTATTTGAGTCATCTCGGAGTTGATCATTGGAATACGGTAAAATGGATTCTCAGGTACTTGAGAGGTACATCCAATAAATGTTTATGTTTTGGGGGCTCTAATATTGATTTAAAAGGCTATGTTGACTCAATTGTTTTAGGGGATATAATACCAGGCGAAGTACCACAAGTTATGTATTTATAGTTGGTGGGACAACAGTGAGTTGGATTTCTTGATTGCAAAAGGTGGTTGCTTTATCCACCACATAGGCAGAGTATGTTGTTGCAATAGAGGTGACAAAGGAGATGATATGGCTACAAATTTTCATGGATGAGTTGGGAAAACAACAGGCTGGAAATTAATTGTTTACAGACAACTAGAGTGTTATACATCTTGCAAAGAATTCTGCCTTGCATTCTAAAACAAAACACATACAGTTGAGATATCATTTCATTCTGTCGGTGATGGAGGATGGACAGGTCAAGTTGGACAAGATACATACAGATGTCAATCCAGTGGATATGTTTACGAAGGCAGTTGCAAGGGAGAAGCTGAGCTCCTCTTCAGTGGCCTTCAAGGTTGAATTCAAGTATAACAGAGCAGCAGGGTCTAAGGTACTTATTTCCAATGGGAGCTGTAAGTGTAGCAGTGTCATCCAGGATCAGTCTCCAAGTGGGAGATTATGTTGGTGTGGATCCTGATCAGTCTCCAAGTGGGAGATTGTTGGTGTGTGGCAACTGATTATGCTATATTGTACATCCCGGCATGTATCCTTGCCGGGGTCCGGGGCTGGGCCGGGCCTCGGGTGGGGGTTCGGGGGTGGCAGCTCCCGAGAAAAAATTTCCTCCTACTTTTTCGCGTCATCACCGAAAAAGGAAAAAATCAACAAAAAAAGAAAAATCAGACTTTTTAGAACCCAAAATCTGGAAGCTTCTAAGCTTGTTAAAAAGGGGTTCGGATGGGTGTTACAGTATGATGAAAAACTCGATTATTCGCAAGATTGTAATAGGTTTTTGCACTGGATAATAAAATCATTGGATGTCTGTGGTTTGGTGGATGTAGCCCGGATTGGGTGAACCACATTAAATTCTCTGTGTTATAATTTATTCTATGTGTTTTTAGTTTCTCTGTTTATTACTTAAATCTGCATTTAATTGTTAGATATCTGCCTTTCTAACCCTAACACTACATTGCAGGATAGTCACAAAAAAGATAGGCCTAGTCAAGCTATCCCCAAAATAGAAAAAAAGATGATAAGACATCAAGACATATTTCTTAGAATTTTTTTTGAAAAATAATCAAATATGATAAGGCCACCCCTTAGAATGATGTGTTCTACATAGAGGAGCACATGTCATTCTATGGAGAAGAAGAGGGGGTCCTCAAGAAGGACACACACCTCCTGAACAAGGTATCCATGCCCCCATATAGGCAAGGATAATCATGCTAGATAATTTTGTGTTGCTACCACAAAGAAAGTATGGTCGCACATAATTGTGTACTACCATGAATGGCAATGAGCAAGAAAAGCTACAAATTCCACATAACGGGTAGCAATACAATATAAGAGTTGTAAGAATCTTATGAGAAGATGTTTAGAATGGATCGTATAGAGGTAGACCTCGATATCATTTGTCATGTAAAGAAGAGATAGGTGCATCAAAAGATGGAAGAGTGATGTCACTAGAATCAAGAAGTTGTATTTTATCCTTCAAGGCCTTACATTCACTAATGGAATGGCTAAGCACTTGATGATATGTACAAAAAAATGTTTTGTTTTATCTTGCATATGAAACTTCTTATGCGTAGGAGGAAGAGTAATCAAGTGGGCTTTGAGAAGCCTAAAAAAATTATGCTTTTGCTCAGATAAAGAATGAGGAGTTGGAAGCAATGCTTTCTCTTGTGGAGAAAATTTTGATTGCTCACAAGAAGAAGACATAAGGACAATAAACAATGGAGGAGGGGATGTGGACAGACGAGAAGTATTGTAACCTAAACCCCTTGCAAAAGAGCAAGGTGTCAGTTCTAAATAGGCCTTAAATCCTTGTTCCATGCACCCAAGACCATTTCCTTTGTACCCATTCTTAGAAATAATATTAAATTCAAAGCCATAACATGATTGTAACCCCTCAGAAGGGGGAGGATCAACATTAAGGACATTATAATTATCGTTCACATTATCCCATGATATAGAAAAATAATCATCTATGATAGAGGGTGTGAATGATACTGTTGGGATGTCTAAGTGGATTGGGTGACTTTATATTCCCCAATGAAGAACGTTGTAAATTCTAAGGAACCCCAATCATCATTGAGACATGCATTTTCTTGAGAAGAAGTAGGAGTAGACTAGGGATCTATTGCTTCTAGAGGATCTTCATTAGGGACATCTATCTCAAGAGTATCCTTTGTAATAGGTACTATTGAAGTAGATGTCAATACATTAGAAGATAATGAAGGGGCTAGAATTTTAAGAGTAGGTGCAATCAAAGCTTGACCAACAACTGCCATCTCACATAAGTGTGCAACATAAGGGTCAACCTTGATTGTGACTACTTGATTATTATGAATGAAGTTGATGGATTTATACAAGGTAGACTGGACTGCACCCATAGTGTGAATCCACAATCTACCAAGAAGAAGATTATATGGTAATTTTCTTGACATAACATATACCAGGGTGGGTAAAGTAACAAGGCCAAGCTACAAAGGTAGTACTATTGTACATAGAGCTTGTCACCTAACATTATCAAACCCATGAATATACAAAGAAGAAGCAACAAGAGAGGCTAAATCAATTTTAATTTTAGGAAACAAATCAATACTACATACGTTGTGCGTCAAACTAGTGTAAATGAGAGTATGTCTAATACCGATATTATTAATGTTAAGTATTATCATCAAAGGATCTACTTGATTTTTCACTTCCAAGGATAGGAGTTCCTACGAATGGAATGCAATATTTAGTGAATATGGATAAATATGATCTATCAAAACATTAACATCCACTAGCCTAGTGGAAGAAGGAAAGAGAATCTTTTGTAAGGCTTCCTAAAGTATACCTTGGTAAACCAAAGTAGTTTGAACCAAATCTCAAAGTGAGATCTTAGTGGGAGTAACATGAAGTTGCTTGATAAGATCATACTCACTCGGTCGCTTAGTTGGAGGTCTAGGTGCTTGAGAAAGGCTTGGCTAAGAAGGTAGTAAAGAAGTATGTTGATCAACATTTGCTTTATTTCTTCTAGTATTATAAGCATAGGCTACCGATCTATGAGAGGGAGCCTTAAATTGCATGAATTTCATGTAAACATCAGGTGTATCACTTTCAATAGGAACTCCATGAATAGAAAAAATCCTTTTAGGAGAAGGATTAGCTAGAGTCACATAAATGAACAATCTCTTAGGCCTTTGAGGAGTGATAGAGACTATGATTACATTTATGGATTCATCATGACTTATAGAGGATTTTTTTGAAGAAATACACTCCACATTGATTTGTGGTGGATCAGATGTGGGACAAGATTCTTCATTCACTAACGTATCATCTCTAGAAGAGATTGCATTGGAACAAAGAGGGGGTAAATTTCTATTAAGGAAAGTATCAATAATTTCATCCTCTTGCACCAAAATATCCTTACAAGTAGAAGGAATTTCAAGAGAGAGGTCAACAAATAATAATAATAAAGGAGAAAAGAACTCACTTTCACACGCTTAGAAGAGAACTTCATGAAGTTTCTCCACAAAATGGGAAAGGGACAGAAGGAAGGAAAATAGAAAGTGCATTTTGAAATATAGATATGGAGAAGTCGACCGAAGGGCGATGTATATCCCTTTTGATGGCAAGAATATTTTTAGGACAAATCTTGTATTTGTACTTTTTATAATGGAAGGAGTGTTCACGTTGTGTTCACCAAAATGTAGAGGAGGAAAATTTCTACTCTTGAGTCTCTAGGACAAATAAGAGTCTACATGGAGCAAATGGTCCTCAACTACCTCAAGGAATAATTCTTAGGTGACAAGATAAAATGATGAGAGTTCTAGAAACAAAAAGAGTAAGTCATAAAGGTTCTTTGGATGATTGATGAGTTCTTAGCCAAGGATGAAAATGCTACCCAAGGACAATAGCACGCCACACTGGTTTTTCATACAGATTGAAAATTGAGACTATGAAATAAAATAACTTAAGTGACTACTAACAATCTGATTGCTAGGAACTCTTGAAATATAGGAAAATAATAGAGTATAATAGAGAATAAGACAAAGTAAACTATATGAAATGTAAATGATGAAGTGAGAGAATAAACGAAAGAAAATGCTCATAATGGACCAAGAGATGAAGTCTCCAACAACTAAATGTCTTCAATACCTGCACACATAAGACTAAGAGAAAATATTGGGGCTGTTTAGGGGCTTGCCTCAGTCAAACCCCCGTTTCAGTGTTTCCACCTCCATAGACAACCAAATCGATAGATAGATAGATAAATAAACAAGATAGTAAAATGCATAGACAAGGGATGTGAGAAATCCCAAGATGCTCAAAAATATAAGACAAGAGATAGATATCACCTGCAAGGCTTAAGGAAGACAAAGAGAGAGAGAAAGAAAGAGATAGGTGTGAGATCCAAGAGAGTTGCAAAGAGAATGTTGTGAGAGCTTGAGACCGCTATAGCAAGCTATAGAGTTGTGCAAGCAAGATAGAAAGAGAGAAAGAGAGAAAATAGAGTTTTTGAGAGAGAGACCAAGAAGAATCAAGAGAAAAATACTAAGAGAGACAAATGAATTGGAAGGATAGATTTTAAAGAGAGAATATGAGGGAAAAGAAGGTTCCTGAGTTGTTTCCATCAACAAAGGTAGGTGACAAGTGGAAAAAGGCTCAAAAGCGATCATTTGAATGTTGAAATGTCATGGGACGCTAGCACGACATGCAGACGTCCGTGCAACATGCTAGTGTCCAGAAAAATCACGCTAAAAAATGGTGGGAATGAGGAAAACATAAGGTTTAACACAAAGTTGACACAAGGCAGCTGTTGAAAAGGGTTCTTGAGCATCCTGAGAGGAAAAAGGATAATGTAAGGGCTAAAGCGAGCCTACACAAATACTAAGGGAGTGGACACTAAAGTGGATACAAAAATATATGTGAAATTGCCACGAGGTGCAATTTTATGACACTACAAGTACTATGCAAGATTTCATGTCAAGACATTTTTTTTAATAAATAATTTAGAAAAAAATGACATCTCATGAAATATTTGTGCTTTTGATAGTTATTTAAAAATATATTTTATTAAAATGAGAAAAAATAAATTTTACTATATAGAGAATGACATCCTAATTAACCTTATCAACAATTAAATTATAATATCAATTTTACCAAAACAAACTATATTCAAATTATTTTTAATTTTTCTAAAAATATACAAACATAAAATACACTAAAATATTTACATTTGATTCTTTTACATCATTTTAAATTCAAAATAGTTATATTACCTTCTATGATTCAAATTAAAAAAAAAATCAATGTTGATTATTTCCTTTATAAATGTGTGAGACAACTTTGACTTGAAAAAATGATTTAAATGTTTCTCATAGTTTGTTTATATCTAAGACTAAACCAATGAGGTGAATAGATCAAATGGACTGCACATAGCAACCCATCAAAAATTTCTCAAGACTTGTTACACCACTGTGCACTCTAAATAACACCACAAAAGCAATCATAAGTCATAGGTAGATAGTAGGAATGTTCTAGCCACAAATGACAAATAGAAAGGAATTGGTGGTTGATTTTTTTAATCCAATCAAAATATTGCTTACATGTTTGTTAATCAATGTACAAAATATTACTTTAAACTTCTAAAGTAAACTCATATTTTACAACTTGTAGGATTCAATAAAAACTATTAATTGTAGTACAAGCTTTATACTTGTTTGGACCATCTTGTTCTAATATTGGGAGTATTGAGCACCCACACCTATCAAATTTATCATATGAGTGTGTATTATTCATCATGGCATAATAGAGTACATGAAACCAATTTCTTGTACCTTAATAAATGTTTTTTTCAAAATAAGACTCCAAACTATGCAGTCAATAGAAATACAGATAATTAATTTCTTATATATTTTAATTATATATATGTAAATCAGAATAAATATAAACCTTTATAAAAATTGATTATTAATTTATTAAAAAAAATTAATATCTAAATAATAATTCTTATCAAATAGGATACAATTAGTTCATTTATTCAAATCGAATGCACCAAATTCAATAAACTCCCACATAATACCATCCATGACTACCACTCTTACAACTTTATCTTGTTGTGTAATTTAGCCTTAATATTGGTTTTTTTGATGCTTCTTTTTATCTCTTTTTACTATGACTACCACTCTTACAACTTTATCTTCTTGTCTAATTTGGCCTTAATGTTGGTTTTTTGATGCTTCTTTTATCTCTTTGGGTGCTTTACAATAAAAACAAACATGGAAATGACCAATTAGACTTTGTTCTCCACAATATTTGGATTATGAGCTTGTTTTACATGAAGCTCAATTATTTTGGACTGTGTAATGGAATACTAAGGGATGCTCACTTCACACTAATAGCAAGGTTTAGCTACAAGACCCTTGGAAATAATCACCATTTCTTTCCAAATAATCCCACCACCACGTTTGGATTCAAGGAGAGATCCAAAATTAACGGGCATGCCAGTGTGAAAATATTAAGTATTCACTAACTTCTCGCAGTACCCAACAAGAGAAGCCTAACACCCATAACATTGAAACTCCAGTTAGATGAGCTTTATATAAATGTTCTCCATATATATATATAACATGCTATACACAGCTAAATACCTGCAATTCTTTCACCATGAAAAAGCAAAGCACGACACCCTCTTCTGTGGTTGTATTCGAGCTTGAGAAAGAACAATATGTTGTTGCTCCAACTACTGGAACCTCTCCTCAAACAAAGAAGCCAGGCATGGAAGATCTTAAGGCTACTAAAACCTACAATATTTTTAAAGAGATTACAATCTACAAAAAGGTATGACTAATAAACATATAGATGTAGAGGTATGCATATGTGTTTTTTATGTTGTGTTTCTCTGAATTGTCAAATGTAATCATGTAATTTTTCTATATAGGCTGTAGCTAAATTGGTGGGAACTTTTATCTTAGTATTTGCTGGGTGTGGAGGAATCATGGTAGAAGCCAGGGATAAGGTCTTAACTAATGTTGGGGTTTGTGCTGTGTTTGGACTGGTTATAATGGCACTAGTCTACACTATGGGACATATCTCTGGTGCTCACATAAATCCTGCAGTAAGCATTGCCTTCATTGCCTTCTCATCTGTGGGAAGACTTTCTCTTAAGGAGGTGAATTAATCCAACATACCGAGTGCAATTTGAGTTTGAGCTTTGCATTCTGGGGTCACTTGAAAAAAAAAAGTGTTCAAAATATAAGATTGAATTGGACTCTAAATGACCTCTTAATATGTTTATGTCATGATGTGAACAGCTTCAGGCAAATTCACTGCCAATACACTGTCCAACAATTCATCGTCATGACAAATTCATCTCGTGGAAAATTCACCACCAGCAATTCACTGCCACGGATAATTCATTGCATTAACATTTTTTAATATATATTTCCAAGACCTTGAGAGTTTTTTTTCCAAAAGAATAATTTCCACCACATTAATAATAGAGATGACTGATATTATTGTATAATTGGTTTACTAGAATAAAATAAAATATATTGAAAAATGTTTTCATTTTTATTATCATAAATCAAAATTTCTAATTGTATATGTCAGGAATTATCCACCGTGATGAATTATTGGTGGTGAATTTTCCACGAGATGAATTTGTCATGACGATGAATTGTTGGAAGGTGAATTGTTGGCAATGAATTTTCCGACGATGAATTTTCCTAGAGCCGATGTGAACAATACCAATATTGATGTTTTGTTTTTATGTTTTTGAAATTGTCAGCTGCCCATTTATATTATATCTCAGATTGTGGGTGCCACAACGACTGCAGCTGCACTCAGTATAATTATTCCAAACGTCTCCATTAATGTTGTTGTCAATGTTACTGTGGGACATTATTTGGGACCAGTGGTGGTGGAATTCATTAGCACCTTCATACTCTCCTTTGTTATATTTGCAACAACCACAGATAGTAAAGCAGTAAGTGAGACAATTTACCTCAACTCTACTGATCTATACCACATTTGATTGAAATTATATCATCTAGTAACATATTCTCACTTTGAAAACGCCATGTGAGGTTTTTTTTTGGAGTTGCTGCATGTTTATGGCACAATACTAATAATTGTTAGACACCGAAGAAGTTTTTGAAAGGAAAACAATTATATTTGACCATTGAATTGGATTGTAACATAGTTAATTTTAATTATTCATCATATTACACTATCTAATCAGTTCATATTATAGCCCACTACATGAATGTTTTCCATTATAATATCTAACTAGCAAGTTTGATGCTTTGTTCTTCAGCGAGGTGAAATGGTAGGAATTGTTGTGGGTGGTATAGTTGCCTGTAATGCTTTATTTGCAGGGTATGTATGGAACTAATAAAGAAGTGTTTTCATTTATATTTTGGGTGGAGTGCGTTTGGTTTGAAATTTAATGGCTACTAAATTGAGAATGTTTTACATCTAGGGGACTATCAGGAGCTTCCATGAACTATAATGCCTCGCCACGTAACCTTAAAGAATGTTGCAAACACAACATAAGTGTAGTAATTTTTTTTTCAAGAGTAATATTAACATGTGATATGAACATTACTAATGCATACATCTCTAAGATACACGTCAAGGTATTACATTCGAATTCCACTTTACCAAAGTTATCTAACCATAGCATATAAATTATAACTCATAAAATTTAAGATCATACATTCAATAACATTAAAATACATCACATAAGATATAAAGTACAATAATGATTCATTCTTACATTGCATTCAATATAACAATTACAATACTCATTTCCAAATGAGGTAGATCATACAAAAGTGTTACAATTACAAGTTACAAGAATTCTCCTCAAATACAATTGAGAAGTCATACATAAACAAGGTATCCAACAGATACAAATGAGACATAATAGAAAGTACATATCCACTGGTACTCGCGAGCTCTCCAATCAGGAAGTACCCGCCATCATGAACAAGAACTAGGGACCCAACAGTGTAAGGTGCATGTTCCACCCAACCAAGTGGTACAAGTAGGCCCACCCCCCGTGCTAGGAGATAGTAAAAAGGTTCCCTAGACATAACCTACAATCTATAGACACAAGAAAAACTCAAGACTAAACTATACAAGTACAAAACATAACATAATAGTTACATTGCTTCTAGATTAAATGAATGAAGTACTTTAATTGAACCAATAAACTGTTGTCATAGGAGGAGTGTCATCACAATGTTGCATGGGTTACCTTGGCGAATCTTCCTAGGTTCCGACCCCCATCTTGGGTTACCCTGGTAACCTCTTACAAAACCTGGCCCCACATGCAATCTAATGAGGAATTGATTATCTTTCATAGAGACAAGATAATGATCTTGCCATTCTAGGCCTTCTCGACTCATCCCCAAGTCTGAACTAGCCCTTGAGTCCATGAGCGAGGCATAATTATCCAGTTAAATGTTTTAGACTACCCATTTCCCCTAATACATTAATTTAGTTTTCACTGATTAGACTAACTCTACATGAGTTACCCAGGCACCACTTTGTGTGCCGGCCCCCATGAAGAGCCACTCCCCTACTAACAACATAAGGAACTAATCTACTAACCATGGGTAGACAAGGTGCACACAAACCATCAACAAATGCCAACTTTATAGCAATAGACAACACAACCCATTTATAGAACTAGGTGTCCAAACTGAATAAGAACCATGCGCACTACCCAAATTAATTCAAAGGGATGAACCATTACACAAATAACAACCCCCCCTCACAAAGGAAATACATCTAGAAGACTTACAAACCCAATTAACCCAAATTTATCAAACAACGTGAATAGGAGAAAACACAACTTAAAAGCAATTCAGGAAAAACAATAATCTAATATTAGGATTTCCTAAATCCAATTGCCATCTCAAGATAGTAATAATACTTTGCCCAAAAATAAACTATCTTAATACAATCTCGTTTACAAACAAATAATGCAATTGATTCTATTTGTTTACTACAATTTCCCAATAATATTTAAATAATTATCATCTTTCTCTTTTAAACATTTCCTTTTAAAAATAATCCATTTCATACTTTTGCATACTTTTATTAAAAGAATATACATTTAAAATGTATATATTTATTAAATATATTAAAATTAAATATAATTTTTCATCAAATAATAAAATATAAATGTATATTTAAATAAATACATATCCACATATATATATTTTATTAAATTTAAACAAACTCAAAATAGAGTGAAACCAAACGTTTTAAATAAAGGAATGAAATTTAAGGTTTATTGAAGGGGCTGTTGGCTGTATACAGCCGAAACCATAAGGGGCAGTGGCCTCTGTGGGAGGCAGCGCTTAGCGCTGCCCTCCATAGCTCGCCTCCCCCATGGGGACGGTTGTGGGGGGTAGCCCCCTACGCCTCCCCAAAATCTTAGAACTTATAATTTTTTTTTCTTTATATTTTCTTGATCAATTTTGCCATATTGCGATTTCCCAATCACTTTTTTTAGAATAAAATTTCTAAAAAAACTTTCACGATTACAGATGCATATTTTATGTAAATATGCATATGTATATATTCTCAAATATATATATATATATATATATATATATATATATATATATAATAAACAACTCAAATTCTTTAATTAAGCAGGTTATTTCCATAAAACTTCTTACAAGAAGATTATCAGATTTACCGGAGATTTTCATTTTCCAAACAAATAAAATATATTGGGGTAAACAAAACAAAATGATAATTATCTATAGGAAGTATTTAGAAAACTTCAGAGAGGTTTTAATTTCACAATTTTGACAAAGGATTTCAATTTCCATAAGGAGGATCCTATTTTTCAATCCAATTTCTGAGAATATTTTCTATAGGAAATATTTAGAAATTTCTTACAAAGGTTTCAATTTTCTCAATTTAACTAGAGTATTTCATTTGCAAACCTATAGAGGTTTTCTATTGTTTTCTTTTGAAAATTTCTATTGTTTACAATGATTTTCAATGAGGCTCTCTGATTTCACTATAAAGTTTTCTACAGAGGCACAAAATATTTACTTCTATCAACAATTTTTTTATAGAGAAGCTTTCAACAAATTTTTCTACAGAAGCTTTAATCAAATCCACTTGTAGAGACAATCTTTCAATTTTACAAAATTTAACAAAGCTTCTATAGAATTGAATTTATATAGGCAATCTTTGCAAAATTTAACAAAGCTTTTACATAATTTAATTTGTACAGGAAAATTTTTCAAATCAACAAAATAAATAAATAATAAATAAAGAAACCTGTTTTCCTGAAGCTTGAAGAAATGAAGGTTAGAGCAAAGCTTCACCTTCAAAGTTCAATTTCCAAAGCCCTTTCCAAAATCTCCACTTCCAAAAAGATGCAAAATACTGAGCCAAAAATATTCCTGAGAACGTCTTCCAAATTTTCAATCAACAAAGTTTCCCAGCCAATTTTCTCTTTTAATTTTTTCGTGAAGTCCCTTCTTACTTCCCACAGTTATGGAAAATATTCTCTTCGAGAATAATTTCTCAACAAGAATTTTCAATAAATTTTACTCACACTTGGGGCCTGCATTGATAGCAAGAAAATATCATGGTCTTTGGGTGTATATTGTTGGACCTGTTTTTGGTGCCCTCTGTGGAGCTTGGTTCTATAATGGTATTTCTATACAAGAATAGATAGAGTTTCTTAATTCTGGAGGGTTGGCCATCATGGCAAGGTAGTACGATAGTCTCTATTTTGAACTTTGTATTTTGTATATTTAAAAAAAATAAGGTTATGGGTAAATGAGATATGAAGTCATTTAGGTTATGGGTAAATGGGATATGAAGTCATTTAGGTTATGGATAAATAGGATTTTAAGTCATTTACGTTCTTTTTCAATAGAGGGGTGATCATCTAGTTTGATTTTTAGTTTTGTATTTTGTATATTTAAAAAAAATAAAGTTATGAGTAAATAACGATTTGATGTCATTTCAACTCTAGTTTCATTCTTAATGGTGTTGTGGGAAAGGGAGTCTTTCACTTGGCAAGATTCAATTAGATGGAATCATTTAGAACCATTTGATTTCACCAGCAAACCAAAGACCCTTTGAAAAACACTTGTTTTTGACAATTTCCACCAAATGATCTACTAAATTATGTTGATAACACTTCAATATGTTACAAAACTAATAAATTATAATGTACTCATCTTTATACTATATATTTATCAAGAGACTAAATATAATATAATAAAAAAGGTAAAAGATAAAGGAAAATATAATTTTAATCTTTATTCAAATATTAATTTGATATATGAGATATTTTCTTACATAAGTATTTATAAAGTTTATTCATTAATTTTATATTATGTTGAGGTGTATAATTTTATTTCTTTTAAAAATTTAAATATGTGATTTCTATATTAAAAAAAATGGTTAGTTTTATAGTATGTTGAGGTGTATAAATTGATTTCATTTAAATTTAAATATGTGACTCCTATATAATTTAAGTATCATCTTTACTCTTTTTCTTATGACTTCAATAAGAAAAATCCATCTAAATTATTAAAATCAATTCAATTTATTCAATTAAATTTAAAGAATATAAAAAATCAATACAATATAATCAAAATACTCTTAAAAATAAATCATTCACTTTAGGTTCTAGTTATAATTAACAATTATATTTTTTAAGGGTACTTTCTATTATAACATTTATTTTTAGCATATCATCTCAATAGAAGTTTAAGTTTCACACTTTTTTCTATTAAATTGTGGTTTAGCATAGGAAAAGTGAGAAAATAAGGATAATTAGGGATCATTTTTCTGTCATCAAGATTGGTCTAAGGAGCTTCTTGAAAAATATTGCAACCCTTCTAGTGACCTCCAACACCTATCTAACAAGTCTCCTCCTAAGAGGGAAAAAAAGTGGAAAAGGATGAGTCTGTTTAATCATCCAACTTAGATTTCTTCTAAGAGGGGTTAGTCCCTAGAAAAGGATTTTATCTTAGGAAAAAAATTTATCTCATGTTTCTATGAACAAAAAAATTAGGAGACCAATGAGAAAGGAAAGTTTCTTTAAGGATTTATCAAAACAAGTTGTTTAGTGCTCCTTAGAAGGTTTTGGTTTCAAACTTCCTTGATAGGGATGGTCTATTTTGGTTCATGGGTTGTATGCCCTTTATTTGTTATGCTTAACTCCTTTAGTTGACACATTTATTATCTACTAACATTTTGTCTTTTTTTTGTTAGTTCCTTATTATTTTGCTAGGCTTCATTGCCCTATATTTCATACTTTATCAAAAAAGATTAAAACCCTTTCAAAAACCCTACCTACACCCTTATCAAAAAAATATAATTGAATTGTAATATGGAACAATATTTCTACCTTGATGGAGGAATTCCCTCCATGACCATTTTATTGTCAACTATTTTGATTAAAGTGATGTTGAGTATTTGGCAGACTCCTCTTCTAAGTATACGAAGACTTCATAGATTTCTCCTTATGGTTAATTTTTATGAAGGCCTGATAATGGCCACTCCACCTTTGGAACTCCTATCATTGGATGTTGAGTCTTATATTCTCTCTTCAAGAGGTTTTAGTGTAGTATTTAGCTCCTCTTTCTACGCATATGAGGGCTTCATTCGAGTCTTCAACTAGGGCTAGCCCTCCCCTCTTCCCTTATTCTAATTCTTTGGAGGATGATGTCTTATGGAATATTATTCAAAGAAGGAAGAGAGGTCCTCATAAACTTGATTTTATTTCCCACACCCAAGTCAAAGGTGCTTGAAATGCTAGAATAAGGCTTGGGATTACATAGGTGACCTTCTAAGTTTTTTTTTTTGGTAACCTTTTTGTAGCCTCATTGTATAGGGTTTATGATCCCTTCAAAACCATTTTTATGTCATCAACTTGGCTACATTATTATATTGGTTTCAAGTCCTTCCATTACCCACTTGTATGTGATTTTTCTATGGGTCAACTATGTTTTCACTAATGTGTTTCCTATTGTTTTTTTTAATTTTTAGAGCCCCATAAAAAACTATCGATTTACTCTTTTAATAAAAAAATATTTCTATCTTGTATGGAAGATTAAATGAATTAAAAAATATAAAGAACCACTACTAAAAAGAAAAATTATATTTTATAATTTCATTGATAAAAGAAATGAAAAGAACACAATACATTTTTAATGAAATGTTAAAAATTACAAAATACTCATTGTAGTGTAGAAAATTGTACTCCTTTCTAAGTGAGTAAAATTTCACACTTAGTTTGGACCTATTTTAGTGACCTTGCATTTATGCATTTTTAAACCTCATTAATGGGCCCCTAATACCCTTTATTATGCATCCCAAGGCCTATTTTAATTATTTCTCGACAATATAACCCACATTGAATAAATGCTATTAATTGATTTAATGCCCCGACATAATCTAAATCTCAAACTTTTAGGTCAGGACCCATTCACCCATGGGCGAATGGGTCCCCTTTAAGTTCTTCAACTCAAATTAAAATATGTTTTTGGTGGCATTTCAAGGTCCTAAATTCAAAATTTAAATGTTAGCTTTTGGGATTTAATAAACGAGAAATTAGAAAGGAATCCTATAAAACTAAGTCTTTCAATCATTTTTCACTAGACAAGAAAGAGATTCACATGAGATCACAAGGATTTACATTCAAGAGCAAGGAGAAATCAGTCAAGCATTCAAAGTTGAAGTCTTGGAGAAACGTTATATTTTTTTGTAGGTCTTCAAGCTCATTTTGCCAACAAGATCAAGCATTGTCAAAGATTGATAATAGATGCCTATGGAGGATCATGATGGATCCAGGTTTTGGGAGATGCACCAAACCATTCAACCAATCCTAATGACTTGTTTCCTAAGTGGTTCCATCTTCTATTATCATTCTAATTTTTTCCTAAAGGAAGGTTTTATCAGATTTATGATCTATTAGGGTGATTTGACATCTCCCAAAGTAGCTCTTCATCATTGTTCATTTTTCATTTAGGGATCTTATTAAAACACATTTGAATAGGGTTTCTTTGCATGCTAGCTCTTAGCAATATGAGACACACTTAATATTAGGGCTTGCACACACTTTTATGTTTCAGATATGTACTTTTCATCAAGGTTTAACTACCAAACTTGGGGTTTGACCGAGGCAAACCCCTATCCACCACCAAACAAAATTTTTGTTTTGCAGATTTATCACATGTACAAATCAGGGAATGAAGATTCAAGAGTGTAGGAAGGAAGTGCAGACATAGGACCTAGATCTTAGTTTGTGACTTTCCACAAAGGGAGATCTGGACCTATTCACCCATGGGCAAATGAGTCCCTAACAACCTCACAAAGCAAGCCTTTTATGATAGGTGCAGATTATTTAATCCTTCTCAGATTTTCTAGAACTTTTCTATTTCTCATAGTTTTATGCTTCATCTACAAGAGCCAAGTGTTAGCTTGCATTTTTGAGTTGATTTACTATTTTTAGTTTTTCTCCCAAAAGTGTTGTTTAGGCTGATACCCCTGTCCCCAATCATAAGGAAATCAATAGATTCCCTCATTGAGTTGACTTGAACCTAAGGGTTGTAAGTCAATTCTTTGTGTGGATCTCATTTCCTAATGAAAATAGGAAGATAGGTCCATCATACCCCCATTTCCCCCATTTCAAATTGATTAAACCTATTTTTCTATATTTCACTCATCCACCCTTATTACAATAATTAACTAAAAAAGATACAATCCACTCTTGAGCATATTATCTACGACATTCTAGTTAGAATATTTAGATGTCATATGTGTGAGCACATGGCATTATATGTCATCAATTTACTCAAAGGGTGTCGATTGAGATTATATCCCAAGTAAGAAGTGCATATCTAAATTTTCCTTCTCAATCTCCACTCTTTACATATGAATTTGTTCATCTTATCCACTCACACCAAAGAGATGTAGGAAAATGAGGTAACCGGTGAGATCATCTTAGATGGTCCTTGAATATTTTTTCATCTAAGAATTCTTTCTTTCAATAGAACAGGTCTAAACATATGTATTAAAGCATAATAAAAAGATAAATTATTTCTAATATTCTTAAAAGAGTAATACCTCTTTTAAACTTCAAAATCTATGGAGTCTATAAATTATATCTTCAAAATGGTTATAATGAATGTTTTCAATTCTAAATTGTAAGTTAAAAGATAAATTTTAAGATTGAATTAATTTTAGAAGAAAGACCATATAAATGACATAAAATTAGATTATATATATCATTTGCAATTGCATAGTTTTGAAAAATTATTATATTTCAGATTATGGGTTTCACGATAGTTGTAGCTACACTAAATACAATTATTATAAACATATCTTAATGTTGTTGTCAATGTTCATGTGGGACATCAATTGGTATTATTGGTGATGGTGGTCTATTCTCACCTTCATACTCTCCATTGTTATATTTGGAATAAACCAAAGTGTTTGATTAAGAAAAGGGATATAGTATATAAATCACACATGCCAATTTTTGATAGGGATTAGAAGTAATCTTGAATCCACTTGACTACAAACCTACTAGGAAGAGTCAAAATGGAAAAAAAGGTTCTAATCCTTGTTTTTATGGTTGGTGCTGATGTGTGTGATTCATTAAATTATCTAAATTTGAATGATACAATGATCTAACTATGTAAATTATGGAAATGCAACAATCTAAACTATGATTTTTGAGAATTTGAATGCAAAAAGATAAAAACAAAATACAAAAATGCAAAAGGTAGACATAGAGGAACCTAGTGTGTAGATATGAAGTTGAACTTCATGTTCTAGGGTGTGATACACCCCAGACTATCGATGCACCATAGACTATTCTTCTCCTTTGCAAGATTTGAAAATACAATCCCAAGGTCCCTAGTTTGTAGCTCCTATTCTCTCGGGGTCATTGTCGAAACTTCTTTTGTTGATGAGAAAATCTAGTTTCTATGTCTTGACAACTTGTAGGCTTGAATGCATGAATGAGCAATCAATCCTTTATCTTCCTATAAATATCTTTAGATCTAAAAACCTACACACATGATAGAAGGGGAAGGGTTGTGTCATATAGGGCTTTCCTAAGTCAAACTCTGTTTTGGTATTTCCATCTCCACAATGACTATGATAATGTAAAAGAGAGCTTACCCTCAATCAGGTAGAGGCTAAATGATAACAAGTAATGAATTGAAAAATTGTTGCAACTCACCACTCAGATCTACCTTCCTTGATGGACTCAATTCATGTACTCATCACCTTCAAGAATAATTTTATTGATTGATTGATTGAAGTCCTGTAAATGTTAGTGCTCACAAACAAATGATCACAAAACATGATTGAAACTTGACATGATGCTTGATGTGAATGAATGTTGCTTAAATGCTGATAATTATACTCTTGACTACTCTTGAATGCTTTTTATGATGCTCAATTTTCTCAATTAAATTTCCTTCTTTCTTCTCTTAAAATTGTTAGGATTTCAAATGATAAAATGACTAGTATTTATATGCATTTCTTCTAATTTCCTGAAAATAAAATACCAATAGCCAAAAATTGAAATTAGAAATTCAAATAATAAATTAACAACATCGACATATTCAAATTTGGAGCCAAAAGAGGTGGTCTAGGGTGTGGTGCACCCTAGACTAGACCCATCCTTTTCGAGGTCAAAAAGTGTTGGGGGAAAATATTAAATGTATAATTTCATTTCCCATGTTTGTTTTTTCAAAGATATTTATAAAATGGGTAACTAATGCATAATTAGGTCCAAGCACATAAGAGGGAGCTAAACCTAGTGTGAATTGGTCAAGGGTGAAATTTTTGATGCTACATTTAGCCCCCACTTTAGTGAGAGTATGAACTTACGATCAAACTCACACTAAAGTACAGATAGGTCAATAGGGATTCAATTATTCAAATATTGAAGAGATAAGATGGAATTAAATCTAGGGGATGCGTTAGCCCCTAGGATTCAAGATCTTATGGCAAGATAGCATGAGGACAAAGGAACATAGATGTATGAAATGTTGATTAGTAGAAGAATGGACATAAAACATCACTTTTCTCCCACTAACATTCAAGGATGTCCTAGGAGTCCCAATTGGATTGACTATCAACCTCACAAGGTGAGTCAAATCTCAATAAGGATGACCTAGGAGGGGGTTCTATAAGATTTTAGGGGTTCACCACCAAGAAAATGCTTGGAAAAGACAAATAAGCATTCAACCTACAAAACATAGTTATACAAGCTAAATGAGAGATGCAAATAATGAAAATATGCAACAGAGAGTTAGGATGTGTGTACCTGGGAAGTTTGGAGATGTTGTGAGGATTTTGGAAATGCAAAGAAGCTGTCCAGATATGCCAGGGAGGACAAAGATGCCTTTACTGTTGTCTGAGTACTGCTGCTATTTTTCAGAACAGATGCAAAATCTTTGGATGTCGGATCAATATTTGAAGGAATCTTTGCAAAATATTCCTAGGAGGACTAAGACACCAAAGGTGGCATATTAGTTTGGCTCTGAATTTCTAAAAAACTCTGAATGTGGTCCTGAGCTCCAAGGTCTGCATTGGCTTCTCCTCTGATTGTAGGTTTTGAAACTTTTAGATTCAACCTGTAGGTAAGTTTCCGCAAAGATGAATACTTTGTAATGCAACTTTGCAACTTTGCATTCCAAATGATCTTCAAGTCTTCAACCTAAATATGCAATCACAAATATGCAAGGAGGGAAAAACTTGTTGTTTGTTAGTAAATGGAGGTTTTCCTTGGTCAAACCTCTTGTTGGTAATTAAACCTTGAAATAAAATTGAATAATGAAGGAAGTGATGAATGAACAACATGCAATGCTACAACTCACCAAACCCTTATTGTAAAGTCTGCAAACTTGTGTGAAATGGCTGCAATGGATATGGATCTTGAATCAAAGGAATGCTTGATAAATCTTACTTGAATTGCTTGTTTGAATCAAAACCCTACATCACAAATGTTAGCACAACACACATGATGCAAGAAGCTCTTTGATATGATGCCTGAATCTTGATGATGTCTCCAAATGCTTGATAGAAATGCTCTTGAATGCTCTTGTGAACTCAATTATGCTATGATGAATGAATGAACCTTGTATTTATACTCATCTATGCTTAATATCCTAAAATTACATCACACCAAGCTGACATATGAATACATTAAATAAAGGAGGCTAAATCCTGCCAGAATTTGAAATTAAATCCTAAAAATAAGCCAAGGAGGACTAAGACACCCTAGGTGGCGTCTTAGTCCCAAGGCTCAAATATTAGGGCACAAACTCCAAAAAGGGGCCTTTTTAGGTTCTCTCAAAATCAGGGTCCCAAGACCTTTGGGGGACAAAGACGCCCTAGGTGGCGTTTTAGTCTCGACCCAAAAATTAGGGATACTCCGATGACATTTAAATTATCATTTATGCATTCGAGAATTTCGGTATTATCTAGAAAAAATATAATTCATAGGGCTTGTGAATGCAAAATAGGACCAATTAAGACATAAATAGGGATAAATAAAACAAGGCGGGCCCAAACAAGTGTGAAAATGCAAGGGTATGCATTTTACTACACTAAAAATATAATGCAACATGACAAAAACAAAGCATACATGATGAAAACACAAAAAATAACATAATGCAAAGATAAGAATGAAATAAAACAACGCAATGCAAACACAAAAAAGACATAAAATACACAAATAATAAAACAAGTAAACACAATGTTAGTACTAAAAGGATTCAAGTTGGTAAGGCAAAGAGGCCTCAGTCTTAAATTTATCTCAAATACCAAATGCCATTTCTCAAATATATGTTAGACAATATAGTACCCTCAGAAGGACCGCCAAATTATGTTATGCTAAGCCACTCATGAGTTACATAGATCCACTGGCTAGCAAGCTATGCTATGCTAGGTGTCCATGCAATATGATGGGTTCCATAGGACTAGTAAGTTGCATTATGCTAAATAACTCATGAAACACATGGCTCCAATGGCAAGCAAGTTGTGTTATCCTAGGTGGCCATGATAAAAGGTGCTCAATTTCATGAATCAACAAACCATGTTATGCTAAATCCATGGACTATTTTGTAAATCATGCCTCACGGAGCGTATAAAAGTTTAACCTTATGAGGGACCATTTAACATCACAGGGGAAAAAAATCACTTTATGATGAAGAGGGAGACTCTCACATTCAAATCTGATCATAAACACACACAAAACACTATGTAATAAGGCAACAAATTATCATGATGTGCATAATAAGGAAGAGAAATTTGCAACATGTATTAAATTCAAAATCTGAAAATGAATTACATAAACATGGAGCTCACATGCTCCCTTACAACATGGGTTTCACACATACAAAAATATGCAACTTAAGATTCTGGCTTCATTCTGACAACATCTGGGTATGCAACCACCAACTCTCTAAAATCCCCCTTCTCCAAATGAGCAAGCATCATTATATAGAAATTGTGTGAGAAGAAACCACCATTTGTTTTCTAAAACAACCTCCAATAACCACCTTGAAATCCAATGTCCAACTTGAGGAGAGATAAGAATATCAAATATAAAATAATTCCTTACATTCATAACCTTCACATGGGCACCTAACTTCTGGGTAATCACCTTGGTCAATTATGACACCTTCTTTGACTCTGAGTGGCCCCGACGGCTCCAAATACAAACATGCAACAACATGTAAATCTTGTAGCATAAACATGCAAATGCATTCATAACATACACTTGAACATGCAAGCACATGCACCCCAAGTGGTCCCCACCAAGAATGGGATGCCCAAGAGGGGAATTTTTCCAATTTTTCCTTAGAAAATATTCATAAATACATAATTCCCACCAAAACTACAATTACAATTTCACCCCAAGGGAAATTACAAAGTTGTAAATCAAAATATTTATTCTTCTAACCCCCAAGGTCCTTACTGAAAATGACCGAAAATAAAATTGCATTATTTTTGGTGATACAAGATTGCTAGTACCCCTAGATTCTCTTGCATCAGACACTTGGGGTAGGAAATTTTTTATGAATATGGATTCACAAAATGGAGTTGAGTGGTAGTACCACCCTTTCGGATTGCAAACAATCCTCAACAAACTCCAATTTTGAATTTGGTACCTACAATTGATTCTTCTTTCTCCTCTTCCAACACTTAACTGGAACAAACTTCCTTCTCTGACAACTCTATTCTTCACTGAACCTCCTAAATGTGGAATCAATTCCACCATAAACTGACCACCTCCTCCTAGTGTAATTCACATCCTCCTCTAATCTTTGTGGGATTCAACCCACCATTATCCGTCCACCTCCACCAATTTGCACTTGCACTTAACTCTGCAACACCATACAAATCCTTCTTTGCATACCAATCATCTCTAAAAAACTCTAATTGAACCATCTCATCTAAATTCACTAACTTATCCATATCATCATGAAAATAATTATTCTCAAATTCACTAAAATTTTCATTTACCTTTTCATCACCTATTGCTTCTTCAACTTTTTCTTCTTCTTTAATGCCTTCTACAAGACACGCAACTGTATCACTTCCTTTTCCTATAACCAGTGCTACAAATTCAATGTCAATAACACAATCAAGATATTCATCCTTTCCATATGCCTCCTCTACATCCATTTCAATATTAGTAACACAATCAAAATATTCATCCTTTCCATCTTGCAACAAATTGTCATTCCTACAAATCTCTTTACCAAACTCCTCTTTTACCTTCACCTCATGTTTCTCAATTTTACCCTTCTCAAATTGATTCATTGTTGCAACAACTTTATCCATTTCTACATTCTTATCCTCATCAAAACATACATTAAAATCTGATTTTACCTCATTGTCTCCTGCTGCACTCTCACTGCTACAATTCATTCTTCATTGTGACTTGTCATATCATTCAAAAAAAAAAATTAGATTTGGTTCTGACCTCTTCAAAATTCGATATTCCTCTCTTCCTTACTGCTGCAACAAAAAATTCTAATTCCTCATATTCACCCATTCCATTCACATAATTTATAAGCAAATCAGAATCATCAATTAACTCACAAAATGTAAGTTTTACCTCTTTTCCAATACATCTACTTCAACCTTGATCTTTTCAGTTCCTAGAATAAATTTCTTACAGGTCTTCTCAAAACCCATCCCATCCTCTCAACTATTGCAATTTCCTCACCTCACATCACACAACTCCAATCCTCAACACTCTTTGGTTCTTTTGCAAATTGCCTCACCTTCGATGATCTATTTACACACTCAAGAACCTCTACTCAAATATTTTGTGTAGCTTTTCTTACAAGTTGCGCATACACTTGCAACAAAAAAAATCACACACTCCACCCTCACCTGTCTTGGTGCAAAATGCCTCTCTTCGGTGCTCTGTCTACACACTTAGGAACTCTTGCTCTGATACCATTGATGAAGAGGGAGAATCTCCCTTTCAAATCTGATCACAAATACACACAAAACACTATGTAAGAAGAATTTTTTTTATCATGAAACACATAATAAGGAAGAGAAACCTGTAACATGTATTAAGTTCAAAATCTAAAAAATGAATCACATAAACATGGAGCTCACATGCTCCCTTAAAACATGGGTTTCACACATACAAAAATCTGCAACTTAAGATTCTGGCTTCATTCTGGTAGCATCTTGGTATGCAACCACCAACTCTCCAAAATCCCCCTTCTCCAAATGAGCAAGCATCATTATATATAATTTGCATGAGAAGAAACCACCACTACTTTTCCAAAACAACCTCAAGTAACCACCTTGAAATCCAATGCCCAACTTGAGGAGATATAAGAATATAAAATATAAAATAATTCCTTACATTCATAACCTTCACATGGGTACCTAACTTTTGGCCAATCACCTTGGTCAATTATGACACCTTCTTTGACTCTCGAT
Organism: Sequoia sempervirens; assembly: GCA_007258455.2. NCBI lineage: Eukaryota > Viridiplantae > Streptophyta > Pinopsida > Cupressales > Cupressaceae > Sequoia > Sequoia sempervirens. The sequence goes on from VDFB02000015.1 coordinate 280,778,948, forward strand.
GGTCCTGATAGTTTCAAATATGGACATGCAACAACCTACAAATCTTGTGGCACAAACATGCAAATTCATGCATAACATACACTTGAACATGCAAGCACATGCACCCCAATTTGTCCCCACCAAGAATGGGATGCCAAAGAGGGGAATTTTCCTAATTTTTCCTTAGAAAATAATCATAAATACATATTTCCCTCTAAAATTACAATTACAATTTCACCTCAAGGGAAATTACAAAGTTGCAAATCAAAATATTTATTCTCCTAACCCCCAAAGCCCTTATTGAAAATGAAAAAAAAATAGCATTACTTTTGGTGATGCAATATTTCTAGTACCCCTAGATGCTCCTACGTCACTTTAGGGGGTGTACTATCAAAAGGTCATGCCTCAAGGAGAATTATAAACACCACCACCACTAAGGGTGCATGTTAATAAATAGATCATAATGTGTCAAAGGATAGTACTCAATACATGGAAGGTCACACCTTAGGGAGTATCATACATGACCACCGCTAAGAGAGGACAAATCATGGAATGAAGGGTCACACTTTAGGGAGTACCAATCATAGTACTACTACAAAGGGGACATAACATGTCATGAAGAGTTACACTTTTAGGGAGTATCAAGCCTAATACCACCACAAAGAGGACATAGCATAGATTGAGGAGACCACACTTCAATGAGAATCCATGTGCTATTACTACTAAAGATGACACAATGTGAGAAATAAGGCCATACCTTTAGGGGATGTATAATATCACCACTAAAAAGGGACCATCTTAAATTCAATAATTGTAATATATGGGGCAATATGCCTCTCCCTCTTAAAATATTAGTGTACTTGCTACACTAATATTTTAAGGAGATAATGAAGAGGTAAAGGATCCCTTGCTTAAAGGAATACTCCTTACATAAGGCTAACTACTCTTTCCCCCAAGTGTAAGGGAAAAGGTGAGCCTATATGGATTGCATGATATTGCTCCCTATTGATGAAATATGATTACACAAAAAAAAATGTACCCCCATGCATGGTAATGAGTATTCGATGATACTAAAACTACCACATAGCAAGGATCAAAGCCATATATATTTAGTCTATCATTTTATCATATTCATCCTTACAAGGATCCATATCATCTAATCTCTTCTTTAAAGAACAAAATTCATTAGTAACATGAGCAAATAATCTATGATTACACAAAGGATGAATTTTTATTTTTGCATTGAACATATCTTCTTTCTTGAATAGGAGGCAGTTTAATGAATTCCAATTGTAAGAGAGTTCGTAAGGTATGCTCAATCTTAGACAAAGGATGCAGAGCAGGTAAGAGATAATTTTTGATGGTCTATGAGGTTTATATGGTTTAGAGGATGAAATAATTTTTTTATGCAAAGGTGGAGGGCCTTGGTAACAAATTCCTTTTGTATCTTTAGATGGCAAAGAGAGTGTGAATTTCATGTTCATTCTGTATGTCACAACCTTGTCTAGCAAGAATCTTAAATCCTTTGACATAACACTTTTTTAAGTTGATGAGTGTATAGCTCACTTTTTTTTTATAGGATGGAGGATAGTTTGTGGGTTCATTGGGCTCATCTTGGATGGTATTGGCAAGGGATCTCATGCATAACAATCAAGGTATAAATTATAAAGTACTTTCCTTGTGAGGAAGAAAAATTGTCAAGTGTAGGTATGGTAGGTGTTGTTGATTGTTGATAAGGATGAGTAGGCCATACTAGCAAAGGATAAAGGACAATGTTGGCTTCAAGGTTAGGTATTGTAGTGTTTAATAATTCATCCATGATTGCTTCATCTTTCCTCAAGATATCCTCATTAGGAAAATATACATTGGGAGATGAAGGAACATGAGTCTCATCAAGGAGAGACCTTACCAAACACATAGCATTAAACATCAACCAAAGATTTCAAAGAGGAAAAAATTTTACCAAATAATTTAGACATTATGATAATTTTATGCTTAACAGATATATGTATTGATATATATAGATCTTTGTTACAGTACAATGATCAAAGAAACTTAAAGTAGATCTAGATAGAAGATCTTGAGAGGGTACTATCATAAAAATCTAAACAAAAATAGCATGGCTTGGGGCATGATGCGCCCTAGAAAAGTGAGGTATTTATTCTAAGTTTAAATTTTAGGTGTGTGTTGTAGTGTTTGATTATCCTATTCTATGATTGTTCAGGTTTGAAAGTAAATAAATTTTAAGAAATTAACAGATTTGTGATTTTGCAATTATGAAAGACAACTATGCAAGAAATTTTTAAAAATTGTTAACCAATGAATGCAATTGGAAATGCAATTCTTAGACTATAAAGTACAAAAAATTAGTGATCCTAACTTGACAAATCTAGGAGTTAAAATATTTTTATGTTTTTGTAACAACAACAATGCACTTTTTTCCACTTTATCACTATATGAGAATATCTAAATGAATTTTTTGAACGCCTTCATATTTGATTTCAGATTTTATATAACCTAATTCAAGTTTTACAATGCAAGCTTGGACTAAATCTACTTTGCAATGACTAAAATTAACCCTATATGTCTTGTGGATGCCAAATGTAATGCTATTTTTCACCTTTTTAATGATTTTTATTACAATTATGTATGCACTGATGATGAATGCAAATAGGTCTTAAGATCTAATTCAGATTTTAAAATGATATTTTCCAGATTTTAGAAGGTTTAAAATATTTTAAATAGTTAGGTTCACCAAAATGTTTGATTGGGAAAAGGGATCTAGGATATAAATCACACATCCCAATTTTTTATGAGGATTATAAGTAATCTCAAATCTTGGTAGGAAGAGTTAGAATGGTAGATCAGGGTTCTAATCTTTGTTTTTATGATTGGTGATGATGTGTGTGATTGATTAAATTGACTAAATTTGAATGATGTAATGATCTAACTATGTAAACTATGAAAATACAACAATTTATTATGATTTTTGAGAATTTGACTTGCTAAGTTGAAGTAATCATAACTTTAGGAGCATGATGCAAGGACCTAATGATATTCATTATCTCAAAGTAGGATGCAAATATTTAGATAAAGATTACAAATTTTTAACAATTCACTTTGCTGACTGAGGCATTAAGGCACATTTGATCTTTCTTCTTCACATTGTAGCACTAGATATGCTAGATATTCAATACAATCCACATTCACGCTTCTTCACACTTTTTCACCCTTCCATTCAACTTGCATTTGATATTATATTGTATTTACATATCCACCATAATTCTTCAAAACTTTAATTAGGTCAAACAAAAAAGAATATAATCAATGAATTCAACAAATTGGCCACCAAAACATAATGTGGTCCTATCTCAAGGATAGAGAGGACCAAAAACAAACTTATTAGATCTTCCAATGTGATCCAAGATAATTCACATGTTGCTGCACATCAAACTAAGTCGACATTAAGGAAATGTGTAGATGAAACATGAAGCACGTAGCCAATCAACCCTAAAACACACTTCCAATTGAATTAACTTGATGCAATCCCAAAAAGGTAGGTCAGGACCCAAATCTATATAACCATATTTAATTTTTTGTACAAACACCCAAGCACATGGCGTAAGCAAGAGAACAAGCCCTATCGGCTAGATATCTACAAATAACCCAAATTTCCAACTCAAGACATAATACAACACCAAATCGACCAATCAACAACATGCAAATCACATGGGGATATTCCATGAAAATCCAAAAATACTTCCATACTCTTATTTTAGACTATCATGCCATCAATAGCCACCACATATCAAATAAGAACAAAATACTTCATTTAGAAAGCACATAATGAAAAAACATGAGATATGACATTAAAAGAACAAGTTACAGACCACTTAATCACATGAAATTGGAAATGAGACATTCCATAGACACTGAGAGCACATTCACCAAGTTGTAGAAGTAGAGACATCAATGTAGAGAAATGTGGAGCATTTCTTGGACTAGTCCGGACAACCAACAACACTACCAACCTTCTACAATTCATAGAAACCTCCTCGACAACACTGTTGACTTGAAAAGATAGGAGTGCAACATCCACAGAGCATTGAATTTGAATCCTAAACCACAAGACCATATCTTCAATAGCAGAGGAATGTAGAGAACTCTACCAAAAAAACCATAAAGAAACTTCCTAAACCAAAAACACTTGAGCAACTTGCGAAGGTCAAAATATTCTTTCAGCAACACATGATTCATTAGGAACATCAGGAGAGAGCACAAGACATATTGTAGACCTTTGAAAAAATCTCTCCATTGTCAAAAACACCTCTAATCCTCATTTACAATACTTTTAATCCTCATCTTAATATATCATTATGGAACCAACTCTGCTGGTCCAGCCATCATACTCAATACATATTTGATTATGCATGACATCCAACCATGAACTTCAACAAACATTAGATAAGGCATGATTTACAACCATAAACTTTAGTAAACATCAGATAAGGCATGACATCCAGCCATGAACTTTAGTAACCAAGTATTTCCATCAATTTTCCTTACTTCTCAAGTGTTGACATCAATGACAACAACTGCCAACAATCTCACACAAATATCCTCAAGTCTTGACATCAATGACAACCACTGCCAACACCCTACTTTAGAAAACACGCATACTAGGAATCTCCATTTATCCAAACAACCTATATACCTGTATCAATGGGATCATGATGTAATATATATATTTTTAGATTGACTGGATTTATTTTGTGTAATTTATTAAAAAATTATTTTACTGCACCATGTTGAAGGTTTCAATAATAGGCAAGGAAATAAATCTTTTCACTTTTGAAATAATTTCTTATAAATAGGATCCATCAATAGAGGAAACATACATCATCCAAGACTTGGATGATGTAAAGGTAGAGATCAACAAGATTAAGGATGTAATCTTGACAAGGATGGCTGCAAAGATAGAAGATCTGAAGGTGATGATTGGATGATAATTTCTAGCCAAGGTTCTAGATATTCTTAACACATGATATTCACAAGAAAAAGAAAAAGAATAATAAGAAGTAGAACAAGAAGATGAAAATTTTGAAGAAATTATGTAAGAATAAGAGAAGAAGAAAAAGAGCAAGAAGAAGAATATGATGGATATTTTATTCAAAAGAATCTACAATCAATCATCATTGATTATAATGTTTCTCTAAAGAGGGGGCGTATATTATGTGATTGAGTGTAGGATCATAATGGGCCAACCAATGGTAATAGGGGAAAAATGCATTTTTACTTAGCCAAGTTTTGAAAATAGATATTTTGAATTTTTGTATGGGTTGGGTAGAAAGTGAGTTTTCGTTTAGTAAAACCAAGCCAAAATGGATATTTGTTACTAATAGATATTTTTTACTAATGGATATCCCTTAAGTTAATGGATATTCATTATAACAAAACTGATATTGGTTATTCAAAATGGACATTTATTACCTTAAAGCCCCAAAAAGCACACTTTAGTTAAACATGCATACCTTTTGCTTTAATAATCAAAATTTTGATTTTTTATAGGCATTGAAAAGATGATTAAGAGCTCCACATACTGTATTAGAGAAAATTTCTATATTATGCACCAACAATCAGGTATAGCCACTTAAAATTCATCCTTTATTTTTGAATCTTAAAATACACAAATTTTTGCATACGTAGTCCTTTTTTAGTATTGATTTCTCCTTTAATATTATAGAATGAAAATGTTCATTTCTCTTAGAAAATTTATTTAGATTTTGATATTTATAAGGGTATTAATCATTTTAGCTTAAGGTATTTTAAATTATTGTGTCCAATCAATTTAGATTACAAAGTTTTCATGTGTGCACACAAATTCATAAAAGAAGAAACATTATTTAAGTATACATTATCATGGATTGGTTTATGTAACCCCTTAAAAAAAATTATAATTGAAATTGTTGTAAGGTGGTAATCATTTTATAAAATAGAGATTCATAACACATGACATAATCATTTATGTGTTCATTTGATCCTTGGGCACATTCAAATAGATTGGAAAGGGTTACTCTAAGGACTGTGTTAATGTTGAATTATTTTAGGATAACTCTTTTTAAATTATTAAATGAGTGTATATACCATTGAGGAAGTGGAAATAAGGTCACTCAATAGCATAGTCTTTAAGAGTGTGTAAAAATGGTTTTGTTAATAACATGCTCATAAAGTAGCTATGAATGATCACAAATGGATTTTGGGTTCACCTTTCCATCATATAGTAAAAATCATGGTGCCATAAAACCCATGGGTAATGGATATGTCAAAATATCAAAAGTTAGGGGTTTATTTCTAGGATATGAGAATTCATCATTCTCTCATCCACTTGGCCTTACATTAACTTTATTTTCTACTTGATATATTTTGTGAAATTACATCTAATATTGAGGAAGAAATAGTGACATGGGGGGTTGGGAACCACTATGGTGTGCATGGACATCATTATGGGACATATGAGGGGTGGATGAACTAATTTCTTGGGATAATGGAATTTAGGAGTTAAGTTACTTAAGGGTATTCAATGTATGGGATGTAGTACTGGATGTGGAAGTGGCTTGAGTGAGTGTGATACTAGTAGGGCTAATTTTGGTTGATGAAAGATGCATGAAAGTGTGATAAATCATTTGGGTGATGAGAATAGGTACTAAATGGTTAGACACTACTGGTAGTGGTAATGTGATTATGAATAATAGTTGTAGAGGTCAATGGTAGTAGTGGGGTTGGATACAAATATACTTGTCATTATAGAAGAAGTAAGATTTGCATAAATTGTTGGTAAAATCTCTAATCCAAATAGCTTAAAATTAGAAGATACATTGTCAAACATATATACTAGTTGTGTACTATTTTTAGTATTGGTGAAACTATCAATTCCATTTGTAAATCCTATATTTTTTAAATGACTAGCCTTGTGATCATAGCCATCTTTTTTCTCATTATGAGCATCAAAATAGATCTCATTCTTATTTCTTTACATCATGCCAGGGTTTAGACAACACTAATTCAAAGGAAGATTAGGACCATAAGTAACTTATGAAGAAAACAAAAGATAGGAAAAATAAATCCCAAAGAAACACTTTCATATTGAAAAAAATTAAATATCAATGATGTATCAAATGTGAAAATGAAACCCTAATGTGGTTTCCACGGAAGGGTAGTGGGTAAAAGGGATTTCACAATCCAGATAATAGAAAAAATATGTAATAATATAGAATCAATGAAGAAATGGTCATGCAAAGAGTTTCAAATATAAAATTGAGATATTATCTATACTTTTATAGATAAGAAACCCTAGAAGAAGACTAGGTCATATAGGATTGATTGAGTTCACTAAAATACAAATAAAAAAAACAAAACTTAATTTAGGGTTAACCCAAGACAATCCAATTAAATATAAAAAATAAGAAAATAACCTAGATTAATGATTTGGGGGTAATTAGTGGGATACTGTTTTTTGATATTAAATACTAAGGCATGGAAAGTAAATAAAAAATAAGGTACTTGGTTTGATGATCAAAGAATGTGTCATTCAAAAAAGATTCTTGAATACCATTTTTTTCTAAAGCTTGATTTCCCTATTAGTTTAATTTCTAATATTTTGTGTTGATCTTGTGATTTATCTAGGGTAAATTTTAGTAGTTTATGTTAAGTCCACAATTATGGATTCATCCTTTGAGTTTGGACTCAACCCTACATAATGTCTATTGCTATTCTTCTTCCCACCTAGTTTACATTAATATTATCTACTCTTTTTTAGTATATAATGATTGATGATATTAAAAATACCTTGGAAGAGTTGTCATTATGTCATAAGAGGACATATGTTCTCCTAGATCAACTTGGGGATAGGTGTACATAATGTTAGAAAACCAAGATCACTTGCATGCAAGATGGATACCTGTCACATGAAAAAGATATGAAGAACCAAAAAGATGTTCTATAAACCTCTCAGTAAAATTGCATTAAAAGAATCAATGATTACAAAAGAGATCAATCCTTATGAAGGAGATCAAGAAACCCTAAAAGCGAAACCCTAAATGAAACCCTAGTGTGCACACTTAATAATTAATAATTAATTAATTATTAATGTGCCTAAGTTTAGCTTAAGTAATAAAGAGGAATAAGTGACTTAATTAATTAATCAATATGATATAATTAATTAAGCATAATGAATTATTACTCTAACACCCCCCCTTAAGATGAACTTAGGAAGAAGCTAAAACACTAGAATAAGATGCATGAAAGCAAAGATGGGTCTCGACAACTAGGCCTGATCAGGTACCCATTTACAAATGCAATATGAGGTAGAGAAGGAAAACTCAGTGGGACAAAACCCCCCTACAATGAGATGACATGCTGCAAAGAAGCACTGGAAGAACTCTGTAGAGTAACACTGGAACCACAATTTGACAAGCAAGGAAAGATACTTTTGTCTACAACTAAAACCAAAACCGGAATCATGATAATGTGACAACATACCCGATGCCACCAAACACTCAAAAACTCCAAACGGGAACAACCCTGGAATCTATGAAGTAGCAAGCGCTTATTGAATGATGTATTACTGAAAATGAAGTGCAAAGATGCAAGATGCACCCTCCCAACTGCCAAAACATCCAAGTAATCTCCAAACAACCCATCAGACCAAATCTGGACCAAGCGATCAACCTAGGATAGATATAGAAAAAGTGCATGGACAGCAACATAGAGCTCCTTAATACCTTTCCAACGCCGTAAACGAGGCAAAAATTGGACATCGTGGCAAAAAGTTATGAGCTCAAAAGCATAAAAAGTACATTTGAATTCAAACAGAAATAAATGCAGTAAAACAGAAAATTACTATAAAATAAACTGCACTAAATGAAAGTGCTCGGAACCAGCTTTCCGGCGATATCTCGTTTGCCCGATTTTGATACCGTATGCCCAAGTTATGGCCAAAAGAAAAAAACTGCTATTTTAGAAAAAAACTAGGGTTAGGAGGGGCAAAGAGGGCCGTACAGCCGATGATGTCATGTTGACGTCAGCACTTCACTATGATAAATTTGACGGCCATTTGGCCGTCACCGCAAAAAAACACCCCCTTGCAGAAAAGAAAAATTTTCGGCCCCTAGTCATCAATATGACCGCTGCAAGGCTAAGTGGGCCGCTGGGGGCTAAGGATCTGGTAGCTCCTAGTCACCATAGAACCGGTGCTGGAGGAGAAGTGAGCCTTCGGGGGCTGGCGGGGTTGGCGGAGAGCCCGGTTCTCCATATGGCTGGGGGCGGAGTGTAGAGGGAGCTTCGGAGGAGAGCGGTTGTGCCGACGGCGAGGATTAGGGAGCCACCGATGGCGGTGGCCGCCCGGTGGTGCGGTGGTGGCTGCATGGTGGCGTGGGGTGGGCCGAACCCTTCTATGCTGGAGGCATCGGCCTTCCTGCAAAATATTCATTTTTATTTTTATTTTTTGAAATTTTTGCATAGAAAAGCGTGCTGGGGAGGCCGTACGACCCCTCAGACAATTTTTTTTTGCCTCCCAGATCAACTGCACCAAAATGGACAATTTGATAGGCATTTCTAGGGTTTTGGGATGCTACAAAAGCGATGGCGACATCCGTTTGAGCCCATAGTGTCCCGAAAAAATAGCTACCCCCAGATCTTGCAGAAAAGATGCCTGTGGAAACCCTTGCACTTGAAACTCACTGAAAGGCCATATCTTCAAATCACGAACAAGCAACTGCAGGTCTGGAGCTCTGATACCATGTTAGAAAACCAAGATCACCTGCATGCAAGATGGATACCTGTCACATGCAAAAGATATGAAGAACCAAAAAGATGTTCTGTAAACCTCTCAGTAAAAATGCATTAAGAGAATCAATGATTACAAAAGAGATCAATCCTTATGAAGGAGATCAAGAAACCCTAAAAGAGAAACCCTAAATTAAACCCTAGTGTGCACACTTAATAATTAATAATTAATTAATTATTAATGTGCCTAAGTTTAGCTTAAGTAATAAAGAGGAATAAGTGACTTAATTAATTAATCAATATGATATAATTAATTAAGCATAATGAATTATTACTCTAACACATAAGATCAAAGACAACAAGGAATTATTCTATGATAATTTATGGAGATTTATTACTCTCCTTCTAGTGCACCAAATTTAAATATTTCATTATTTATTACTCCTTTAATGTTTCAAGTCTTTTGGGATAAAATCATTGAAAAATGAATTTTTATGCAAAGGTTATAATAATTTGAAACTTTCCAAAATTAAAGGATGAATTTAAAATAATTATACCCAATTTTTGGTACATAATCTAGAAAAATTACCTAATCCATTGTGTAGATCTTTGAACCATCTTTTGAACGCCTATAAAAAATAAAAAATTGATTAGTAACACAAAATTTATGCCCATTTGATTGAAGTGTTACTTTTTAGGCTTTTAGGTAGTATATATCCATTTTGACTAGCTAATGTCCATTTTTCAATAACAAATATCCATTTTGCAACACAAAATTAAAAAAACCTAGATAGGAAACAAATATTTTCTTTTTTTAAATGGATATTCATTAACAATGGGTATTTGTTAGTAATAGATATCTAGTGTTTTGGCATTAACATGTTACCTTTATTTTTGTGTTAGTAATGCATTGGATTTAGGCTTGGGAGTGTTAAGCCTAAGGGTTCAACTATTCCAATGTGTTTAGAGGTCTCATTCTCTTTTCATGACTTCACACTTCACGTTGACAATATTTTTTATCCAAATTTGATGAAATGAAAAGGGTTTATTTAGCAATATTTTAGTATTCTAAAAATATATATGATATTCTTGATTATGAATTTAGTAGATAATTATTGATGATTTTATATATGCACTATGTCTAAATTCTTTATTGATAGTCTGGTTGAAATACATCCATAACTTTCAAATCATTTCACCTTTTTCAAATCCAAAAGATGTGTTACACTCTATACTTCACTAGTTATATGTTTTAAAAAATTGAATTTCATATTTTTTGACCAAGTTAGGTTAGCCAAATTTTTATTTTTAAAAATTCTCAATAAAAATTCATAATTATTTACATATTTAAAAAAAAAAAAAAAGTGTGTCGCTCAAGCCATTTGTTCTTTGCTTATATTTAAAGATTCATTTTTTGATCATATTTAAGTTGGTTGGAATGACACCTACTTTTTTTTTCAAAAATTATAGTAGTGCTTCATTGAAATGTTGAATTTTCACCAAATAATTTTAAATAAGTTTTTTTAAAAAAAAGTAGCCTAGAAACTACATTCAACTTTCTACAAATTCTATTCCTACCTATTTGTCAAATTGTGTTAATAACCCATTAAAATTTTCATGTGAGGCTGCTTAAGTTTCTTTTCTAGTATTTTCATTTCCACATAGAGGTATTATTTATCTCATCATGATCATGTATTTACCCATTTACTTAATCTTATAGGTGCATAGGGTTATGAGTATAGCTGGCTTGTGGCCGTGCCTTAACTCTTAACTAAGTTATATAATAATTAATATACTCGTATATAGGTAGTTAAGTCACCTTGGGTGGCATCCAAGTCATAAATATGGTATATATAGTAGGTAGACTTTAATTATTGTAATCATATTGAGTATTGTATTCTTATTTAAGACAATTGGAGGTATCCCCATTAAGGTGGATTAGGAGGTTTCCCCCTCAAAGATTCATGCTATTATCAAGTATTTATTTAACACATGTACTATTATATTCTTCTATCATTCAAAAATTTCATTGTAAGCTCTAAGTCATAACCATGATGTAACATACAAACATATGACTAACTCCAATATCTTCCATCTTGAGCATCCAAAACCTAATTTTGGTTCCATTGAACCTCTTTTCCATTTCACAAGTGTTTTTCCTACTATTTAATAAAAAAAAAAGATCCACTACTATATTTCTACTCAATCAAGGAATAATACCAAAAGGAGAGAAAACCCTCCTATATCCACAACTAGATTTTAATAAATTCAACAATATACAAAGCACATGCAAAATATAGAACCAACTTGGCGTTGATACTAAATGTGAAGTAATATGCTTGCAAACCCCCTAGAAATTAAAAAAAAAAAAAATTAACTTCTAAACATGTAAGTATTTATAAATTGACCCTATATAGAAACTATCAACAAAAAAATATCATATCTACAAACAACACTTAAAATGAAAGAATGAGAGAGAAAAAATATAATCCAAGAAAAGCAAAGAAAGACATAATCATACTAGGTAGAAAGACCTTTTTAGGAAAATACTAACCTCCATAGCAATGAACCAATATATTTTAGTGAAACCAAGTTACAATACAATATAAAGATCAAATCCGTAACATGGAGATCAACACTTATAACCTTTGGAAGAAATATGGCAACATATTCTTCTAAATAACAATGTATCTGCTACATCTTCAAATCCAAGCACCCAACAATATAGGAAATTACCAAATAGGAAAACATATATGGTTTTAGGAAAATATGAGCCAATAAGGGGATGTATGGCACCTAAACTCAATGGAACAAATTCTAATTCTTCCCTCTATGATGAGTCCAACAAGCTAAAAACAACCATGCCATATCTTATCATAAAACTATCATATTCATCTACTAAAATTGGGCACTCCAATTTTTTCATATCCTACCCTTAGTAAGATGATCTCTTACACATCATGACATGCATCATAAGTTGGTGAATATTTTTAGTGCAATTTGTAACCTCCCTCTTACATGCTCTTACATGTGCCATAAAATCTCTTACACATCTTACAATTTCATCAAAATTCTTATATATTTTACATAAAATAGATGTTCTACCAAACCCTTACACACATGACATATATGCCAAATCAAAATGGGATATCTTTTCTATGTGGTCATAATAAAATAATGCAATTAATACATAATTTAGTATTAGAAACAAGGTGTATGAAGTCTAACCTGAAAAACTAGTGTCAAGTTGAATCTTATATCATTTGATGATGTCATATTAGTCATGAGGTGGGATTTATTTCAATCTAGTCATTCTTGTATTTCTAGGTAATGATTCACATGATTGACACTTAACTAAAAAAAATAATGCTATGCAAGAGTGTCCTTAGTATTTTGGATAGTCATGATGATTAAATAAATAAATGCATAGTGTGCATATATTCTCTCCAATTATGCATGTATTAATTGTTATAATAATACTTTATTTGTATGGGCCCATCCCACAATAATGGGTCCCAAACTTAGAACATCCTGACTTTTTCTTAAAATCACATATTTTTTTATAAAATTAATGATTTAAGTCTAGAGGGGTTCCATCTAAAGGTTTTTAATTGAATAGGGTTAGATAAGACCCACTTAGATCAAACCCCCTTGCATAGAACTCCTCTATTCTTAAATCATACCCACAATGGAGTCTCCTTTGCACGTATCAAAATGCTGAAAAAAAAACTACTTTTTCTTTACCTTTTGAGGGATCAAATAAATTCATTTAGAATTTATGTTTTGTATGTAGCCCTTATTATAAGCTTTCCAAAAAGTATAATTTTGAATATTTTTAATTTTATTATTATATTTATATTTTATTTCTTGTGAATGTAGATTTTTCACCAAACATCAAGGTATTTGTTTCACCCACATTGAAAAATATAAAAATAGAGAATTTTTTTTAACAAATATATGTGCCCTATGAATTGATGTTCTTGTTTCAACAAAAAAAATCAATACATGCAAAACAAATTGTGTTACAACATACACCTATGTCCAAATTATAATTATTTTGACTTTGAAAAATCAATTAGAAAAATGTGCAACAAAAAATTATGAATCCATGCACTAGATATTGATGTTACAAATCTATATTTCAAAAATTGTAATTTTATACTTTCAATAAAAAAGTTGTGTTATGACATAAACACCAATTTTTAAAAATATTGTTTACTATAAAAAATAAGTTATTAAAAGTTACATAAAAAATTTCACAATTTATTTCTATTTTTTTTTTTAAAAATATATTTAGAATTTAGACACAAATCCTCACAAATCACTAGTTCATATCATCTCCAAATTATTAATGGTTTAGTTGTTATATGTTTCATAAAGTGACAATTTTGTGAAAATTGTTGATTTCAATGTCCTACTTTGGCCAAAAATGTGGGACATAGTATTGTGGGTTGCCCCTATGGTGCAAAAGTATGGTTCATTCACTTGTGAAGAAATTAGAACTATGTTATGTATGTGAAATTCTAGATTTTATTATGGTTAAAGTGGCTTATGATAAATATAATTAGTGTTCTTGTGTGAGTCTCGAGGAGTGCACCACTATTTTGATTTAATGCAAGTAAGTATGCCTTAAGTATACACCTTTTGAATTATGTGTTGTTATCTATTGTAAAAATAATTATTGAATGCATGTGATATGATGTCATGTGTATTCCCATGAGTGCCACACCACTATGAAAAGTATTTTATAGGACTTGTGAAGTCCATATGAATCTTGTAATGTATTCAACCTCCCTAGAAGTAAGCTCATTTAGTAATTATATTGTATTATAGAAAAAATATAAATGATACACATGTCACAAGCATGTGTGTATGGTTGTTTATTGAATCCTAATGACATCATTATTTGATTTCTCAAAGAAATGAAATGAATTTGAATTTTTCGCAACACTTGCAAGGGTATTGTAGATATTAGTTATTTCCATACATATACACAAGGGAAATATGGGTGCTTTATGAGAGGTGACCTTTTTTAAACTCATCCAAATGTTTGTTAACCAATGATGCTAGTTGATCCATGAATTACATTATTGCACGATCTTCTTATGTTTTATTGATGTTTTGTGTTGGACATGAGGTGTAAGTCATGCCTATGCAACATTCTTGTGGGATTATTCCTCTTGTTCATGACCAATACTTTGGTTAATCCTTATGGGTCATACAAAATCCCTAATGTCCAAAGATGAACCATGTCAATCATCATTCTCTTGTTTAATTATTTGTATGTGTGTCTATATCATTGCAAGGATACACCTATTGAGGGTTGCTACTAGTGTCAAATTTCTTACACTTAAAACTTTTCATTGCGTATCTTACACTTAATTTAGTTCCCTCACTTATAAACATGATTTTGATAAAATTTTACTTCTTTGAGAACCTGCCTTCTTAAAAGCCACACCTCACATCAACACATGAAACGACATACCCAACATCTTCCTATTGTTCATTCTTCACATTTCTATCATCCATGATGCCAGAGTATTGCGTTAATGTTCTTTGGGTATGAGAGCATGCGATACTTGACTTTTCCATCCACTCATTTTATTTTTCACTCCCTTAAAACCATAATTTTCCTCCAATGGTCAAAAGAAGGTCAAGGCATATTTATAAAAGGGATTTATGGGAACAAATGTGTAGACAATAAAGGGAGTCTACACATACTACACATACGATCTAGGACACACTTCAACATCTAGGGCATCTGCAAATAACAAACATCACAATGCACCTTTGTTACAACTACCTACACTTACACCTAGGGCTTACACACACTCAAGCATAATTTCATACTTTACAATTGAATCAACTGAAGAAAAAAATGTTGTTAGAACTTGTGGACAATCTTGCTTGCACATAAAAGACACCAACATGCTAGTTGAATGCTAGTGAGACCATACAAAATACCGACATAAAGAAAAGCCAAAATCCACACACTAGTATTATAAATCAACATTAATATAATCCCAATCAGCTGATCATCAACACCGATAATCTAATCATATTAAAAAACTCTAAATCCTCTCTATCCATTTGTATTTCTATTCTCAGAAATTCAACTTCAACTCATTTAATTTAAACTCTAATTATGAACCGACCTATTTCAAAATGCAATCATTATACTAAATTCTGAATTAAAAGCAAAAAGTAAACTTTATCTTACCTTTAATTAAATATCACTTCTATTCGTGGGTCAAAGCCGATCTTCCCTCAAATGTTTGAAGCCTCATTCAAGGGATTTAGTGGAGATTGTGTCCATTAAAAAAATTCAATTAGTGTGCTCTCAATGATTGCACATCATGTAAATATATGCAAGTTTTTGACTGAATTCATTAAAATGTCCCCAGGCAATCCAAAAATTGTTTGGAAACAGCATTACTTTCACAGTTTCTGGGATTTGTTGGAGCCCATGTGAGAGATGTTGCCTGGTCGAAAAGCCAAACACATAAAAGTCTGATCCTATCTTAAAATTATCAAACCCACATCTTTTAATGACATACAGCCAGAACTTTTTGATAATGTAATCCATAGTTGGGGGGAGCCCATAACATTATGATATAATGTTGGCAATGAAACAGTTCATATCACCTGTATGGTTTATGTATGTTTTGTATTGTTATTTGACAGTATTTTTTTTGGGTTGTATATTGTTTTTAATATGAAGAATCAATAAGTCATTAGGATTGATCTTATAATTCTGTGGTCGTGTTTCAAATATCTTTTCATTAAAACATATCATTTCAATTAGTTTTTGAACTTGTGGTCATGGTTCAATTATCCGATCTAGTCTGAAAGATTGCATTGTTGAATTGTACTTGTTTATTAATTAAAAGTTTGATTATACAATTGTTTCACTAATTTTTATTAATATTATTTATATTGATAATGAATTGTTTTTTTTTTTTGGTAAAGGTGGCTGAGCCACAAATTTTATTGATATAGAAATGTATTATATAATGACGAGGAGTTGCCAAAGGAGAACAAAATTGCAACCCTGAATATTACAAAAACAAGCCAATTAGGCCGATGCAAGAGAGTTTGAAACCAAGAGCCAGGAGAACAATACAAAATCCTGGAGAAATAACCTAAGACAAGAAACAGCACTGCAAGAAGCCAATGGAGAAGAGACCGATTGGAGACCAAAAGACCAACAAGAAGTGGAGGAGAAGCCATGTAAATTGAAGAGCTTCCATCCCGAAGACCTGAAGACCTGCAAAATGATGCCAAAGAGACGAACTTCTTCCAAAACAATAGAGATTCCAACAACGAAGATAAGCAATGAAATGTGACCAAATTTTCAAAATGAGAGATTGAAGAAGAGTCCCTCAAGTCGTGCTTCCTTCAGAAGAAGCAATGTCAGAAAGCGAGAGAAAATGGAGTTCATCAATATGATTGATAATAAATTGTTAATATGATTCAAAATATGAAAAAAAAACACATGAAATCATCTTCATAAACTGTTAAAAACTCATACCAATGTATTCTCTATTTCCTTTTTAAGGTTTAATCCAATGTAAAAGGAATCATGTTATTCTTCTCTCAATCCCAACGTTTAATCAAGTTCTTAACAGCATCTTTTTATTTCTTGTTTTAAGCTACGATTATACATGGGGAAGGACAGTTCATGCTGAACAATATTTTGGTACTGAAAAGTGAAAAGACATTTTGTGCCCACGAAAAAAAGGTAGGTGTCACGTGGGTTTGTCTGGTTATTCTTAAATCTCCAGCCATCTGGTTCGACAGGAATCAACGGTTTTTTCGCAATTGTTCTCGCCCAGTGGGAATCCTTGTGGCACGAGGTACAACTTTTGATAGAAATGGATGAGCTGGCACATATTTCCAATGTGCAGGCCCGAGTTCTTCTTCCATGGGGAAAACCTGATAGGTAACTAAAAAGTGATGGTGTTTTTCGACAAAACCTAAGCAAGACAAGCCTTAGGATAGATGTTTCGAAATGGTAAAAGTGTATCCTTATCAGTTTTTTCTTTTAAATAGTTTGTCCAAGAAGGACCCTAATCCATTTTAAAGAAGTCTTTGGTATTCTAGTGCTCACATTTCCGTTGTTGTCATTGTGAGGATGTAGAGCTGATGGTTCTCTAGCAAAATAAATGTTCACTTCCTTTTTGGAAAGATATAATTATTTTAAATTTAGAGATCAAACTTTTGGCAATAAAAGCATTTGTAAGACATGCATTTTATTCATGGAGTCACAATTTCTTGAGTTTTTTTGATAGCTACATTATAATTATGGATAAAAACTATAATGGATAAAAGATATACCGAGTTATCTTTATTATACAATCTTTTCTCATGTTTGTTTCTACATTGCAAACGAAGTTCAAGGAGAAAGTTCTAACACCTTCCTTCCTTGATTGTATGCACATAGAACAATGACTATTAGATCCAAATCTTCACTCAGCTCACCAGTATTATTGGGCCTATCTTAGATTGGTTGCAACCATACATCCTCTATTGCCAACTACTTGAAGGATTCTACAACAATCCATATTGCACTCCTTGATAGATAAGTTTCTTCCTTTACTCACTAGTGGTTAAAATCTAGAATAGCATCCATGCCTCTTCAAATAAAATGAAAAACATTTTCAATGGGTGACCGACATAAACCATGGCATTCACAACAAACTGTGCTGGAACATTTCATTGTCCCTCACACACATCTTTACAAAAGGCTAGCTTCTACAACTGCACACTCGCAGTAGGAAATGTTTGCATCCACATCAAAAGCTTACAACTCTCATCAAGACTAATAACACATAGAGCCTCCACATCTACACTCTAATAGTCAAGCTCTCATTTTTACACTAAATTCATATTGCATTAGACAACAACAACATTAAAGTGTTTTTTCAAACATTGCCCAATGCAATCATGTATAATGGACTTCAAAATTTTGTGTCAAGGAGCTACTTCTCCATCTACAACATTCTTTTAGATCATTGGTATCTATCACCATGCACTACTTTGTGTTCCAACTCTTGCGTACAAAGACTTGCTTCTCTCAACAAGGATGCATGTGTTAAACAAAACCCTTTGATTTTAATGTTGGGGTATGAGGACAAAATTCCCCTGGCATTTGTAAGCATGCATAGCCATGACTATGTTTCAAATAGAAACCACATCAACACACTCCAAACCTTCATGGGTTCTTAGTTATAAGTACAAAAAATTTAAATCTTCATTGTTTCCTAAGCTTTGTAAAATATTCTTAGCATCGCATCTACAAGTCATCAATAAATATGTTGTTACCTGCTAGTGCAGCCATGGTAGGAGGGTCCTTAAAGAGAACAATCCAGACCGTGCAACAAGAGTAACACAACAAAAAAAACACAAAATATGGAGGCAAATGCAAATGCAAATATTCTCATTAACAAAAATATCAATTACAATCGGCCGAAAACATCCGGGTTTACAAATTCGGCTCACATGCCTGATATAATATGTTCAAAAATACAACATTCTAACATGATACTATATGCGAGCAAAATCTTACAGATCAGATCTATCTTAATCTACTCAATCAACTCTTTACCATTCTAATGATCAATTACAAGCTTTATATCACATCCGTAGGTCAAAAAACATCCGCGTCGACCAAAGATTATTACAATCTCTAATGAAAGAAAATGTAACATGTGCATGAATAGGTTGGCCTCAAATTTGAATTATTCCTCAGTGAATGCATAGGATGAAGTGTGGACCTATAATTAAGGTCGGGGACACTCCATGGAACAATTAAAATCACACCGTTAAGATCCACAAGTCACGAGGATGATCCATGAACGATCAAATTAACCGTTAGGTTTGAAAATTATCCCGGTACCAGTTCAAGAAATTGCCATTAAATCTGGAAGCAATAACTTGCCGGAAAAAGATCCAATCACACTCAAATCTTGGAATAAGGAAAATGAACGTGTCCACGATGTAAACCAAGATCCACAAGGTCTGGTGAGCAAATATGATGAATCCACCAACATGAACTGAGCAAGAAAAAAACAAGAACAAAATTGAAAGAAAGGAATATTTTTGGTTGATGTAAGATTGCCAAGAACCAAGGATGCTCCTGCATCAGACATCTAGGGTTAATAAAATGTGAGTCCCTCACTTTTTTGGGGCTAAAGGAAAAATAAGACGGTCTACCTCAGCCTGAGAAATCCAAGAAGAATCCTCCACTGGTCTACCTTTCCACTTCACAAGATATTCTTTGTACTGTCTTCCTCGAGTTTTTCTTCCATCTCTGATATCCAAAATCTCCTCAATCTCATCTGACTGTTGTTTAGGAAATAGATTCTCCAATTTCACTTTACTATCTTCACCGAATTCTGCTTCATGGTACTGATGTAGATTTGCAATGTTGACTATAGGCGATATACCCATATCATCCGGTAACTCCACTTCATATGCATTTCCTAAATCAAATTTCTTCAAAATCTTACAGGGTCCAAACTTCCTCATCTTCAGCTTATTGTATGTGCCAACTAGAAACCTCTCCTTCCTCAAGTACACCATCACTTCATCTCCAACTTCAAATTCCTTATGTCTCCTCTTTTCATTTGCTTTCTCCTTATACTTCTGGTTCATGTGTTCCAACTGTTGTTTCACTCGAGTATGCACTTTCTTCATATTTTCTACAAATTCCTATGCTTCTATACTCCTTTTATCCTCCATACTGATGTCTCTTAACTCTAATATACCTCTAGGGTGAAATCCAGTAATGATCCCAAAAGGTGTCTTTCCGGTACTCCTATTCACTGAATTATTGTAAGAAATTTTTGCTTGTGCAAGGACTAAATCCCAACTTTCGATCTTCTCTCCAACCAAGCATCTCAACAAATTCCCCAAACTCCTATTTACTACCTCTATCTATTCGTCAGTCTATGGGAGAAAAGTAGAACTGAACTTCAAATCTGTCTATAACTTCTTCCAAAGTGTCCTCCAAAAGTAACCAACAAACTTTGTATCTCTATTTGAAACTATACTCCTAGGTAATCCATGCAATTTGACCACTTCTCTGAAAAACAAATCTACCACATGTACTGCATCTGTTGTCTTCTTACAAGATATGAAATGTGCGATTTTAGAAAATCTATCCACCACCACAAATTTATAATCATTACCTCTTTGTGTCTTTGGAAAACAAAGTATGAAATCCATGCTAATATCCTCCCAAAGTCTCTCCAGAACTGTCAAACGCTTATACAATCCAACGTTCTGACTACCTCCTTCTGCAACTTGACAAGCTCTACAACTCTGCACAAATTTCCTGACATCCTTATGAATCTACAGTCAAAAGTAATTCTCACTTACCAATGCTACTGTCTTATCAATTCCAAAGTGTCTTGACAATTCTCCACTATGTTTTTCTCTTACCAAGTTATCTCTCATTGAACTATAGGGTATACACAACTGATTACCTCTGAAACACATGTCCTCTTGAATGAAATAATTCAACCATTGACTCCTATCCTCTAAAACTAGTTCTTTACAAGCTCTCCAAGGTTCTGCAAAATTCGGGTCTTCCTCATACAAGTTCTTCAATTCATCAAAGCCTAATACCTCCACTTTCATCTTTGTTAGTAAATTCCTTCTCCTACTCAAAGCATCAAAAAATCTATTTGACTTTCCACTCCTATGCCTCAAAACAAAAGTATAGCTCTGCAAGAATTCTACCCATCACATTTGTCTTTGATTCAACTTACCTTGACTGTTCAAATATTGCAATGCTTGATGATCTGTATACAACACAAACTCCTTTGGAAACAAATAATGTCTCTACTTCTTCAAGGCTTGAACTATGGCATAAAACTCCTGATCATACATTGAATATATTCTCCTAGCATCATTTAATTTCTCATTGAAACAAGCTACAGGCCTCCGTTCTTGACTCAACACTACTCCAATTGCATTTCCACTTGCATCACTGTCTACTTGAAATACCCTACTAAAATATGGTAAAGCCAACACAAGTTGCTCAGTCACCTTTTGTTTCAACAACTCAAAACTTCAGTCTGCTCCAAACGTCCACCTAAAATCCTTCTTATCTCCTCTCATTGTTTCTGTCATAGGACTACAAATATAACTGAAATTCTTAATGAACTTTCGATAGAAACTAGTCAATCCATGAAATGATCTCACCTCTCCAATGTTATTCGGTGTAGGCCACTCAACAATTTCTCTTACCTTCTCAGGATCCATCTTCAACCCATCCATGTGAGATATCACAAATACCAGATATACCAATTCTTCCTTCATGAAACTACACTTCTTAATGTTTATTAACAATTGCTCTTCTCTCAACCTCTGCAAAACATGTCTTATATTCCATAAATGTTCTTCTCTACTCTTACTGAAAATCAAGATGTCATCCAAGTAAACAATCACAAACTTACCCAAGAATTTCTTCAATACCTCATTCATTGATCTGATGTTAGGATCTAGGATTGTTGCACGTGAATAATAGCTTTCACAATGATTAAATTGAAGGTCTTGAAAATGTAATTACATAATTTAAAATGCTTAAATAATCAAAGCAATAAAAAAGTGATGAACATAATATAAGAGAGATAGAAGAGAGAAGACAAAACACAAGTTGATAACGGAGTTTTCCAAAATGGCTATGTCTCTGGGTCCCTCTCCAAAGAGTGGCCGATCCTTGATTATGCTCTAAACTGATTACAAGGCATCAATAGAATACAATGTCGAGTCTTCAAGAGTTTCAAAGTCTTCCTCTTTCAAGTATAGCAGAGTAACACTCCTTCAATGCACAAATTCAGACACTTAGACTCTCCATACAAAATTCTCTCCACAATTCAAAATTCTCTCATAAAAATCACCACTTGTTTATTCCAAGTCCTAAATTCCCCCCTTTTTATACATAATTTTCCTATATGGGGTTAAACCACCATATTTAATAAAATAACCCCCTTACAACAAATTTCTATTATTTTTACAAATAAAACAATAATCTCAACCATTATCCCCTTAAAAAAAAAATTCTTCCATTCGGGTTCCATATTGTTTATTTATTTTTGTCTTTTCACGTAGGAAAGCTATTTAGAGGTTGATTAGTTTTAATATTAGTTTTAACAACTATAATAAAACCAAATTGTCTCCTGTATATTCATGGCCCTCATAATTTTGGGCTATAAAAATCTTAAGGGATTAAATTTGTTTTAAGTTTGGAGGTTAACTTTAATTTTAGTTTTAAAATATCTTTTATGAAAATCTTTTTGATATTTTAAATCCCTTAAAAATCTCATAGTATGGGCTTTTAAAACTTAAAAGGTTTAATAATTTAAATATAAGGGAATTCAACTTTTAAACTCTATTTTAAATAGTCATGTCATCATTTTTTCCACGTCATCATTCTTGCCACATCATCATTCTTGCCACATCATCATGGTCAACCCTCAACTTTGACCGACCATAACTTTCACGTATGAACTCGAATTTGGTTCGTTCAAAATGCATCAGAAAGCTCTTGATGAGATCTTCGACATGGTGATGAAACATGGAGCATGTGGAACACTTCAATTTTTGATGACAAGTATCCACCTGGATCATTCATCAGCCTCATGAAAGTACTAGGTGCATTTGTCAATCCAAAAGTCATCGCCAACCATTCATACAATCCTTCGTTTGTCTTGAATGTTTTCTTCCACTCATCCCCTTCTCTGATTCTGATATGATGATATCCACTCTTCAAATCTATCTTTGTAAAGTATCTAGTTCCACTTAAACAATCCATAATGCCATCCATCAGGGGCAAAGGAAATATATACTTCACCATGCTCTTGTTTATGGCTCTAGAGTCTGTACATATCCTCCATTCTCCATCCTTCTTAGGTGCTAACACAATAGGTACTGCACAGGGACTTAAGCTTTCTTTGATCAAACCCTTCCTCAATAATTCTTGCACTTGTCTATTCAACTCCTCATTCTCTGTAGGTGTCATTTGGTGTGTTGCTTTATTAGGAAAACTAGCTCCAGGAATCAAATCCATATAATGACTAATACTCCTCACAAGTGGCAATCCATCAGGTACATTATC
Source organism: Sequoia sempervirens (assembly GCA_007258455.2). Lineage (NCBI taxonomy): Eukaryota > Viridiplantae > Streptophyta > Pinopsida > Cupressales > Cupressaceae > Sequoia > Sequoia sempervirens. The sequence continues at coordinate 280,802,835 of VDFB02000015.1, forward strand.
TGAAATGATCTCCTCATACTCTGTCAACAACTCCTTTATCTCCTTCAGTTGTTCTTCTACATGCTTCAAGTCTTTAGCCTTGTTAGAAACCAAGACATAGCACATGTTCTCATGTCTCAATCCATCTAGAAATCTCCTTCCATTAACCAAACAAACTCTAGCACTCGTACAAACCTCAACTTTAGGAACATCTTCCAATGGCAACAAAGTTTGTTTCATCCCATTAGCAATAATAGTATATGTATTCCTCTTTCCATCATGAATAGCCTATCTATCATATTGCCAAGGCCTTCCCAACAAAACATGGCATACATCCATAGGCATGATATCACGCAAAACTTCATCATGATAATTTCGTATCTTCAATTTCACCAAACATTGTTCACTTACCAATATCTTATGGTCATCTTGAATCCAAGCTATCTGATAAGGCTTCAGGTGTTTCAACCTTCCCAACTTCAATTTGGTCACCATCTCTTCAAAAACCAGGTTCTCTGAGCTTCCACTATCAACAATCACCTTGCAACATTTACCAACTACCTTGCATCTAGTTCAAAACAAATTCTTTTTCTGCAATGGCTCCTTCTCCAACTCACTTTGACACAATACTCTTCTATTCACCAACACTTCTCCTTCTAGTTTATTAGATGATCCGGCATGATATTCCTCAACAAAGCCTATTCTTCTATTATCTTTCGTCTTTCTACTTGTTTCTCCTTGATTACATTCAAATGCTTTGTGTCCTCCACCACATTTGTAACAAGTTCCCTTAAATGTTATTTTCTCCTGTCCTCTGTCATCTCTTCTATAACCTTCATTTTGGTAACCACCATATCCTCCTCTTCTATAAGAGTTTCCATCACCTCTATGGTACGAATTTTCATCCTTACTAACCTCCTTATCCTAATTCTGATCTGGAAAAGATCCTCTTCCTCCTCCAGTAAAAGTCCTTCCTCTTTGAAATCTTCCACCTCTTCCTCTTTGTCTTTGCTCATGTCTTTTATTCAACTTCTCTTATGCCTTTAGGGCACATTGATATGCCTCTTCCACACTCTACAACTTAATTGAACTAATCTCATCCTGTATAGATGACCTCAAGCCATTTACATATCTAGCTACTTGTTCAATCTCATCCTCTGAAGGTCCAGATTTGATGTTCAACTTGTAGAATTCCTTAGTATACACTGTCACACTAGATTCCTTCTGCTTCAAATTTTGGAACTTTCGAAAGTTCAAGCTAATCTGATAATCTACAGAAATAAACTGTGTCTTCAACTAATTCACCATTCGATCCCATGATTTTATCTTTTCCTTTCTTCTTTGCCTATCTATCTACAAATGTTCCCGCCAAAGGGATGCATGTCCTTTTAACTTTGTACAAGAAAACTTCACCTTCTTATCTTCATTGGTACCTTCAAAATCAAAATACTTTTCCATCTTTGTTATCCAATCAAGCAATTTTTCTGAATCCAACTTACCTCTATAATCTGGTGGATTAAAATGTGGTTTTGTATTCGCTCTAGTTAGGGCTCTTATGAACCTCTCTTCTCCCTGATCTAGGATAGGTTGATCTTCTCTTCCTCTTTCTTCCTGTACTTATACCTCTTCATCACTCACATCATCAATTGGTCGACCTCTCCTCTGGGTTGTTTCAACTGCATCTAATCTAGCAAAAATTCCTCTCAACATCTCCATCAAAGATGGGTCTACATTTCCACTCCATTTCCTCTAATATTTCTTCTTCCCGCCATCTTTACACTAGTCCTCTGTAGCTACAGGTTGGATCCACAGTCTACCACTCCACAAAAAATCTTCAATAGGACTCCACAAATTCTGGTGATCTCTCACGGATTGAACCTCGCTCTGATACCAATCTAGTGCAACCACGGTAGGAGGGTACTCAAAGAGAATAATCCAAACCATGCAGTAAGAGTAACACAACGAAAGAAACACATAATATGGAGACAAATGCAGATGAAAATATTCTCATTAACAAAAATATCAGTTACAATCGGCCAGAAACATCTGGGTTTACAAATTTGGCTCACAGGCCTGATATAATATGTTCAAAAACACAATATTCTAACATGCTAATGATCGATCAGAAAGAGCAAAATCTTACAGATCATATCTATCTTAATCTACTCAATCAACTCCTTGCCATTCTAATGATCGATTACAAGATTTATATCACATCTGTAGGTCAAGAAACATCTGCGTCGGCCAAATATATTACAATCTCCAATGAAAGAAAATGTAATGTGTGCATGAATAGGTCGGCCTCAAATTTGAATTACTCCTCGATGAATGCATAGGATGAAGTGTTGACCTATAATTAAGGTCAGGGACACTCCATGGAACAATTAAAATCACACCGTTAAGATCTGAAAGTCATAGGGATGATCCACGAACGATCAAATTAACTGTTAGGTTTGAAAATTATCCTAGTGTTGGTTCAAGAAACTGTCACTAAATCTGGAAGTGATAACTTTCCGGAAAAAGATCCAATCATGCTCAAATATTGGAATAAGGAAAATGAACATGTCCACGATGTAAACCAAGATCCACAAGTTCTGGTGAGCAAATATGATGAATCCACCAACATGGATTGAGCAAGAATAGGACAAGAACAAAACTGAAAGAAAGGAATATTTTTGGTTGATGCAAGATTTTCAAGGACCAAGGATGCTATTGCATCACCTGCACCTTTGGGTATATTTTTGATGTAATGAGGGCACCCCTATGGAAGAAAGGGTGAATGGTCTAGACACAACCACATAATGGTTCAACATTATTTGTGCTTTTTTAGATCAGCATCAATTAATTTATTCATATCATGCATTAGGCATAATGGAGACCATTGCTATACAAGAAAGGATGAATGATTTAAATGTATAATTCTACATAACTTGTGGTACCACAATAGACTCAAACATAAGCTTGTCTCATGCTTCAATAATCCCTTGCAAGCACAACATGGTGACATGATGTTATGTGTATGGATGAGACACTTTGATAGAATGGATTTATACACATCTACATAAGGGTTTATTCTATATAGCTTAATTTGACTTAATAGAGAACCAATATGCGCACACACTTCTATCAAGCTACACAACTTCAAGAGTGAATTTTAATTTTGACTCAAGTATTGTCATCTCCTACATCAACCTTTCTATACATTGAATGCTTCCTTTCTTCATTATGTATGATGTACATATGGGAATCACACGAACCTACACCAATACATTTAGTTTTGTTCTATACGCATCCAACTCATTGCCACATCTACTCCACATGATCTTACCAGCTAATTGGCACTATATGGATCCAACATACGACACAACCTTGGCCACATGGGAAGAACACCATACATGTATTAAATTTATTAGCATCTTATGGAAGGCTTAATTTATAGCCTATTATATAAATACACCTCACTATGCATTTTGTAAACTAGTTTTCTAACTAGTGAGCCTTATCACGTCACTTGGCCTGATTTGGTTGTCCTCTAGGGTATTTGGTGAATCAAGTGGATGTTCTCTCCCTACTTGATTATAAGAAATTGAATTACCATAAACACCTCTAAAATTATTTGTACATTCATATAATATCAATGAAAGGACATAGTATTCTTTATTTTTTATAGAATGTTACTTCTTTTCATGATTTTTCTATAAATATTTTACTTTCAAAAACCTAGTGGATATTATCCTATCTCCATAAGAATTATTTCATATAGCCTTATTACTACATACAAGCTTGTATTCTAAACTTAAATAACAATAAAATTAGATATTATCATTATCCTTGTAGTTTCCTAATAACTAGGATTGATGAAAGTTAAGGAAAGTACAAAGAATCTCCCAAACATGAGGAGCCCTTCCCTACCTTTGATCTTTTAATTTCCTATTACTATATCAATCTTCATGTGGTCAAACTAGTACTCTTCATTTTTTTCCTTATCATTTATTGAAGAAGGATTATGAGGTATAGAATATAAGGCAATGGTTAAGAGGGCCAACATGGGTCTATGAATCATTCTAAAAATTAGTTGATCTATCATTCTTTATTTCTAAATAAATAAAGTGATTATATGCCTACATGTAAGATTAGGCTAAAAAGCTACCCAAGAATGCAAATTAATGAAGGAAATCAAAGATATAAATAAAAAATGAGCAAGAACAAACTGTATTCTACTTGAGAGAATGCAAATCTTATAATGAGAATGAGATTGAGATTACTAGAGATTTATATTACTAAGGAAACCCCTTGGTTATACAAGCCAAGCTGAGAGATAGGATATCGTAATATTATGACAACTATCTTAATCTTATTATATGAGACATAACGTGATAAGTATCCTATGTGTACCTTAAGTAGACTTAAGTGAAAAGGTGTGAAAAGGACCTAAGTGGATAACTAGCTAGGAAATGAACTAGTTAGATAAAATACCCTATTCACACTAACACCCTCCTTAAGTGCAACTTAGGGGTATTGTATACAAATATGGGTCCTAGTTACAAGGCTTAATGAGTTACCTATGTACAAAATATCCCCTCAACTATAAAATAAGGTATTATAAATGTAGATCCCATTGTCGACCTATGAGTGTGAAAGCTACAAATAAAAGTTGCATATTCAGATCCAAGTTTGTTGAGAGTACTATAGACAAGTTGAATATATTTTTCTCAAGGCCACATGATTTTTATTGTTGTTTAAGGTCATTTACCTTTGTTTCACAATCATGGATGTTTTCAAAAGACTTAGGATCAAGACTCATTAGTTCATTATCAATTTGACAACCCCGAACTTTATCAATTGTACCATACAAAGTTTTAAATTTTTTCCATGCATCATGTGAATCTGTACATATTTTAATTTGAAACATAATATCAAGTGAAACTAAACTCCTTAGACAACCAAGAGATTTTTTATGTTTAATAATCTAGAGTAACTTTTCCTTATCATTTATGGGTTCAATTACCTTCTTTTCAACATAAGGTGTATATCATAGTTGCATTAAGGCATTCTATGCATTTTGATGCCATGTGTTGTAGTTGTATGGTTTTAGCAATGGAAACTTAAAAAGACCCATTTGTGAAGGAAAAAGAACACAAGTAGAAGAGATGTACAAGTACAAATACAACAAGAGACCCCCTTGAGTCACTCAATCAAAGAGCCCCCCAAAGAAAAATGATTTGGCACTTTATATTTAGTGTAGTTGAAATTTTCACTAGTAAGAAACATTAAGTGGACATGATTTCAATTCTTTTACAAATCCTCAAGGAATGAGCATATATTGAAAATAAATTTTTGTTATGATACCAAGTGAAATAAATAGCACCACTATGAAGTGCACAAAAAATCACGCAATTTCAAAAAAAGAATAACCTCAATCCAAGGTTGTAGAAAAACTTATGTAGTTTTAAAATTACCAAAATGAGAAATGTATTGTGTCCTTTGCACGAGAATTTGCAATTTCTAGAAAATTTGTGTAGTAAAATATGAAAATATCTTCACCAATACATAAAGTGCAAAAAAATAACCCAAATAATTTTTTTTATAGAAATCAAAGGTCGGTAGCTCGCGATATGTGTTGTCAAAATTGGTTTTCAAAACCCAACCTATCAATAGAGAGGAGTCAAGGTTTAAAGAATCCTCTTGCCACCAAATTTTGTGAAACTGTTGCCAAAGTTAATTGTTCACCAAGTTTAGAAGACTCTAAATAGTTTATATCTCCACAAAATCTAGTAGACCTCTAGAAAAGATATTGATCACCAAATTTGGTGAAACCGCCAAATAACCACCAAATGTGGTGGGGGTGCCAAAAGCGTCATGGAGGCTAAGGACTATCGACTGAATTAAATTTTTTAAAATATTAAAAATATTAAATTGTGTGCAGAGCTAAAGCCTCCACCACACCTCGTGTTGGGTTTTTTGAAATCCTTTAAGAAAAGGTTGTTCCCATAAAAGGGCACAAGGCCCTATGGGGTAACTCATGTATGCATAGGGTACAAGATTGTTCAAAGACTGTGAAGGGCTTGCACAATCCTCAATTTGATTTTTTATTGTAGAAATAACTTTCACAATATTTAAAATTTTCAAATAAAAAACTTTTAAAACATTAAAATAAGTGTGATTTCATGAAAATGATTTTGCATTTTTTAAATGATGAATAAACATGTTCAGGAGGTCATATGGCCCCTTGAGAAAACAAAATTGTATTGTTGTAAACTTGACCAAAATCGACAATAATAGTCAATTTTAATGTTTTCAAGCCTTTTAAGCACTTTGGCAATGTTGTACTTGACCTAAATGCTCTGAAATGACACTTCCTTGTTGGATCTAGAAACAAACCTTGCACTTCAAACTCTTGTAGATTTGGCCTCCGATGTTTGATTTAGTCAAAATATTTAAGGAAATTTTGACTTTCTTAGCTACTTTGGACTCAATGGTGAGCTCATAATTTCTCTAGAAATATTAAAAAAAGCTATAACTAACAAGCCAAATTTTGAACCCCCTCAAAACTAGTATTTTCTACACATTTTTATGATTCTATAAAACATTCAAGAATGCAAGAGAATAGCATACTCATGTGCTTTGAAAAATAACATCTCTACACTCCCATATTTCTCAAAATATTTCTAACCCACAACTCACAATAGCTCTAATACCATGTAAGATTTGGCTAAAAATCCACCCAATAATGCAAATGGATGAAGGAAAGAAAAGCTAAAAATAAAAAATGATCAAGAATGCACCAGGAGAATGCAAAGCTTACAATGAGAATGAGATTGAGATTACAAAGGAAACTCCTTGGTTATATAGGCCAAGGTGAGAGATATGGTATCATAAGATTATGACAAGTGTCTTAATCTTATGATATGAGACATAAAGTGATAAGTATCCTATGTGTACCCTAAGTAAACTTAAGTGATAAGGTGTGAAAAGGACAAAAGTGGATAACTAGGTAGTAAATAAATTAGTTAGATAAAGTACTATATTCACACTAACACTTCAACTACCTAAGAAATATCAAATGTTAAAGTCTTCTAAATAGATGTTAGAAGAGGTAAGTCTAGTTAGTTTAAGAGATTCAAGGTATTTTTTGAGAAATTCACCCACAAGTTTTTATTTTCTCTAAAATATGTCTAAAATAAAATTTCCCCCAGGGTAATATTGACTTTATATATATTCTTGATTTCTTATCCTCTCTTAGATTAGTTTACAAAATCCATCCCTTTTCATATGGAGGTTTTCTTTCATCTGTTATCCCATTCCAAATAAATTTCGTCATGAAGGAGTTGATTTTATTATGTAAATTCTCTAAAGTAGCAAAAATAAACATTAAGAATTGATACTAAATCAATTTCAGCTTCCCTACCCAAGAAATGCATTTTCCTTTATAAGAGGCTTATTTAACATGAAATTGATTTATAATGTCATCTTAAAAGTATTTAGTGGACCTTCCTTTTAAAATAAGAACTACCAAGTACTTAATTGGGGAGGTTTAATGGAAAATTCTAAAATTCTAGCAATTGTGATTTTGGATTATAGGAGAGGTATTAAAAAAGTCTAATTTACCCTTGTTAAGGCTTTGAATTGAAATTATTTGATATAAATATAATTCTCCTAAAGGCCTTAGCATATGAGATTCTAGAAAGGCTAGCCAAAATTATATCATCCACAAATTGTCCATGAGAAAAAAAGATACCTTCCATTTTAATGACAACTTTGGATCTTTTAAGCTCTTTGACATTTCACCTTACATAGCCTTGATTTTAGCATATGATGATGAAGAGATTGAGATAAATTAGGTCCCATTTTATAATAGCTTTGGTTCCTTAAAAGAAGCATGTAGGTACACTATTAATGGTAGAAAAGAAAGGGATGGATATGTATTGGTGTAGTCAAGTGTAGAAGATATTTGAAAAGAAAAAAAATCCAAAAATTAGTAAGAGGAAGGCCCAATCCAAGTGATTGTAATATTTATTTAAATCAAGTTTGATTACCATTGTTTCATATTTCTTGAACTTCATAGAGTTGAGATTATCATGCATGATTATAATCCTATCAAGATTTATATTCCTTCCACAAACCCCCTTGTCGAAGAGAGATGATCTATTGTGAAATATTACACATCATTATAACCATGGCCTTAGTAATGATATTCTAGGTAATGAACTTATTTTTACTTATTTTGGATCTCAATTTTTCTATGAAAATAAACCTATTTTGTGGTTTTAACCTACACATTTTTTAGCTTCAAAAGCCTATTCAACACTACTATTTCATAAATATTAAATTAGTATCTATGCATATCAGTAGATTTTATTGTCCAAGGAGTTTTTCCTTACTCAAAACTCTTGGATTGATTTAATAATTTGAACAAGGATTGATGATACACCAAATAAAAATATAGTTTTCCTAGTCTATTTCTATGATTTTGATGATTCAATTATGTGCTATGATACTATAAGTGATAATGTGATGATTATAACCAAAGATTCTTAATCTATTTTAGTTGAATAAGAGTTCTCCTTTTATACAACAATCTAGTGCATAAATCACATATTTTGTGCTCAATTTGGTAAGTAATGGATATAATGAATGGAGTCAACTTGGACTCATTTTAAATTTAAATTTAAGGTTCAAAGTTCAAAACCTTGTCCACAAATTTGAACCAATTTTAGATCCGCACGTGCAAAATTGTCCTAGTTCAAGGAATGAAATACATGTATATTAGATATGAATCTTTTTGATGAATAAAATCAAGTTTAGTCAAGTCTCTACAAGAAAATGAGTCAAAAATAGAGGGGAAAAGTGTAAGGTATTCAATTTTTACCCTTATATTTCCCCCCCACTATGAATTTCATTTGAATTATTAATCATTTATGTCAAAGTAAACAAGTAGTCAACATGAAAGTAAACAAAAAACACACATTAAAAGGATATATAAATATGGATGAATATTTCATGTATGTTCCTTTTAATGAAAACTTCACCTTAGTACCCTTAATATGAGTGGATTATTAAAAATTCAATATACATAGTCATGTAATTTTGTGATAATAAGTTGTATTTGTGATAGCTAAATGCAAGTGCAAGTGTTGAATAGTCTCATGGAGCAAGAAAATACGCAAATGGAACTATGGTTATGGAATTTTTTGTGATGGAGTCATGATTATAGAAGCATACATTGATAGTACACATTCTAGCAATTAAAATCCAAACAAAACAATCACCTATATAGATTCTTGTGTCTCTATAACTTCTTTTTAGGCCTAAGAGATTTTTTTTTTCACAAGTACCGATAAATATGTGGTTGTATTATTTGCAAAGGGAACACAAAGGTTAAATAATATTGTAATGAGAAAAAAAGAAGATTGAATACCTATTTGTAATAGTTTTCTATGTGGTTGAGAAATGTTGAAATGAACAAGAAAACTAAGAGGGGGGTGAATCAGTTGTAGAAAATTAAACCTTCAAAACCTTAAATAGTAATCAGATCCACAAGCATTCATTAAACCCTTATTCTATTAGATTGATTAATCATGAAATGCAGATAATAGAAACTAAAATCCCAACACCATACACATGAAAACACCAGATTTACATGGAAAACCCAATGAGGGAAAAACCACAGTGAGGATTAGCTCATAATATAAGTACTAGAAAAATTGGTACAAAGAGGCTCACTGCCAGAATAGGACACACTTTCCAAAAGGCTCACAATTGGGGCTCATTTCCATAGAAAGAATACAAGAAGATAGAAGAAGAATTTTACACAGAGAAAACACTTCTCAATGCAACAAGGCGTCCACCACAATTGCTCACATACTCTCATAGTTTCACATGAAATATTTTGGATGCCTTCAACTCATTGCCTTTAGGAACCCTAACATGAAATTCAAATTGCTCTACTCAAATTCACATCACACACATCACTCGCATCAATCTCACATCTATCTTGCTTATTACTCTTTTGTTCACACCTCTTGCATCAACACCATACATATTTATATCAAGATCTACCTCAAAGAATTTCTCTAATGTTGGCCACTAGTCATTATACATTCAAATTCAAAATAGGTCAGCACCTAAACATTCCCACGGTGGAAAGGAATGAAAGGTGACCTACATAAATCCTTAATTAGGACCCAAATAGATCTCAACACGCTTCAATACACTTCCACAAGCCTCACATGTAGTGTAAAACACAAGGTCAGCCAACACCCATGCAAAACACCATAATCATTAAGTACATGCTTCCTTAAACCAATCTGAAAAGCCAAAAGTTCTAAAAAAAATAATTCACTTGAACTCAATCTAGAATAATCCATGAACTACTTTAGATTCATCAACCACTTCATCCAAGCTCACATCAACAAATACTTCAATTCAAAAAAATTGGTAACCCTTATTTGCATACCAATAAATGAAACTCTCACTACACTACACCAAATCAAGTAAAAAATTGAATATAAAAATATAAAGACATTATAAGCAACTTCCCAAACCTACACAACCTAAAGAAAAATGGCAGATAAATGCAGAGGAAATACATTTCTCCTAGACCACAAAAAACATCACTAAACAATTGGTTCACACACTGGTGAAAATATCTCGCACTGTACAATGATCTAGAAACAAAAATTTGAATATAGAAACCTCTGTCAACCTTGACTAACCTGTAAGATTTGTACAGGCATAGCATCAACACAAAAAGAATGCGGAGCACAATATCAGAGCACACCATGAACATTTGCACAACATAGTTTACTTTGTTTATTAAATTTTGTCAAAAGCACTTGGAAACAAAGTACCAAAGACATCACCTCAACTCATTACTTCATTCCAATTCATCTTCAAACTCTACAAAAAAAATAATAGCTCCATGTACTCACAACACTTCCTCAAGGTCTTAGGTACACATCCACAACCCGTTTTCCACTTTTTCACAATTTTTTCAATATCCTCAACATCTTCATCCCATAGTTGACATCAATGACAACACTATCCAGTAGACTTCCTATTGAAATCAATGAAAACACCATCATTCTTGCAACAATATCCCCCTTTTTCATTGATGGAAACACAAGATGTGAAAAGCCACCAAACACAACACAACAACTCTAAACACTCTCTCATGATTCTCTCTTTCTTAGTAGATAAGCTTTTCTTTCACACGATTCTCTCTCCCCCTTTGACATCAATGGAAAAGGATAAAATATTTTACATTATTCTCCCTCTTTGACATTGAATCAAAAATACCTACTCTGAATTCCCCCTTAGGAGTACACCCAACTAAATCAACAACACAATGACAACACATGACACTACCTACTCCCCCTAAGAGGTAGCCACAAACATCAGTCTAGAAAAGAGATAGATCCATAGATCCACTGGATAGATGCATATCCATATGCATCTAGTTCAATAAAGGAGGGGAAATAACCCCTAAATTCTCCCGAAGATACTCAAAAGTATCCTTAGGAAGAGCCTTAGTAAATATATCAAAAATATGATCCTTTCTAAGAATATACTCAAGCTTCACTTCATTCTCCATAACCTTCTCTCTCAAAAAGTGATACCTGATAGATATATGCTTTGTCCTTGAATGCATCACTAGATTCTTTTAAATGTTAATCACACTTGTATTAGCACAAAAGATAGATATAGGTTCGTCATATACAACTATGATATCCTCCAATGTTTATCTCATCTATAATACCTGTGTACAACATGATGTTGTTGCAATATACTCAACCTCTACAGTGGATAAATATATTGAATCCTATTTCTTACTCATCCATGAAACCAATCTACATCCAAGAAAGAATGCACCACCACTTGTACTTTTCTTGTCATCAACACAACCAACCCAATCTGCATCTCTATAAGCATTCAATGTGAAATTAGTATCCTTAGGATACCACAAGCTATAATCTGGTGTGCCTCTTAAATATCTGAATATTCTCTTCACTACTGCAACATGTGTTTTTTTAGGATCTTCTTGAAATCTAGCCACAAGACAAACTGTATGCATGATATTCAGTGTAGTAGCAATCAAATATGATAATCCACCAATAATGTATCTATACTTGCTCTAATCAACCTTAGGTGAATCATCATCTTTGATCAATTTACAAGTCACCATAGGAGTACATATCAGTTTGGAGCCATCCATTCCAAACTTCTTCAACATCTCTTTGACATACTTAGACTATGAAATGAAAATCCCTTTATCTGTTTGATTGATCTATAGCCCAAGAAAGAAATTCATCTCCCCAAACATTGACATCTCAAATTATTTCAGCATTTCTTCAAAAAAAATCTTGCACATAACCTCATTTCCACTAAAGATAATGTCATCCACATATACAACTACTATCAAGATTTTGTCTTCCTCAAATTTAAAGTAAAGATTACTTTTTGCAAATCCCTTATTGAAATGTCCAATCTTGCATACGAAGCTCTAGGAGCTTGATTCAAACCATATAGTGCCTTCTTCAACTTACATACCATATCTAGTTGATCTGACAACTGAAAACCTTCTGATTGTTCCATGTAAACCTCTTCTTCCAATTCTTCATTCAGAAAAAATAGACTTTACATCCATCTGATAGATCTTAAAATCTTTGTGTTGTAAACGCCAAAAACATTCTGATAGCTTCCGTCCTAGCCATAAGAGAAAAAGTCTCCTCAAAATATGTACCTTCTACTTGTGAGGAACCCTTACACACAAGTCTTGCCTTGTTTCTTACTACTCCATTCTCATTCAACTTGTTACTGAATACCCATTTAGTTCGAATTATGTTTTTGTTTTCCGGTCTAGGGACCAATTCCCAAGTCTAATTTTTCTCTATCTGCATAAGTTTTTCTTCCATTTCCTTCATCCAATGCTCATCCTTACATGCTTCACTCACTGATTTAGGTTCAACTTTAGAAAGTAAACACAAATTTACCTCAACTTCAACAACTTTGCTTCTTGTCAATACACCTTTCATCTTATCTCCAATAATCTATTCTTCAGAATGATTCTTTTGCACATACTTATGGGTTTTAGGGGTCTTCTTTGGAGCTTCTTCCTCTTCATTATGACTTCTTGTTCATCATCTTTTTCTTCTACTTCTCTGCAATCAGGTTCATTTGACACATATCCATCTATTGCAATAGAATTCTACATGTTTTCATCAACTTTAACATTTGCACTTCCAACTATCTTTCTCAACCTTTTGTTGTAACATATTTAAGCTTTTCTTCTAATATAATATCCAAGGAAGATACCTTCATCAGACTTTGCATCAAAATTTCCTAATTTTTCTTCTTCTCTTTTGATGTAACATTTGCTTCCAAAAACTCTAAAGTACTTCACAGTGGGAATCCTTCCATACCATAGCTCATAAGGAGTCTTTGTGTTGTTAGCTTTAGCTCAATAACTTTGTTAAGTATGTAAATAGTAGTATGAATAGCTTCTCTCTAGTAGACTTGCGGTAGATTTTCCTCTTTCACCATAGTCCTTGTAGCTTCTTGAATAGTTATATTTTTCCTTTCAACAACTCCATTATGTTGAGGAGTTCTAAGGGCAAACAAATGCCTCTTTATTCCATGAACTTCACAAAACATATTAAACTCATTGGAGGTGAATTCACCACCTTTGTTGGACCTTAAGCATTTTATTTTCAAATCCATTTCATTCTCAACCATAGTTTTAAATGCCTTGAATTTATCTAATACACCATATTTCTCTCTAAGAAAAGTAACCCATGTCATTCTAGAATAATCATTAATCAAAAGCATAAAATACCTATCACCTTGTAGACTTATCACCCTTGTAGGACCACAAATATTTGTATGCACTGATTCTAGCAATCCAGTCATAAATTGTTCCTTTCCCTTAAAGAAAATCCTTGTTTGTTTTCCAAATTGACAACTCTCATAAACATCATTGATGGGTTTTGTGATTCTAGGTAAATCTCTCACAACATGAACTGAAATGATTCTTTCCAAGTTATCAAAATTCATGTGACACATCCTTCAGTGCCATAACCAACTATCATTAATCTGAGACACAAATCAATGACCATTAGCACCCTTAAACTGATAGAAGTTTCCATTTATTCTCTTACTAGCAACAATCATAGTTCTAGACCCTTTTCAGATCCCACATGCTTCATCCTTAAACACAAGATTATACCCTTTACTACACATTTTCTCGACACTCAAAAGATTATGTCTTAAGCCCTTAACATAGTAAATATTGTCAATATTATGCTTTCCATAAAAAATTATTGAAACTATTCCACAAATCTTAGCTCCTAAATCATCTCCAAATTTAACTAATCCCCCATCATACTTTTCAAGTTTAACAAACTTACTTTTGTCTCCAGTCATATGATTAGATCAGGGACTGTCAACAACCCAACAATTCTTATCCTCTTTGAAATGAAAATCAGATACCAAAGTACCTTCAACCTTATCCTTCATCTCCAGAATACTTTCCTTCACATAACTTTCAAGGTTAGTAGAATTAGATTTTTTCTTTTATAGTAAAAAACAAACATTCATTATCATTAAAATCTCCATAATTAGATTCATCATCAGAAATACCTGCATCTTCTTTCACATGTAGTAAGCTTTCTTAATCATCTTTCCTTTTATTTTCCTTGTTCTTATTGTTTAGAGATCTTTTTGGCCATCTAGAAGCATAATGACCTATCTCACCATAGCTAAAAAATTTGAAAGGTAATTTACCTTTGTACTTAATGGTGCCCTTTTTCATCTTCCTCACAAAGTTATCTTCCAAATCATTAAGATCTTCATCACCTGAATATTCAAACTTCTTTTATTTACCAACCTTGAAAGAAGTCTAAAATTTTGTACCTTTCTTTATTTTTCTCATTTCAAATGTAGTTAGAGTACCAATCAACTGATCTCTAGAATAATTGTCAAAATCAACAGTTTCCTCAATAGCAGATACCTTTTCACTGTAACAATCCAGAAGAGATCTGATAACTTTCTTCACCACTTTAGATTCTTTAACTATGTCACCAAGGCCTCTCATATTACTTATGAATTCATCAACTCTTTGTATGTAGCCTTTAATTGTTTCATCTTCATACATATGCATCATTTCAAACGGTGCCTTCAAGTTCTACAACTTTGCTTGTTTTACTTTCGGATATCCTTTTTAAATGATTTCTAACTTATCCCAAACTTATTTATCAGTCTTTAAACTCATAACTTTAACTAATTCAATATTTGAAAGAGTATTCACAATAATAAATCTTGCCTTAACATTGATCTCATGTGCCTTGATTTCTGCATTTGTACTCGAACCATTCAGAGGTGGAGTATATATATTATGATAAGCCTTCTCAATCTCATATCCCTAAGCAGACTAATATCCTTACATCTTTGTCTTCTAGAATACATAATCTGAGCCATTAAATCTATGATATTCTAAAGGAATCTTGTTCGCCATCCTAGATCTACCTCAAGCGGTTAAGCTCTTCTTCAAGGAACCTTGATCTAATACCAATTGTTGAAATGAACAAGACAATTGAGAGGGGGTGAATCAGTTGTAGCAAATTAAACCTTCAAAACCCTCAACAGTAATCAGATCCACAAGTATTCATTAAAACCCTTATTCTGTTAGATTGATTAATCATGAAATGCAGATAACAGAAACTAAAATCACAAAACCATACATATGAGAACACCAAATTTATGTGGAAAACCCAATGAGGGAAAAATCATGATGAGGATTTGCTCACAATATAAGTAATAGAAAAACTGATACAAAGAGGCTCACTACTAGAATAGGACACATTGTCCAAAAGGCTCATAGTCAGGGCTTACTGCCATTGACGAGTGTTTTAGCACTACACAACACAGACATAACACAAGTGTCTTATCTCTCTTGAAAGGTAACTTAATTTAGAAAAATTTAGAAAGTAACCCCAAGGTATCTAATGTTAGGTCTTGACAATGCACAAACAACTTAGTGATGATGTTATTTGCTAGTAATCACAAGGGGCCTTAAAAGTTAACAATGCTAGAATCTCATAGGTCTATAATAAAAGTTTTAGAAGTCTAAAGACTAGTATATTGTGATTGCAAATCCAAAACAAAAATCTGAAACTCACTTCAATCTGAAACTCACTTCAATCATCAGATGTAACCATATAATGATGTCGGAATCCTAAAACTAACTCAAATTTTTAAATAAATTCCAAAAGATGTAAGGGTTTAAGAGTTATTCTAATTCTAAAAACTAGGAATAGCAGTAACAATGGAAAGTATTAAGGTAGAAAGACTCCCAAAACCAGATTTTGCTTAACCAAGAAGGTTCTACAGTGTCAAAAAATTAGTGTGATCTCCCAAGGCTATCTTCAAATTTTGAAACTGTGATATTGATACTTAAAGAATAAACATACATAGTTGAACTATAGTGGAACAAAGAAATAAGCTCAGAATAGCTTTACAGAGTGACTTATCATCAATAAACCACCAAAAGCATGAGTTGGAAGTGCATCTGATACCTTAACACATCATCACCATTAAAAATGTTTGTTAACTAATTAGCTGAAAATAAAACTAAACTGTAAATTAACTGAATTGAAATAAATTGAGGAGACTAAATCATGTACACTTTAAGAGAAAACACAAATAAATCACCCAAATTCAATACTTTCTTCTACATTTCTTTAAAATGTCTTTACACAACAATCCATCTCTCTTTTCAAATGAGAGGATGCCTCTATTTGTATTTTTTCAAAACCTAAATCAATGGCCAAGATTGATTTACATCCAATGGCCTAGATTTACTATAGCTTAGGGTTTACATCAAATCCAATACAAGTAAAATATTTCTTAATATAAAATTGGTTCACATGTGAACCTAGAAAAGCGTACAATATCTTTTAGCCTATTTTATATTAAGAAATATCAAAAAGGGGCCTCGTGCACACTTTAGGGCAGCTATTTTTTCCTTTAGCTAATTTTTTCCTCTAGCCTATTTTGTCTTCTAGCTGGAAATTATAAAAAATTATCTTCTATTAAATTATTCCCAGCCTCCTTTTACACAATGGCATACTGGACAAATTTCTTCACAACTTATGTAAGCATGGAGTTAGTTGGGAAGTCCAACCTGTCAATTTTGAATTCAATCAATTTGAATTCATCCATCAACTTCAAGTGTTTCCCAACACAATAGATTCTCCTCTTGATCACTCATACAACATGGGTAAAGAGACAGGCTACAAAATCTAAAGAAATCCCTAGTAGATTTTCTATGATTGCTCCTTGCATTTTCTTCTGGAATGCCTACTTTATAGGTCCAAAATATAACTTTTGATGGGTATTTTTGCTCCAACTAGTACCTCTAGAACGTAATCACATTCAAAAAGATACTCAATAACTTTTGTCTTGATAGCGTGTAGGATTGGTAGAGCTTTCTCCAGGATTTCCCTTCTAAAATCAAAAGCAAAAATCTAGGTCTCGGGCAGATCATGTCGATCTTTTAGTAAGGCTAGCTCATGCTCGAGAACCTCTATAGATAAATTTTGTATGCAACGTAACTTTTGGCAAGTCATATTATAGAGGTTAGGAAAATCTATACACTCTTCAATCTCCTTTTCAATTTCATTCTTTAAAACTAGAAAATTATTATGCATGTCAACCAAATAATGGATCACCTTATTTCCCACATCAGTGACCTTCTTGAACCAATCTGAAGTAGACTTGGTCCATGTCCTCATTTTCTCCATTTTATTAATATCTTCCTTTGACAATATCGCAGGTGTTGGTGACTCTATTGGAGCTTCATCTCTAGGTGTAGTCCATTGTTGAATAAAAGATGTTAATTCAACAACATGCACCTTCAGTTCTACCTTAGTGGCATGACCCTTATCCATCTAGTTCAGGATGTTGGTGACAGTTCCCTAGAATTCATCTATCTTTTGTGCTCGAGAGGCTGGATCGATGTTGATAGATGTTATCTAATAATCCTTGGCCTGAATAGTGTTTGCGTCTTTACCAGCTTCTAGAGTTGCCACTTGTAGGATACAAGAGCATGATGCATTGGTAGTGGTGTGATTTAACCTTAGGCTTTTTCCACCCCTTAGGCTTTATTTGGGCATGCGCCAATATTGCTTCAAAGCGAGCCTTTGGATCTTGCAGTATTGGAGCCTTGTTTTTCAATTGTTGCTCCAACCATGAGGGGATCTTTGCTTTTTTATCTGAGGATGTAGTGTTGAATTCATTTTCATTATCCTCATGATCCTTCAATTGTTCCTCCTCCCCATGCTTTAGAGAATTTTCAATGTTCTTCTCTCCTTCATTATGCTCTTCTTGCATTATCCTTTTCCCTTTATCAGGCTCAACCTCTATTCCTAGAATAGACTCCACATTTCTTTATTCAAAATTTTCTTCTTCTTGTGCTATTTCTTCACTTTTACTATGCTCAATTTTTATTTCTTTAGCAGGCTGAACATTCTTTTCATCAAGATTCTTGTTTTCTTCGTCCTTTTTGACATCTTCCTGCTATTCCATGTTGATCTCATTGTCATGTTGATCTTATCTTTTTCTATTTTTTGGGGTTCTTCTTCACTTTTCTCATTTATTTTATCATCATCCTCCTTTTCAAAATGATGTCCCTCTTCTTTTGGACTTGTATCTTTGACATCATGCTCCTCATTTTTCCCATTCCTCTCGCTCTTTATTTATTTCTCCATGTTGTAGTGTCCATCAAATCCACTTAAATCTCTTTCTTTTGGAGTCTGTTGTTCTTCATCATTTGAAGCTATCTCATCCAAATTAACAATTTTATGCCTTCATCAACGTGCTCATGATAGTCAACAGGATCAAATTCTTCAATTTCCCCAACTACCTCTTTAAGATGCTCCTCACTTTTCTTCTGCATTTTCTCATTTATCTCCATAGTAGCCTCCATCTTTGGTGGCTTAGTTGGATGGGGAGGATTTTGTAATGATCCAACTAGTTGGGTCATGAAAAACTTAGCCTCATGAGTCAATAAATTATCCAAAAATTGGTGGGGCATGTTTTGTAGATAGGCAACAAAGGAATCAAGTAATGTAATAGGTGTCAGAGGGATAGTGGAAATAGAAGGTGGCAAGGAGGAGAAAGTAGGTTATGAAGGCAAGATTGAAGAAGAAGATGGGGGAGATGAGGTTGATGAGGAAGAATCAACCACAACCATAGAGGTGGTTGGAGAGGCCAAGGTGAGGTGGATTGAGATGTCCACAGTAGGTGGAGATGGCATGGGAAGTGGAGGCAGAGTAGAAAAAGATGGTCCAACAGAAACAAATGGAGGTGGTACAATAGAAGGTGGAGGGGATTGTGATTTTAGAACATCCTATTCTGGGGGCGAGGATTCTTCTTGTATTGTGGGCATCTCAGGGATGAAGATTCCCATATTTTTCAAATTCTTTAGTGCTCTTTGTCCCTCCATCGTCTTCCTGGTGTAAACTCTTTGTTTGGGCTACCTCTTTGATGTCTCTTTTATTTTTCTTTTTCTAGTAGCTGGTGGAGATTTTGGGGCTTCGCTTGAAGAACCAACTTCAACTTCACTCTCTATCTCACTCTCAAGGGCTTTCTCTTCTTCACATTATCCATATATGATTTCAACACCCTGTTGCTCTAATTGAGCCACCTGGTCATTCAACCACCTCTTCGTGTGTTGTACCACTAGGTGCATGATTTTGTCTAAATGTATTACTTTGGGCTCCAAACAATCAATTACTGGTAGAGGTGTCTTGGAAACTTGACATTATATGCTTTCTCATCAAGAGTGTTATTATCTTTAGCTACTTGGTTGGGAATAGGAAATAAATCAATTGAACTTATGAATTTTGTAGTCATTCTCATGTAGAGCCACCTTTGGACCTCATGATCATCATCACAATTTTCCCAGAAAGTCCTCGATATGCACCTTGTGAACATGTTTCCCAACCTTCTTTCTCAACTTCCCCCATAGGTCCATATCTCCTCACTTAGTGTGCATTACAAGATCATACTCTACAATTTCTTTCTTTGAATATTCAACATAAGGGGTAGTAGGACACAACTACATCCCTTGACTGAAGATAATGGGATAAGGGACTCCTGCGCGATGTTTTGA
>VDFB02000015.1:280823083-280915883 GCA_007258455.2 Sequoia sempervirens
TCTCACTCAATGTCTGATCGTCCTCACTTGAGTCATCGATATTTGTTGATCCTATTACAAATGGTCTATTTCCTAAACTTTGTCCCTCCTTTCATAAGGGTGTATATGTTTGAATGACATCAATTTGATTGTCAGTGTATGATGTAGTAGATAAATGATCCCATTCATATTCATTTGAATCAGTTTTAGAACCATCTCTCATTTGTATAATCTTTTCTACCACTTTCTGAGTTACTTCCTCTTTTGTTTCCCCTATGTAGCCTAATCCTGTTTTGTCTTTAGGCTATAGTGTTAGAGGTTGAATAGGTTCTATAATACCATCCTTCCTCTTTCCAATTGGTCCTTGGCCTTCATATCCCATTTTCTATAAGATAGCCTTCCCTTTTCCATACTGATCTATTTTGATGCTAATACTTGTTGATGTTGAGGCTTCTTCATCCTTGTATAGCCAATTGAGAATGGCTTTGTCTTTTGATTCATCTTCAAGGGTACCTGCTTTAACAAATATTTCATTTAGAGTCATGATTGGTTGTGATGAACGTGGTGTATTTGATGTGGGCTGTCCATATGATTTTGGTGATGGTAGCAATTGTGATAGACACAAAGATTGCTCAAGAGAATATTCTCCTAAGCCTTTGTCCTTCAACTGGACCTTGTCTACAAATTGTTGTGATAACTCATTTATAGGACCTTCAGTGTTTGATAAAGTTGTGTCTACAATGGTTATTTCCTTTGCTTGATCCTTCTTCTCAACCCATTTAGATATGAAATTGGGTTGTCTTTCACCACTGGATGAAGTGGAAGTGTTGAATTCTCTATTGTGGGGTACCAGAGTGTCTTGATTTGCTTTTAGCATGTTGCAAGTCTGTGGATTATTTTTGTCAGCTGATATTGTGACCTCCTGTCTGTTGACTGGAAATTTCAAACATTGATGGTATGTTGAGGGTATCGCTTGCATTTCATGGATCCATGGATGACCCAAGAGTATGTTATATGTTAGATCCTTGTACAACACTTGACAAACAATGTTTTTGACAATCGGTCCTCCTTGAATTGGAAGTACAATCAGCCCCTTTGAAGACCTTTCCTCTTCATCATATTCCTTTATTGTTATCTTTCTTCTGGCATCAATGGCATTGTCAGAATAGCCTAGTGCATGAATTAGTTTCAAAGTACAAATATTTAATCCAACTCCACCATCTATTAAGACATGCTTGATGTGGTATATATGGATTAGAACCTCTATATGCAAGGCCACATTTTTTGGGTGATTTAGTGACACATCATCTTGTTCGGAGAACGACATACAATGAGGTGTGGTAATATGTTCCACGATAGCTTGGAATTGACAAACATCCACGTTATTGGGCACCGTTGTAGCTACTAGAGCCTGTTCTAGAACTTCTTTATGTGATGGTGAAATTTTGAGAAGTTCCAGAATGGATATTTGTACAAATATCTTTTGTAATTGGTCCACAATGTTGTATTGATGCAATGGGGGAGTAGTGTTTTTAGATGAGACTCCTTTTAGTACTACTTTGGACTACCCCCTTGTTGTTACATTGAGTTGTTGATGGTCTTGTGTTTCCCTGATCTTTAGGACATTGATTTGATTGTCAGATGTGTTTGTGTTGGGTATCATGTTCAGGGATTCAATGTCATTGATGTTTGTGTCATCTAATTGATTATCAATGTCATTTTTATCAACCTCAGAAAGGAAAAGAATGGTGGTGTCATAGACATAATTTATAATTTTTCCTTTACCACTTGAACAAGAATCTCCTTTTTCATAGTTGGGTAATGGATTTGTAAAAGCACTATGATCATTGTTTGTTTGATGCCCTTCGAAAAACACCTTCTTTGCTTCGATCAAGTCTTGTATTAAATGTTTTAATTGAATACATTCATTTGTTTTATGTCCCTTATTCTTATGAAAGTTTCAATAATCAGCATCGTTCCACCAGGATGGTTTTACCTTTCGCTCCCAATTTCATGCTTTTGGTAGAGTAATCAGTCTATTTGTAATGAGCTCTCTCATTGCTAATTCCAAAGTTTTTCCTCATGGGGTAAATCTCCATCGATTGTATTTTCTTTGATATGATGGTCGAGATTCCCCATTGTTGGTGTTATTGTTTTGAGTAGTGCTTTGATGATTGTTTTGATTTTCATTTTGATTTGTTTTGACAGTTGTTGCTGTCAAATTGAATACTAGTTTTGTATTTTGGATGTCGGTTGTAGCATCATTGCTTCCAATATTTCTATTTTTCTGCCAAAATTTAGGCTTGTCATTGTTTCCATAGTGATTTGCGTTGTTTGGTGTATCACTGTAGTGATTAATCACTCCTCGTTTGACTAGGGCTTCTTCAATTTTAAGCCCATTCTCAATTACTTTTTCAAATGTTAGGGGACATTACAGTTCGAGTCTATAACTCATCTGATCATTTAAGTTGTCGATAAATAAGTCAATCTTCTCCTCTTCAGGTATAGATTGAGGATATCTAGTGAATAAATTTCTCCAACATTGTAAGAATGATAGGAATGTCTCATCCTTTTTCTATTTCAGGTTATACAGATCTTTTATGGTTACGTCATGTTGTATGTTGAAGGAGAATTGAGAGATGAATTTGTTGACTAGTTCTTCGAAGGATCAAATCCCTGGTTGTAACTTGGAAAACCATTCAATACAATGGGCTCCCAAACTCCTAGGAAATAACCTCATGAGGTAAGTATCTTCTTGTGCAAACTCGAGGCTCATTGTTCTGAATTCCCTTACATAGTCAATCGGGTTTGATTTTCCATTATATTTGTCATATTTAGGAAATTCACAATGTCTAGGGAAAGGCATCATATCCACACTCGGATGAAAAGGGTAAGGAAAAATGTCCTGTAATAAATATCTCTTGGTGGTTCCCATTTGCATATTCTGAATCTGTTGCTATAGATTTTGCATTTGAGTTGTTAAAGCAACCACTTGATATGTGTCTTGGGTGTGATGTGGTTCTGTTTCATTTCTTCTAGGGGTTTCCTTTAATCAATTGATGTCGAAATCCTTTGGAAGTTTGTCACCTAACTCTGCTAACATCAAGAGATATTTCTCCATGTCTTGTTCTAAGACCTTTTCCACAAATTTATGAAAATTTGGATCTTGTTGGGTGTGTTGTATATCTTCTTGTGTTATTTCGTTGGTATCATTTTGTTGGAATCGATAAAAGGGGTTTTCTTCAGTCATGTTTGGATTTCAATTTCCTTCTCTCTAAGTTTTTGTCTTTGCAACCTTGTCAAGATTAGCATACAATTTTTTTTTTGTTTTCACTAACTTGGATCTTCTATGTGTGATTAGTGTCAATTTGATTTTAACGAAGCCAAATATAATGATATATTCTATTGATGAGGCTAATTGGAAAATCTGATTACCGAGTTTTGTTTTGTGATGGTAGGATGTTAGAATCCTGATGAGGAAATTTGACTCAATAATCTAGATTTGTTTTGATAATTTGACACTTTGTATTTTGCAAGATTTGGGTTTATGTTTGAAAATGATTTGACTTGTAAAAACCTACTTTGTTTCAGGTTTTTGGGACACTGTTTAAACTATGAAATGTTTCTGACTGGTAAAAACTTGAGTTTCTGATGGTAACAAATTTGATAAATGTTTTTGAAAGGTCTCTATTTTTTAGTTTTGTGGAAGCGCTAATACAGAGGGTCGATGCACTGAAATGGAATGTAGAAGCGCTGTCAAACAGAGTAGAAGCGCTAAAACAGACCACTGATGCGCTGAAAAATTGGTAAATTTTGACATTGGTAATGTTTGACAGAAGTGCTATAAATTTGATTAGAAGCGCTGAAAAAGATGGCAAAAGTGCTATTTTTGACTGTTGAAGTGCTAAAAGATAGTGCATAAGCATTAGAATAGATTGTAGAAGCACTATGACACTAATTTTTTGAATCTAACAGAGTTTTCTTTACTGTTGACAGAAGTGCTATAATATGTGGCAAAAGCATTGAAACAAATGGCATAAGCATTGTTTTTGACTGTTGAAGCACTAAAAGATAGCGCATAAGCGCTAGAATAGACTGTAGAAGCGCTATTTTGTTTATTGCCAAGTAGGGGGTTGTAATATGGGTCTCTCAACTGCTATGTACACTTTCTCTTCTTCTTTGTCTAAGACTATGGATGTTGTGAGAAATTGATGGGGTGTTTTGTTCTTCTAAAAAATGAACGTTCTCAAACTACTGATGATGTCGGTTTGAGTACCTTCAATGTGTACGCTACCTGGCTGAAATATTGGTGTGGTTAGCCCTGGTTGTTGAACGAGAGCTATGGGTCACCAAATGGTCATAAGGTATGTTGTATTGTGGCATCAACACCTTATCGCAATGTTATTCACTATCTATTGCTAGGCAGGAGGTAGTAACATGGGTCTTCCTACTGCTATGTTTACCTTTTCTTCTTCTTCGTTCAAGATGATGGATGCTATGAGAAATTGATGGGGTGTTTTGTTTTCCTCAAAAATGAATGTTCTCAAGCTGTTGATGATGTCAGTTTGGGCACTTTCAATGTGCGTAAGGCTAGGTTGTATAATAGGTGCTATAAGGCTTGGCTATTGAATGGGAGCTGTAGGTCACCAAATGGTCATAAGGTGTGGTGGTAACTCCCTAATTTTGGATGACAAACCTAATGTTTCTAAGTTTTGTCTATTGTAAGAACTGATTTGGCCTGTTAGAGTATTCTATGGTGGGTTGCGGGATAAAGGATTGACGAATAGGTTGACTACGGTTAGGTTCCTGTGAAAGAGATCTTCTCTAAAAATAGGCTTGTGAATACAAGGGCTCTAAAGCATAATCATCAGTGTAACCCCTAGCGAAATCATGAAACCTATGGATGAAAGTTCTATGATGAAGCAAAATCTTCCTACTTTGATACAAGAAATGCCTTCTTTTCAAAAGGTTTTTGTAACTAAGTGGTTTCTTTGGTTTTTTGATTCTCTTGGCAAGGGATTTCTTAACAAACTTTATGGTTTTCCAATCCCTAATCATATATTTCTCAGTTTGATTTTGTTCAAGTTGTATTTTTTAGGATGATCTTTTATCTAGATTTTAATGATTTTGAAATACACAACAATCAAATGTAGACAATTTTTATTAAGAGTTAAAATCTAAAAAAATAGTGTATATTCAAGGATCAAATAGATCCTTCTTGATTTTCATAGGTTTATTGACAAAAAGACACTTCAGACATACTCTTAAGGAAAAGTAGGTCATCATTATACTCAATCAACCCATAGCTTAAAATTGCGTTGAATCACACAGCCGTGTCACCCCCTAAAGGGCGCTCGTGTTTTTGTCTTTTCCAGGTGTGTACTCAAGGTTAGAATTCTCGATCCCCTGAGCAAATGATCCTTGGCAATTATATGGTAGTGTCTTGGGGGTAGATTCTTCCCTTCCCCGACACTGCTAAGTATTACAATGTTTGAAAACTGACAAGTTGGATACTACACTATGGTTTGTAGATAGGGTTTCCGTTCGGAGCGGAAATAATAAACTCCCTTAGGAGACCTCCCAATATTTAGAACAAATATTTTTGGGATGGTTATGTTGTACACTTCTGGTAAATGTGGATTTATCCAGATTTACTTTTATTTTATAGTGGGTTGGAAAACTTGTCTTTGGTTGTTCCCACTCAGGTCGTTCCCGTAGGGTGAGTACTTTTTCCCACTATGACAGGCCTTCTAAAGGATTTAATAAAGTTGGAAATGCATAAAATGAAGTATGAGTCTGGTGTTTTGATCACCCTGTTTAAGGGGAGAGCATATGCCTCTCACCGCACAAGCATAGAAATCAATTGTTCAATTTTTAGAGCCCAAACGACAATTTTCTATGTGAAGATGTTGCTTCACAATGAAGATATTGCCTCACAAAAAGAGATGGTGTTCATTTTTAATGCCAAATTGAAATGTTTGGTGACTATCCTAGGTTGATTCATTTTAGTCCAATTGAAGAAGTGACTATCCTAGATTGATTCATTTTAGTCCAACTGAAGAAATGAAGTTACTAGCCATGGTCGTGTTGGATCTAGATAACAATTTACATAGAAGCGCTATGGCAGAGGTCAAAAGCGCTATAGAAATACTCAAACACACTCTAAAAAATGTTGGAAGTGCTACAAGATTCGTTAGAAGTGCTATAGAATTTAGTGGACGTGCTAAAAAGATGTTGAGGTGAACAGTCAGACTGTGCTAGAAGCTTTTGATCAAAGCACTAAAACAGTCTTCCAAAGCACTATAGTTTTCTTCAGAAGCGCTAAAACAGGAATAAGCACTATAGTTTGTGTCCAAAGCACTATAGAATCATCCGATCACACTAAAAGAATCACGCCAAATTCCTGTATGCAAGCTTTTCAGAAAAAAAACTTGTTAAAAACACGAGGTTAGGGCCCCACGGTGGGTGCCAAATTGTAAGTGTGAAAAAGAAAATAAGTAAAAGAACTAAAAAAAATTCTTAATGAAACATTATATCAAGATTTAACATGAATTAAATTAATTTAAAAACACAGAAAGCTTGAAAGCATCTCATTGTATCCTATCTCCAAAGATTTATCAAGTCACAAAGGGCTCTTAGATTTGTAAGCACCGTAACTGTTAAAATGCCTATCTAGAGAATGGAATTGCTGCTAAATGCAATGATGTGATGATTGATTATGAAACTAAAAAACTATGATACTACTGTAATCTATTCTGACACAAAACCTGATGGATGAAAGCTACAGTAAAACTATGATGCTACCGTGATGTGAATTCTACATTCTTATGATTGCTATGATGCTAAAATACTATTGCTATTGCTACTGATATGATTGCTTGATTTCTATGATTGTTGCAGAGTAAGTTTGCACAAAGATTCAGGGGTCCATTCTTTGCTCTAGAAGGCTGTATTTATAGATTTACGACAACAATTTTGCATAGGGGCAACACAACAGAGGCCTGTATTCAATCTTGAGATTTTGAAGGGTGAGAGATGAAGAAGTTGGAGCTGATGAAGGGAATGGTTTCTCCCCATGAAAAAAATTAGGCAAGATGATAGGAAAGATTAGAGGAAGAAGATTTGAGAGATTGATTCAAATTTGTCTCCAATTTGTCTCCACAACTTCTTGTGAATGCTAGTTGAAATAAATTGGATTTTGGAATATCAAATTTGGTAGGTGAGCGAATAGAGGAATTTTCTTTATGCCTTTATTTAAATATTTTGATTTATTTAAATTAGCAAAAGGGGAATAAATAATTTAATAAAAAAAAATATAGAGGTTGTTTATTAAATTAAAATAGAAGGAATATGATAATTAAACAATAGTGTAAAAGTTTGTTTATTTAATTAAGATTGAAATGATGTAATAATTAAATAATACCAACTATAGAAGTTGTATATTTAATTAAAATTTGAAGAAAAGGAGAATTAGAATGTGAACTATAAATACATATTTCTATTTATTTAATAGTAGAAGAAATGAAGATAATTAATCAAATAAAGTGTATTTAATTAATTTGATTATCCAAACCATTTTTAGGTGTATATAGGTGTCACAATATACCTATGTGCTAGTTTGGATATGTAAGGTTAAACTTCTATTTAACATATAATATGTCATACAAATGTTTGAAAACGTGATGTATGCTAACCCCTTAGATGTTATAAACATTTAGACATGGCAACAAAAAACACATAGAAACATAAAATTGAAAGGTGTTTTAATTGATGTGTTTTAGGGTTTGTTGAGGATTGTGGGAAGAAAATAAATTACAGATTGGTTCCTTCATCCATTGGGTAGTAGAATGATTGGATTTAGTCAAACATATGATAACAAAAACTTTGGTGATATCCTAATCAAGATATCACAAAAAGACTATATTGTTTTGAATCTATAGGCAAGTTGGGATCTACATGTACATTTAGAAAAATAGTAAATGGATGCAAAATATTAAGGGAGTCTACTTAGTAATAATTAGGAAAACTCATACATTTCCTTAATATGCTGAAAAGATACCATGCAAAAGCTTTGTAAGGATTTTACAAACATCTAGTTGAAAAATTAATCAACACACTTCAAAAATGTAACTAAACATAACATAGGAGACACTCAACTAAGGTTGATTCCGCCATTAATCAAACTTCAAAGTTTACACATGTTACCACATTTTTGGGAAAAAAACCATATCATTACAATTATAAAATAGCTACACCCAAAATTGGAACTTGAAACCCTAAGGCTTCTTGCAATTTCTTTTGTTGATGGCTCTGCAACTATTCTTCTTGTTCAAAAAATTGTCATCCTCTCCTTTTGTTATATTTTTCTCATTTGAAAATGAAGCCAAGATAAATAAAACCCATGAACAAGGTGTCAGAGGAATGTCAGAGTGTTGTGCAACATAGGAAATCCTAGCCACAACCCATATCCATTGCTCTAAAGACATTTATCCTCTATAAACAAGATTTTATCACAAAGAGGCATGCAAAACATTCATATGACATGCACCATGCCTCTGCATTAATGAGACTTGTAATTTAGTGCAAGAAATATGAAGAAATAACTTAAAAATCCCACCCAAAATGGTGACATGGAAACGCATCATGCTAGAAAAGGTCTTGCAAATATTAAATTTAGCATGTGTGCCACACAACCTCATAAATCCCTACCAAAAATAAATAAATTTTGTTTCTTTATTCTTAGAAGTAAAAATCCAACGGTTGAGAGGAGTTGCTAAGCATTAATGGTGTTTCCGGGTCAAAAACACGCTTCTTGGGAGATTTTCAAAGTTTTGGGTCCGAGCCTACCATTAAAGTAACGAGAAAACATAAAAATATTTGCAACCCCTAAAAAACTGTTTTTGTTGGGTGTCAAACCTTAGGGCTACCAAAAATTGCTTATCAAAAAGTTGAGGAAAAGAGCACCCTCAACATTGAAACCTCGATGAGAAGACCTCTCTCAGTCATCAAGCTTCAGGAATACCATAGAATTCCTATTGGAAAGCCAAGAAGATAAAACACCTCTGATCCCAAAACCTCGATGAGAAAACCTTTGTCAGTCATTGAGAATTAGGCCAATTGCTTAATGCTCGATGAATGTTTGAAGAAGATGAAAATGAAGAATGTTGAACCCCCAACCACCAATAATGACTTAGAAAAAGAGGGTGAAGGAAAGAATCAAGGATCAAGAGTTGGGAAGATGATGGAATGCATGCTAGAAAGAAAGAAATGAAAGATGTGGAAGATGTTGATAACCCAAAGTCCAATAAGATCAACACTTGGAGATTTTTAGGAATTGGACTTTGGGCATCACAGATGTGAATGGAAATGGGTTGAAAAATAAGGAGGTGAGGCGAAGGTTGATGACCAAAAAGATAACACACTATGAATTTATACAACTCATCTTTGTTGGGCGTCGAGGTTTGGGAATGTAACTTATCACATGATTTTTAAGGAGATAAAGGTAAAGATAACATTGACAACCCAAAGCTCAAAATATTGATAAAACCAACACTTAGAGGCTTCCTCAAGGCTTCTATCTTCAGGGGTCAGGGAAACCTTATAGTATGCAACCAATTAAGGGGATCACAAACAACCCGAAAGATCGACAAATTCAACACTTAGAAGATTTTCAAAGGAGATCATGGTGAACTTGGAAGCCAATAGAGATGGCACGCAAGTATGAGGGTAAGCAAAAACCCGAATCCTTGAAAAGTCCAACACT
The DNA here is from genome assembly GCA_007258455.2 of Sequoia sempervirens. NCBI lineage: Eukaryota > Viridiplantae > Streptophyta > Pinopsida > Cupressales > Cupressaceae > Sequoia > Sequoia sempervirens. Next base: position 280,832,826 of record VDFB02000015.1, read on the forward strand.
TAGTTATTTTTAGTTTTTTGCAACTTGGAATTTGACTAAGGTATGGATGAAGAGGGTCAATGCAAGGTCTAGAGGAGTAATAACATGCAAGATGGCTCAATAAGATCTCTCAGATTGGTTATTGCTAATGATCCATGAGGCATAGACATGAAATGGGACATAAAATTTTGGGGTGCCAATATTTTCTCTTGTTAGGGATGTGTGTCTCTTGCATGCACAACGAGAATGTATATTTTGAGGCATACCAAAAGGGAACAACAAGAATATATTGACTCTCAACAAAAAAAAATATGTACAAAATAAAACACAACAATTTTTTTTTTACAAAGGTTCCTAGAACCTTAACCTTAGGAAAAGTAGTGCTTTTGGAGCTGGCCATGAATGGGAAGGGATGCCAAATAACAAATAAGAGTTTTCTTCAAGTCATGTCTTTCACCAAAAAGATGAGCTCTCAAACCCCAGCAAAAACTTGCGAAAGAACAACACCAAAAACTACTGATAAATGCCTTAATCACCACACATAGAGAGCAACCAGAAGTAATGATATCACCCAGAAAATGGGTGCTTGAAGCATAGGGTCAACTTGGCCCTATAAATCTGAATAAACTCCAAAAATTACAAATAAATACTTGTTGTGAGTGCCATGAGGAGAGCTATCAGATGATTCAATACCCATATGGACATATCAATCCATTTTGAAGATATGATCGAATAATAAGATTTAGGTCTAGAGATTGAAATGCCCAAAAATTGATTAAAAAAACATTAAAACACCAAGAAACCCACACCAAACTGAAAGAAAGCAAACTCAAGCCAAAACCAAACTGAAACACCTCAAAAGAACTAAAATATTTTCATTCTGAAAGCTTGTAATCTGCAAACAGAAGCCCAAATGTGATTTATGAGTGAAACCAACCTTCTACCAGCCAGGGTAGGTCTTGGATTGCCGAAACTAGTTCAAGATGTTAAGGGTTTTCGTCCTCAACCATAAATTTCAGACCTCCTGGTGAAAAACCAACATCTCCTTAAGCAGCCAAATCAACCATGAATAACGAAGCTTGAAAATGAACTTCTAAAAGCTCAATCACCCTCTTAGTAACTATGAATGGGCCATAAAAACATGGTTTCAACTTCTTTGCTCCACTCTTTTTAAGAGTGGCCTATTTGTATGGTTGTAATCAGCCATAAATCATGTCACCCACCTCAAACTTCCTCTCTATATGGTGTTGATCAACATACATATTTTTCTGATTCTACGCATGTTGGATGTTTTCTCTCAAGGATCTCATGATGTCTTGACTCTCCTACAAGAAATCTTTGGCCCTAGGCACTCTACAATAACCAAACAACAAGTCAATGAAGCTAGGAGCTTCATAACCATACAACGACATGAAAGGTGACATCTTAATGGACATATAATAAGAGGAGTTGTAGGAAAACTCCCCCAAGTGCAACCATCTAACCCAAGCCTTTTGTTGCCCTGAAACATAGTTTCGTAGATAGCCCCCTCCACCCATTTGTTGAATATTTTAGTTTTTCCATTAGTCTGTGGATGGTAGCTTGTACTGGGAGTCAACTCAGTACCACAAAGCTTGAAAAATTCTTGCCAAAATAAAATCATGAATTTGTTGTCCTTGTCACTTATGATATTTCTAGGTGCCCAATGTAGCCTAAACACCTCTTTGAAGAACAAATATGCCACCTGTAACACTATAAATCTTGCTGATATAAAAAAAAGTGAGCAAATTTGGTCAAATGGTCCACTACCACATATATACAATCCTTCCCTTGCACCTTGGGAAGTCCTGTGATGAAATCCATTGAGATACTCTCCCACTTTTGAGTGGGAATTGGCAATTGTTGCAACAAACCAATAGGGTATGTGTGCTTTTTTTTTTTTGTTGGAACACTTGACACTCACACACATACTTTGTGATGTAATATTTCATTCCCTTCCATGAGAACCTCTCATAGACCTACCTGTAAATCTTGTAGAACCTCAGATGACTAGCCATAGGGGTGTCATGAATTTTTTTAAAATTTTTCCCTTTCATCTTAGTTTTAGGCACCAAAAATATTCTCTCCTTGTAGATTATCAACCCATCCTTCACACTGTATTTCTCATCAACCAAAGCACCATCTAGTATGTTGTTTACTAAGGTGTTCTTGGCATAATTTGCTTGGATTTTCACATTCTAATCTACTACAATCTCTAGAAAAATGCATAAATGTGGTTTCCTAGAGAGTGCATCAGCCACTACGTTACATTTTCCCTTGACATATTCAATGTCAAAGTCAAAGGCTTGAAGTTTGCTTACTGATTTTTGCTGCCTCTCACTCAAGTCCTTTTGATTTAGGAAGTATTTAAGGCTATTATGATCAATTTTAACTACAAACTTTCCCCCAATGAGATATTAACTGTACTTGGCCAAATCATGCATGATGGTCAATATCTCCTTATCATAGATAGAATAATTTTTTTCAGCTCCCCTTAATTTTCTGCTCTCATAAGCAATGGGATGCTTGTTCTACATGAGGACAACCCCTATACCTTCAACTGATACATCACACTCTAGCTCAAAAGGTTTAGTAAAATTGGGAATGGCTAGCACTGGTACTGAACTCATCAAAACCTTAAATTGATCAAGTGCCTTCTATGCTGATTTAGACCAAGAGATTTCCCCTTTCTTAGTCAAATATGTAAGTGGGGCTACAACCTATGAAAACCCCTTAACAAACCTCCTATAAAAACCACATAGTCCAAAGAACCCCTTAAGCTGTGTCAAGTTTGTGGGTGGTGGCCAGTCTTGTATTGCCTTAATCTTTTTAGGGTCTACACGCACACCATTAGCACTAATGATATGACCCAAATATAGCAGCTCTATCATCCCAAATTCACACTTAGATTCTTTAGCAAAGAGGGATTCACTCTCAAGAATACCAAGAACCTCATCCAAGTGTTTTAAATGTTCCTCCCATGATCTACTATAGATGAGGATGTCATTAAAGAAGATAAGAACATACTTATGAAGCTGCTTGCTGAATACTTTGTTCATGCATGATTGAAAGGTGGCTGGCACATTTGTCAAGAAAAAATGCATGAAAAGAAACTCAAAGTGCCCGAAGTGACACCTGAAATTTTTCTTCTCCACATCCTCTTCCCTCACTCTAATTTGGTGATATCCTAATCTCAAATCAATTTTGGAAAATTAAACTGCCCTATGCAACTCATCTATGAGCTCATCAATGCAAGGAATGGGATACCTGTTCTTGATAGTCTTTTTGTTCAAGGCCCTGTAGTCCACACACATGCACATAGTCCCATCCTTCTTTCTCACCAAAACAATTGAAGAAGCAAATGGGATCTTACTAGGACAAATGTGTCCCATTTCAATTAGCTCATGTATGGCCTTCTCTATCTCATCCTTGTGCCTCTTAGGATGACAATAGGGAGTGGTAATGACTAGCTTAGCTCCCTCCTCAAGCTTTATAACATGATCAATGCCTCTATCAGGAGGCCTCCTTGGAGGAATACTACCAAACACCTTGCTTATTTTAGTAAAAAGCTCCTGTAGATCAAGGGGATATGCTCTCTTAACCTCTTATGTGACTATAGGAATAATGATGCATTCTGCTGCCCACTCAACCTGGTCATGTCAAAAATTCCTTCCATATGATTGCAGGATACCACACATGGCCCTCCATTAGACATGCATCTCAAAACCACACTCTTACCCCTGGATTGAAATTTCAGCTCCATGGTTTGAAATTTTAAAGTGATCTCCCCCAAAGAGCAAAGCCATTGAATACCCATCACCACATCTATATGTTCACCATATAAAAATCCTCCTTAACCTCACGATTTCCAAAGAGTATGCTCAAGTGAGGAACTATTTTAGTGCATTGGATAGTGAATCCATCTGTGACCATAACACAGAATCTGCTCACCTCTTATGTCTAAAGACCTCTACGTGCCACTAGGCCCTCATCAATGAAGTTGTGAGTAGCCCTTGTATCAAACAAAGCTACCATACACTACCCATGGAGCACTCCTCTTATGCGTAGAGATTCATTTTATAGAGGTTACGAAGCTAGGCCAACTTCCCATCATTGTTCTCCTCCTTCTCACCCTCTTCTGGAGCCTTTTCATCATCACTTTCTTCCATATCATCTTGATGGTTTGATTTTTCTGATGCAACTTCTTCATCAGATTGGTACTCAATAAGCAATGTTTTTGTCTTGGTTGAGCATTTATGGCCTTTTGTGTATGGTTCCCTACATGTGAAACAAAACCACTTCCTTGTAAGCTCATTGAGGGTCCAACTATCTCAGTGTATTGATTTTTAGGTTGCTCATGGTCCTTTGAATTGATTTTCTTGTCCTTATCATTTTTTTGTAGCAAACCATTTGACTAAAATTTACTTTTAAAGGCTGATGTCTCCATGTCTCTAGCCTTTTTGATGGCTTCTTGAAGGGTAGGTGGGTTAAAGGCTTTGATCCAACCCCTTAGAGGATCAAAGAGACCATCTATGAACAACATTATAGGCATCCTCTCTGAGATATCCATCACAAGCACTGGTAACTTCTAAAAATATGTAATGTAAGAGTCAATTGTACCCCATTGTTTTAACTAAGCTAACTCCTTGAAGTGCAACTTAGGGTCCTTTTTGTCAAATATTTCAATCAATCTCTCAGTGAACTCATGATAAGAAGTGATTTGGGCATGCCCCAAAATCACCATTCTATTGTACCACCATTCGTGAGCAATACCATCAAGGTGAATGGATGCATACTAGATAGACTCCACCTCAGGCATGGGTTTTAATGTGAAATATATGTCAAGTTTTTGAATCCATGCTCTTGCTTCCATCTTTCCAGAACCATCAAAGTATGGGAGTGTTAGCTTTCCAACCTTCCTGTACAAGTCATTGTGTTGGTTCCTATTCCCCCTAGTGTTTGTATGCCTCATTCTCAAGTCAATGTACTCTCTAAGAGAGATATCCTGCTGAAAACTAGGCCCCACATCATGCCAATCCTGTCTAAACTATTCCTGCTACTCAACTAAAGTAAGCTCAACTGGTACTTCTACTCTTGGTAGAAAATTTAGCATAAGGAGTCTTGCCATAGCTCCCCCATCTTGTTGATTACCAACTCTATGCTGCCCTACACCATTTCCCTGTCTCATTTATCCAATTTATTGTACTAACCATGCTAGTTGCTAATTTGTTTCAAGTGCATTTTTCTCTACTCTAACTTGTCCCCTAACCAAAGAATCCAAGAAAAGCATCATCCTATCCGGTGGTGGCTCATTTCTCTCATCTTTTCCTCTTCTATCTCCCATGTTTTTAGAGCTAGAAGACTCTACTGACTGATTTCTTGATGTAGGTGTCTCAAATGAATAGTTTTCTAACCTAGATGTATCACTAGATGATGGCCAATGCTCCCAAAAAATTTCCTCTTTCTTTCTAACCCTCTCCTGACACCTTTCCCTATCATTGATGCTCATGAATCAACAATACCCACTGGATGGCAGGATCATGCGAGCTCTAATACCATTGTAATATAAGACCCCATTTTTTTCTATTTGCACCCTTGCTGAATGTGTTTGGTTTGACAAGTTTTGCATTGTTTTTTCATATACCTTCATTTTTTTGACATTGCAATAAGAATATATAGAAATGACATAAAATAGAAGTGAAACACACTAGCTAGGATCTTATTCAAAGCTTTTAATTAAACTAATTTCAATAACAAAAATATAACAGTCCTTGAGTTACAATAAACATTGTTAGAAAATAACATTCAGACCTAGGAAGGGACGCCAAACAACATATAAGAGTTTCTTCAAGTCATGTCTTTCACCAAAAAGATGAGCTGTCAAACCCCAACAAAAACTTTCCAAAGAACAACACCAACAACTACTGATAAATTCCTTGAACACCACACATAGAGAGCGGTCAGAAGTAAGATATCACCCAGAAAATTGGCTCTTGAAGCACAGGGCCCAGTTGGCCCTATAAATCCAAATCAGCTCCAAAAATTACAAATAAATACTTGTGAGCACTGTGAGGGGAGCTATTAGATGATTCAATACCCATATGAAAATATCAATCCATTTTGAAGATATGATCAAATAATAAGATTCAAGTCCAGAGATTGAAATGCCTAGAAACTGATTAAAAACACACCAAAACACCAAAACACCAAGAAACCCACACCAAACTGAAAGAAAGAAAACTCAAGCCAAAACCAAACTGAAACACCTCAAAATAACTAAAATATCTTCATTCTCAAAGCTTGTAATCTACAAATAGAAGCTCAAATGTGATTTATGAATGAAACCAACTTTCTACCAGCTAGGGCAAGTCTTGCACTACCGAAACCAGTTCGAGATGTTAAGGGTTTTCTTCCTCAACTCTGACTTTCAGACCTCCTGGAGAAAAATAAGCAACATCTTTCTTAAGCAGTCAAATCAACCATGAATAATGAGGCTTGAAAATGAACTTTTAAAAGCTCAATCACAAGTTAGGGCGACCACCAAGGAAAAAACCCTAAACCCCTTTAAAATCCACGCCCCAACTAAAGAACTTTATGATTTAATTTTAATTTTTTGCTCCAACTATTGCTTGGGTGCCCAAGTCTTAAACAACATTCTAAAATGATTTAGTAGCTTTAAAACAACTTCAAGTCATTACCTTAGGCGTCCTTGGTACCTTTTTATGTCCCCCTTTATCCTCAACATAAAATTATAAAGTAACTTTATAATAATTCATTTAAGAGGGGGAAAAGAAAATATTTTATATTTGAACCTTAGCAACTGATGCCAACTGAAAATGTGTTGCTGAGAGAGAGCCCTGACTAGGTCTAGCTTACCCAAAATAGACTTACTATTTTTAGAAAGTACTAAAAATAGTTAGTACCCAAAAGTTAAGCTAGAGAGAAACTGATTTGATTAGGGGACACTATGAAGACTGAAGCTCAACAATAGACCCCCTGCTAAAAATAGGAAGTACTCTAGGATACTAAAAATTCAACACCAAGAATTGGAACTGAGTTCCCTTACCAGAACCATTTAGCCTACAAGAACTCTGGAATAGGCTAAAGGTCGCGTGCACTGCTCAGAGGCTAGGAGGGAACATTACACAACAAGACCTCTAGGAATTGTATTGGTTTTGAGTTGAATTCATTCCCAAAAAGAGTCTCCTTACCTTTTTCATGCTTATCTACCATGGGTTTCCATTCAATCTTTTGGTTGTCAAAGTGATTGATACAGTTCAATAATTCATAAATCTATTGGTCATCATTGAAGACTTGCCAATTATATATGTTATCAAGAATGTTGGGCTTGGTTAGAATCTCAACATCATACTTACAGTGATTGGGGGCAACAAAAACATCAAATTTAAAAGCTAACACAACAAGAGCATCAACAATTACACTAATTTCCCTTTCTACCCAAATGACGTTGAATGCATCAAAAACCTCAATGGAATCTAAAACTATTTTCCTATACATTCTTAACCTTTCATTTACAACATTTGTTCCTCTAAATTGAGACACTACAATTTCTAAATCACCATGCACTCTTGTGTATTTGATTCCATACTTCGATGTCACATTTAAACTAAGGAGCATAGCATCAGACTTTGCCACATTGATGGTGCACTCAAAGTTTAGTCTGAAATTAAAATTATAATCTTTGCCCTCAGGGGACACCGATATAACTCTTGCACCATTACCTTCTTTTGAGCATGCACCATCAAAATTCATATTCAAAAGTGCATTGATTTTTGATGTTGGGGTAGCAAATTAGAAGCAATCAACTTATCATTTTCATCATCATAATATCCAAATAGACAATCAAGCTCTACATCAAGTTAACAAACCTCATTTTATGGCTCATTGGGATTCTCTACAATGATCACCATTTTCTCTTTCTTGTGAAATTGGACATCTTTTCCACAAAATAGAATGGTAGCTTAAGATAAATCCATTTGAAGGCTACCACCCATTTTTGTTGCTCACTTGGAAAATAGCATACCCCACTTAGTTGGATAGTCAACTATGATAATGTCCATTGAAAAGGTCTTCCTTGGATATGCAATTAGTTGTACCAAAACATTATTTACTATTCCAATCACATTTACCTCATGAGAATCTATGGAATAACACTTACCATAGGATTTCAAAACTTGTAGCCCTAAGTGATTCATAACTTCTACTGACATCACATTACTAGATGCTCTAGAATCTAACATAAAGTTGAACCAACCAACCATTATCAACATAATGTATAAAATGGATCAATGGTTTGTTTTTTACTTGTAGAAACAGTGCCCAAATAAATCTCAAGGGCCTCTGGCACATTGAATTTGTCTACCCTATGTTTGGGAGTAGTTGCAACTTCCTTTGGTTGATCAAATATGGTAGGGGAATTGAGATATAAAAATTTCCTTTCACTATGGTCAATAATACTTAGAAGATCTCTAATTGGTACTTGAACTTTTAATTAATTGAAGACCTGGGCCATGCTAATAGGCTGATATGCAGGGAAATGATTGGAAGATGAAACTGTTATAACATTGGTATTAGGTATTGTAATGATGGAAAAATGGTACACCTTTTCCTTGCTTGATTTGGGAATAATTAATGATAAATTGGAGTCAATGTCACCTCAATCTAGTGTTGTGATGAGTTTTACACATCCACATTAGGTTTTGGGCCCTCCTAAGCTAAATAAACTCAACCTTTCGCTCAATTTAATGTTGTAAAGTGTATTTATTTACACCTTCACATTAAATTTAAGAGTCTTGTAAACTAAAGTGGACCTAATCTAGTGTTGTAATGTGTTCTACACATTCACATTTGGTTTAGGGCCCTTTTAAGCTAAATAGACCCAATTTTTCCTTAATTTAGTGTTGTAAAATGTATTTATTTACACTTACACATTGGATTTTGGGCTCTCTTGCATTTATGGCCTTAATATCATCATTAATAGGCCCCTAAGACCCTATATTATGTATCTCAAGGCATATTTCAATTGAAAACCCGACAAGATCAACATATAGACTTAATTTACGCACTCCTCGACACTTTAGCTAGAAAAATAGCCCCTATAGGACCCATTCGCCACTTTGGGTGAATGAGTCCCATCCAAGTGGGACTCATTCGTCCATCTTGGTGAATTGTTATGAAATAACTTGCACAATAGAAGAATATGATATGAAATATGCTGCAAATACTTGACAATAACTGGGAATAACAAGCCACTTCAAGGGAGAAAACCTCCAAATTTCTCTAATGAGAACACACTTCACAACTTGATGATGAAACAAGACTCACAACCTATTATATATACCTATTTATGCCTAGAATATCACCTAGGATGACTTAGACACACCTATATAAGTCTTAGGCTGACCTAAACAACTAAATAACAATATACTAATGATAATATGACTTAATAGAGAGTTAAGATAGCCACAAGCCGACTATTCATAACCCGATGTACACTAATATTAAGAGTGTAGCATGCCCCCTTCTTCAAAGAAGCATTGTCCTCAATGCTAATCAAGTCTGGATTCTTTTGAATGAACTCCTCATCCTCCCACGTGGCATCTTCAACTGGTAAATTCTTCCATTGGAAGAGATACTCAATGAGAGTTCTATTCCTCAGCTTCTTTGTGCATGTTTAGTGAATGCACTCTGGTTCCAAAATGATTCTTCCTTCTTCATCAAGCTCTGGTAGTGTTTTTTGAGTGGGAATATTATGCCCAATTACCTTCTTCAAATAGGAAACATGAAAAATTGGATGTATCTTTGTTGTTGGTGGCAACTCTAGCTTGTAGGAAACACTACCAATCTTTTGCATAATTTGGTATGGACCATAATACCTTGGAGACAACTTATTATTCTTTTTTTTTGCTTTAGTGAGATTTGCTTATAAGGTTGCAATATCAAGAAGACCCAATCCCCAACTTCAAAACTTCTTTCACTATGATGTTGGTCTGCCTGTTGTTTCATTCAATTTTGTGCCATGGCTAAATTCTCCTTGAGTCCTGAAAGTAATTGTTGTTGATGAAGCAAGTGGTCTTCTACTGCCTGAACTCTTGGTGACACCTTTATTGATGATGTGATGGAAGGAGGATGATATCCATAAAGTGCCAAAAATGGAGACATTTTTGATGAGCTATGAAAAGAAGTGTTATACCACCATTCTGCAAGTGGTAGCCAATCTACCCATTGAGACTGTTTCTCTGAAGTGAAACAACGTAGATATCCTTCCACAAAATTATTAACAACCCGAGTTTCCCCATTTGATTGAAGGTGGTATGAAGAGCTATGAGCCAATTGAGTACCCAAACATGAGAATAAATCTTTCCAAAAGTGACTAGTGAAGATAGGATCACGATCACTAACAATAACCTTAGGTGTACCATGTAGCTTTTGGATATTCTCCAAAAAATCTTCTTCCACTGCACTTTCTATAAAAGGATGTGATAATGCAATGAAATGTGCATATTTAGTGAGGTGATCAACTACTACCATGATGAAATTATGACCTTTAGATTTAGGAAGCCCTGTGATGAAGTCCATGGATACCTCTTCCCAACGTTGGATAGGAATAGATAAGGGTTGCAAGAGACCTGGTGTCTTAATTATCTCCCCTTTATTCCTTTGACAAACCAAACATTCAACCACAAATTTTTGAACATCACCTTTTAGCCCTTCCCAAAAAAATCTTGCTTGACTCGATGATATGTCTTCAAAAATCCTAAATGACCACCCACTGGAGACTCATGCAACTCTGTGAGAATCTTGTGTTTAAGAGTGGAATAATTGCAGAGATACAAACACTCTTTATACCAAAGAGTATCTCCCTTCCAACAAAACTTATCTGAACTACTACGATCACTTTTTAATTGTTCAATGAGATTACTTGTCTCAACATCATTTTGCCACTCTGCTTTATCTTCCTCCACTCAATTTGCTTGTAATATTGAAAGGGCACACAATAAGGCTTCATCTTTCTCATCCTTCCTTGAAAGTGCATCTGCTACAATATTTTCTTTCCCTTTCTTATATACAATCTCAAAGTCATATCCTAACATCTTAGTGACCCATTTTTGTTGCTCTTCAAAAGATAGTCTTTTTTCCAAAAAATATTTTAGGCTATCATGATCTGTCTTAACCTTGAAGTGTCTACCCAATAGATAAGGCCTCCATTGTTTAACAACATGGAGGATTGCTAACATTTCCTTCTCATAAATAGGTTTTAGTTGATTCTTACCCTTTAATTGATGACTCTCAAAAGAAATTGGCCAACCTTATTGCATGATCACTACTCCTATCCCATTTCCAGAAGCATCACATTCCATAATGAATTCCTTGGTGAAGTCAGGAATGGCAAGCACTAGAGTTGTACACATAGCCTCTTTCAATCTCTCAAATGTTGTATTGGCAGACTCGTTCCAATGAAAATAATCCTTCTTCGATAGAGTGGTGAGAGGTGCTGCTATATGACCATAATTCTTCACAAATCTTCTATAGTACCTTGTCAATCCCAAGAAACCCCTCAGTTTCTTAATGGTTTTTGGAATAGGCCATTCCATGATAGCCTTAATTTTGTTAGGGTCCACCTTTACTCCTTCATGTGAAACTATGTGTCCCAAATACTCCACCTCCTTAAGACCAAAAGCACACTTGGATGGCTTAGCATAGAGTTTATGATCTTCAAGTATTTTTAATGCTTGATCCACATGTTGCAAATTTTCTTCCCAAGTCTTGCTATAAATCAATATATCATCAAAGAATACAAACACAAACTTTCTCAAGAGCTTCTTAAAAATGGAATTCATCAAACTTTGGAATGTAGATGGTGCATTAGTAAGACCAAATGGCATCACAAAAAATTCATAATGACCCTCATGAGTCCAAAATGTTGTCTTACAAATATCTTCCTCCTTAATTTGAATTTGGTGATAACTAGATCTAAGATCTAACTTGGTAAAATACATAGCTCCATTCAATTCATCTAGCAAATCATCAATAACTGGAATAGGAAACTTATATTTAATGGTGTACATGTTGAGCACTCTATAATCTTGACACATGCGCCAAGTATCATCCTTTTTATGTACCATCACCACAGGAGAGGAGTAAGCACTTTGGCTATGCCTTCAATAATTCCTGCCTCTAGCATCTCCTCGACATTTTTTTCTATCTCACTCTTTTGTATGTGTGGATACGTGTAAGGAATGATGTTTGGTGGTTGGCTACCTAGAACTAAATGTATGGAATCATCATGATCCCTCTTAGGAGGAAGTCCTTTAGGCATATCTCCAAGAACAACTAAGTGATGATCAATTATAGCTTGCAAATCTGGATGAGTAGGAGCATTAGATTGAGAGACTTCTAATGAACATAGCTAGGCCACAAATCCATCCACTCCTTTCTTAAGAAACTTTTTCATTTGATGAGAGCTTACCATTTGTGGGGATTTTTACTTCAACCCCCTTAGCTCTACCACCCCTCCTTCTGATTGAAATCTCATGAATAGTTCTTGGAAGTTCATCTCAATCGTTCCCAATGTAGTAAGCCATTGTACTCCCAAAAAAATATCTGTTGCACCCATGGATATCACATACATTGGGGTATCAAGTTGATAATCTCCCATGGATAATTTAATGCTATGAAACTTTCCTAAAAAACTAACTGTACCACCATCTGCAATCAAAACCTAAAACTTTGGAGCTGGATATATAAAACAATTTAGACAAGTAGCTAACTTTTTGTTGATGAAATTATAAGTACTACCAGAGTCAAGCAACACTGTTACCTTCTGCTTCTTTAAGAACCCCACCACCTTCAGAGTTTGTGGAGCACTGAAACTTGAGAGTGCATGACAAGAAATTATTGGTTGAGAATCATGTGATTCCTCATTTGAATCCCTTTCATCCTCTAGTATGGGTTCCTCCTCTTCTTCCTCACTTGGACCTTCCATATATAATAATTTCTTTTCACTGTATTTATGTCCTCGACTGTATTTTCTATCACAATTGAAAAAAAACCCTTTTTTGTCTTTTCTACTCAATTTGCTGTGGAGTCAACCTAGTAGGTTGTATTGAATATCCTTTCTCTCTTGTCACATTAGCCCCTTGCTTCTTAGGAATCAAATACTTCTCCTCTACCCTGCGTGCTAAGATAAAAGACTCATTTATGGAGCTAGGGCTAAACATGCGTACCTCATGTTGAATGTGATCCTTGAGACCCCCAAGAATAAATCATTCAAGTTTTCCTCCGTAATTGTATCCAATCTTAAGGATAGATTTTGGAATTTCTGAATATAATCCTTAACTGATCCTGTTTGTTGAAGTTTAGCCAGTTGGCTAAAGAAGTTATCTATCACGCTATTGCTATATTGTGCTTGGAGTTCCTCCGTAAAAATTGACCATGAGATGGTGAGCCCCTTTTTCCTTCTATTAGTGCAAAGCCAATGATACTAAATGAATTTATTTGGTTCTAGATAGAGGGAAGCCATCGTGACCTTTTGTCCATTTAGGATTTGGTGTACTTCAAAAAATTTCTCCATTTGATTTATCCATGTTAGAGGATCCTTGCCATCAAACTTGCGCATATCCACCTTTGGAAATAAATTCCTAGATCCCATAGGGTACTAAAGCTTGTGTCCATGTTTTCTGACCTAGAATTTTCACCTTGGTCACTTGAGAACTCCTTTCTTAGTTCAGCCATGTAGGTGCTTAACATGTTTCATATGTCCGATATATCTCCTCTTAGGTCACACATATCCATCTTCATTGAGGAAATTTCTTCCTTGACCTTATTGATTTCCTCATTAGGATTAATATCCTCTATTTTTACCCTATCCTTATCAGGAGTCTTCCCTTGAGTGACAACATTCTTTTTGCCCCTTGTTGCAGGCCCCTTCATGATGGAAACCACTAATTTTGAAATAAATCACACAAATGAAACTTAAATTCTCTAAAATTTTAATTGTAATCTCTTTTAGTATGTCTTCAAAAATCCAATAAAAATAAGACTCCAATTCAACAAGATGTGTGAGATATGCAGATTCCAAAAAAAATTGTGTAGGAACCCTAATTCTGCAATAATTCGCTTAATTTTTCTCCAATTCTTCTAAAATTTGGACTGTAGCTTCTTTAATATGTTCTTCAGAAACCCTTTAAAAATAATAAAAAAATCACCAAAATCTGAAATATATGCTCTTCCCAAAATCGCCTCCACAATTGAGAAAAACCTTGCCTCTACGGTGCTAAGATCATGCTTTGATACCACTTGCTATGAAATAACTTGCACAATAGAAGAATATGATATAAAATATGTTGCAAATACTTGATAATATCTAGGAATAACAAGCCACTTCAAGGGGGAAAACCTCCAAATTTCTCTAATGAGAACACACTTCACAACTTGATGAAACAAGACTCACAACCTCCTATATATACCTACTTATGCCTAGGATATCACCTAGGCCGACTTAGACACACCTATATAAGTCTTAGGCCAACCTAAAAAACTAAATAACAATATACTAATGATAATATGACTTAATAGAGAGTTAAGATATCCACAAGCCGACTATTCATAACCCGATGTACACTAATATTAAGGGCATAGCATGAATGAGTCCCATTTGACCTATTTTCAAGGTTTGAGCAGGAAAAACTAGGTTTTAAGTTCAAATTTCTTCTATGTTGTCCTTTGGGATCAAATAAATGGTCATTTGAGTGCATTTACTATATAAACAAGCTTTCAAATCATTATTTCACATAATAATTCATGACATCAAGTCAAGCAAGCAAGGCTTAAGCATTCCAAGACATCACAAGATCATCTAGAGAGCATTCAGAATCATTTTTAAGGCATTCAAATGCAAAATTCTTCATCAATTGTTGCAAAAATTCAAGATCCATCATCATGTCAAGGGTAGCAAGCATCAAGCATTTTATTGAGCTAGTGTTGTGATGTAGCATTGAAGATCCAAGATCAAGCATTTTTCTACTCCTATTGTCAAGATCAAGATCTACATCCTTCATGGCCATTTCATGTTGAGTTTTAGATTTACAAGACATCAATCAACGTATCATTGTCCATGTTTATACCCTATGTTTCATGTTTCATTGTTTCATCATTTGGTTTAATTACCTAAAAGGGGTTTGACCAAGGCAAACCCCTATTCCCTAACAATCAACACTTTCTCTCTCTCTCTCTCTCTCTCTCTCTCTCTCTCTCTCTCTCTCTCTCTCTCTCTCTCTTTGTGTAATTGCAGATTTGGGTGCTTTGAAGACTTGAAGGAGCATTGAGGATTAGGTTACAAGATTGTTGGAGTTGTCTCCCCACTTGCATGGACATCATCTTCACTAAAAGGTCATCTACAACCTCAAAATCAGAGTTTCAGATCCAAAGACCTAGAGAAGTAGATTGAGCAGACTAAGAAGAGAAGATTCATACTTTGAATTCCCGAAAAAGTGGAATGAGACAGATTCGCCACAAGTGGTGAATGAGTCCCACTACAGGTGTTTTTTAGAGATCTTTGTAGATTTAGATACCCTTTTTCCCAAAACCTGCTCCTGTGCAAAAATCCAAAACTAGGACTGATTCACCCAGAATGGAGAATGAGTCCCACCAGGTCAAAAAGTTAGAATTTCCAGCATTTCAGAGCTCCTTCTAGCCACCTTCAGATTCCCAAGTGTACACATTTCATTTCAATATCTTGTTATTTTGTTTTATATGTGTAAGTGTGGAAAATGTAAACTAAATACAATTAAATACACCTATTAATGAAACATTGTATCAAGATTAATCAACAATTAAACTAATTTAAAACACTGAAAAGCCTGAAGACGTCTCATTGTCTCCTATCTCCAAAGATTTATCAAATTACAGAAGCTCTCAGATTTGTAAGTACTATAACTGTTTAAAATGCCTATCTAGAGAACGAAATGGATGCTAAATGCAATGATGTGATGATTGCTAATGATTTCTAGATGATTGGAGCTACTGTAAACTATCCTGACATGAAACCTGCTAAATGGAAGCTACAGTAAAAACTAATGATGCTGCCATGATATGGAATCTAATAATGCCATGATACTATGATGATAATAAAATGCTAATGTTAATGCTTGCTTGGTTTCTTGAGTACTAATTCTTGTACAGTAAGTTTTCATAAAAGATGATAATTCTCAGATCCTTTTCATGCTTCAGAAGGCTGTATATATATATTTCTGGCAACAGTTTTGCATAGGGGTAACACAACAAAGGATGAGATTAAATCTGGGTATTTTGAATGGTAAGAGATGAGAAGGTGGAGCTGATCATGGAGGATTGTTCCTCCCCATGAAAACACTAGGCAAGATGAGAGGAAAGATTTGAGGCAGAAGATTGAGAGGATTTCCTCCAGGTTTGTCCCTGAGGTTTTTCCCATGAATGACAGTTAAATTAATTAGATTTAAAGAATCTAATTTTATTGGTGAGTGAATAGAGGGATTTGATTTATGCATTTATTTGAATATTTTTGGTTTATTCAAATTAGCAAAAAGAGAGAAATTTAATAAAACAAACTATAGAAGTTGTTTATTAAATTAAAATAGAAGAAATATGATAATTAAGTAAAAGATTTTAGGATATCTTTATTTAAGTAAGAAGAAAATGTGATGAGATAGAAAAATTAATAGTGAACTTAATATAAATAAATATTTCTATTTATTTACCAAGTAGATGAATTTAGGATTAATTAATCAAAGAAATCATATTTAATTAATTAGATTCTCCATACCATTTTTAGGTGTCTACATTTTGCCCCTCTTTGAAGTGATGTGTTTACGCATTGCTTCAAAGAAAATCTTGTGCTGCTGCCGCTAGTATCGACGAGAAAATTTTCAGAATGCCTCAGACATGTTTTCAGGTGATTGATGGATATATGCCCCCTTGGGAGATAAATTAATGAATTTTTGATTTTTGATTTTTTGGAAATTTTCAGAATATTTCAATTTTTTATGGTTTTCTAATGATTTGATGTAGATTTGATGAAGATTTGATGAAGATTTGATGATGAAATAATTTATCTCCCGATAATTGATGTAGAAAGTGATCCTGGATGAATTTCAATTAATCTCCCCTTTAAAAAATTAAATCAATCCCATAAAAATCCCTTTTCAAATAACTTATAAAAGGTTAAAAAGGTCTTTTTCAACTTCATTTGTACATTGTGACCTTTGAAAACTTATGAGAGAGATACTTGTGCTATGTGGAGCAAGATGCCGATTCCATATCACACCCACTGTTTTGAGCGTGTTCGATGACATCAGCAGCCGACCGTGTTCGGACCTCTGGTATGTCCATTATTTTTCCTTGGTTTTCGTGCATTTATCATTTTTGGTGTATTTTTTGGAATTTTCAATTTAAACTCGTTTTAGTGCTTTTATTTTCCGTTGTAGCACTTTTAGGGTCTGTTTTAGTGCTTCTAGACTTTTAGCGCTTCGAAGGTCTATTTTAGCGCATCTATAGGTTAGGTTAGCGATTTTCAAAGTTTAGGGCTTAGGTTAGCTGTTGTAGAGCTTCTGTAAAATGTATTAGCATTTTCAGATTTTTAGCGCTTTGATTGGATTCTATAGCGCTTTTACTCCCTATTTTAGCGCGTTTCAAATTTTAGCGCTTTTATGAAAAATATTAGCGCGTTGACCAAATAAAATGGCGCTTTTGATAAAATGGCACTTTGTTTAGATGTAATAGCGCTTTTATCTAATGAAATGGCACATGTCTTTGTTTTAGTGCTTTTAATGTCCTTTTAAGCGCATTTAAATCAAAACGTTGTGATTTTCGTCAATTTGTTATTGATTTTCTCGATTTCTGATTGTATCAGCTATTGGTTTGATATGAATGATTTGTCTAATCAAATACATGATTTTTTGATCTCATGATAGGTGAGGTATGATGTTTGTTTTGATGATAATTATCCTCATGATAGGTGAGGAATAATTAGAATTGACATACCTCATGATAAGTGAGGTTGATTTTATGTCTTGATGATGACCTCATGATAGGTGACGTTGATTTGATGCATTGATGATGACCTCATGATAGGTGAGGTTGATTTGATGCATTGATGATGACCTCATGATAGGTGAGGTTCAATGATGTGTGCTCATGAGATTTGATTAGAATTCTCACCAAGAGCTGACTTAATTTGATATGGTATTTTGATGTTATTTGATGATTAACATGAATTTATTGACTTTGATCTTGTTGTGATAATAGGAGCGATTGGGGAACCTCCAAATTTGAGAGAATTTCCCTTGGAAATTTGATCTCATTCCTAGGTTGGCACAGCCTGAGACGACTATCATCACACGTTTGGATTGTCTCCTTTTCTTTATATGCCCCATATTAGGATTAATCGGGGTTTGTTGACAACTTTAGCCAAGAGGTGGCATAGCGAGCACAACACCTTCCTATTGGCGAGATGACAGTCACCCCGGAGGATGTTTGGCGGATTCTGCAGCTTCCGATTGTTGGAGATGTTTCCATATATTATTTGAGAGAGCAGGGTGGGACTGATGCTCTTCGTAGAGTGTTTCAGGATGATCATATTGCAGGAGAGTGGATTCCATGGCGTGATATGGTTGATGCATATGCCACTTTGCTGATAGTACTTGCTGGTTTCATTAGCAGATTCCTTAGTCCTGATCATAGGTCTAAGGGATTCTCAGTTGGTTGGGGCTAAGTTTTGGAGATCATGGTTGTTCATGGCACCCGATTTGCTTGGGGCATGTGTTTTCTTGCCCAGTTATATCATGATTTACATTTAGTTGTGTATCTTAGTGGTCAGAGTTTATCGGCCAACGTTACTTTGCTTCAGGCATGGGCGTGGGAGCACATAGCTATCACACGTCCAATTCCAGTTGGATAGAGGCTACCTATGAGACCTTATGTATTCAGATATGTTGGCCAACTTACCCAGTCTAAACTAGGTAAGTTAGAGTATTGGAGGAGAGTCATTGACGACATAGAGTCTGTGACATGGCATCCCTACCTAGATTGTGATAATTGGGATGATGATGATATTCAGCTACCATTTCTTTGTCAGTTGATGATCCTGATTGGTCGTGCTCATCGGGTTTTAGAGAGATTCTTGATCAGATGTGTCTACAGACAGTATGGGATGGTACAAGGTATGCCCTAGGTTGTCACTCACTACGCTCGTTGGTAGTCAGATACAACAGATTGGGGGCCTTGTTTGTCATATGTTGCGACAGTTCAGGAGTTTCAGGCTTTACAACCATTTGTGTGGGACATTCGACCAGATATTGTCGAGGCTCCTCTTACAATAGATTATGTTGAGTATTGTGATTTGCATCCATTTCCACACCTTACCATTCCAGATGAGCCTACCCTATTACCTGCAGAGGAGGATGTTCCTGTCACTCGTGGTCGGAGACGGAGGAGAGAGGATGTTGGAGGAGTTGAGGCAGAGGATGTTGATGTGGTTGGTGAGGCAGATGTCGAGCCTGAGGTTGATGTTGGGGTAGAGGAGGATGTTGGTGGCGAGAGCAGTGGAGATGAGAGCAGCGGAGATGAGAGATTTGATAGTGGAGAGGCTACAGTTGGGTCGAGCCCTGCTTTATATTTTCCTGGTGAGACCATGCCTCATAAGAGGCAGGTTGTGGGAGATGTTTCAGAGCGGCTGTGGATAGCAAATCTTTAGGTGTAGTTAGAGACCGTTCAGGAGCAACTTCTTTAGACTCAGGGTTTATTAGAGAAGACTCAGGCTCAGATGCAGGTACAGGCTAAGTTGCATGCAAAGACTCTTTCAACTATGCAGGCTCAGTTAGTCACATCTTAGTCACAGATTATAGCATTGACAACTGAGAGGGATGCGATGAGATAGACAATCGAGATAGCTCAGGCTCAGGTTACTTCATTGACATCCGAGAGAGATGCAGCTAGGTTTGCAGCAAAGGGTGCTCAGGCTTCTGCCGATAGATTACAGAGACTGGAAGATGGTACCTCCTTGGCAGATTACATGCGAGAGGTTGCTCACATTGGTGAGGAGATTGAGTTTTATAGAGCGAGGTATTATGACATAGTGACTTCTAAGTAGAGAGTGAGCTATGCGAGGTCCCGTTTTTCCAGGTCATGATCCAGGACTGTCAGTGCAGGTGTTACCCAACCTCTACCTAGAGATCACAGGGATCTCGATTCCTCTGGTGGTAGGAGTCCTGATCCTGCTATGCCTACACCATCTGGAGCCAGCAACACATGATTGTGTCTGTGATGTACTTTGATTGTTTTGATATACAACCATTATTGATGTTTTATTTCTCTTCATTTTAGACATCATTGTATACTTGACATTGTGATTTTGATATATATGAGATGTAGTAGATTCTACGGTCCATTATGTGTTTTATATGATTCTCCGATGGATGCATTTTCTTTTGATGATCTATATGCTATGTGATGGTTTTATTGTCATGATGGTATGCTTTGATATGATGTTGTTCTATCTATGATGCAACTAATGGTAATGTATTGATGCATCTTATATGGATACATGATGTATATGGATTTATGATTATGGATTGATGTGTTTAAATGATATACTATATGTGATGTAAATGTAAATATGGATGAAAATGTGGAATGATACATGATGAAATAAATTGATGGAATTTATTATCAAATGGATGGATTATATGTGAATATGTGATATAATAAATAGATGAATGTAATGAGTTATGATGATGATGTATTTTAAGGATAACTGAATGATATAGATATATGTATGTTGAAATGTATGAATGATGAAATGATGATGCAAATGTTTTGAATATATGTAAATGATTATGATGATGTAACTATATGATCATGATGTTGTTTTTGTAATTGTCAAGTATACTCAGTTTATTATGAAAAAAGATAATTATTTAAGGAATGATTCACCAATTTTTGTAACAAATACTCTGCAAATGTGACACTATTATGGATACAGTCTACTTTATTATGAAAATATACATGTAAACATAGGAATTTTAACAATACTTTTGTGCTTTTGTATCATCATTGAGCTTTAAAATGTTGAAAATGAGTACACGCATCAATGGTATAATGTAAACCGATGATGACCTAAGTACTACTTTCATGATTTTTGATATTGCAAGCGAACACAAGCATCGAGGTATTATTAAACCAAGATGACATGTGAATTTATTGCGTATACAAACAAGAATTAACCACTTTCCTATGTGAATTGGAATGTCATCCATGATACTTTGTAGAGCATTTCCCGCGATGATTCACATAGTAATTATGCTTTATTCACAGACAACAGACAAAGAAATTACCATTTCTTCTTCTTGGCTTCTCTAGTTCAATACATCATTGAGTTGCTCCAAAGAAATGATAAAAATGATTACAAGTACAACATATCTTACATTTTCTTATAGTATTCAATCATTTATTCAGATTAGATCATCCATCCTGATTTTGTGATGTTTTTGTGTTTTTGAGATTTTGGATCAAACTAACTTAAAGACCTATCCTAGGGGCCTCAAGGGCTAATCAAAGATTAGCCTTGCCTATGTTATACATGCATAAACCACGTAGTTTGACTGGTACAAACTCATGTTTTTGGCTTTTTGAGACTGACTTTTTCACTTGTTTTTTTTTTTGGATTTTCTGTTGTGATATGGATGTTTGATGTGTTTCTGATGGTGATTGATGTTTCATGTTGGGTTATGTTTTGATTGCTCTTTTTTTTGCCTTTTTCCATTTTGTTTGTCCATTTGAGTAAGCTCCATGTTTATGTTGCCCCTAATGTTTTTCAGATGTCGCCCCCAAGCTAGGGTGAGACATGACCACGTGATATGATATGATAATAGATGTAAAATGATGGTGGAAGTAACGACCATGACATATGTCCAAATAGATAAGAGAGTTGATTCAAATCACAAATAGCACCTGTTTCCAGATTTTCACTATATGTTTTTATTGCACTTTTTCATTCTTTTTGATTGTTTTTGTATTTTTTTTGTATTTTTCCGTCACCAGGATGCTTGTTTGCCAGGTTTTCATCAAGGTAACTATTTTCAGAAACTAATTCATGCACTAAGTGATTCATGTATAGAACTTTGTGAGATGGATACTGTTGATAGGTTCATCAAATAGATCCCCTTCTGGTGTAGAAAATTGATATGCTCCTGATCCATACACTGATATGATAACAAAGGGACCTAACTAGTTAGGTTCAAACTTCCCTTTCTTTTCTCTATTTTTCTGATTTCTAGGGTTTTCCTTTAGGACCAAGTCGCCAACTTGAAAGACTCTAGGTTTTACCCTATGATTGTAACTCCTTGACATTCTTTGTTGGTAGGCTTTCAAATGATTCACTGCTTGTTGATGGCGTTCATCCAACAATTCTAGTTCCTGTAGCCTTGAAACTCTGTAATCTGCATCTACTATGAGACCCTTCAGTGATACACGAAGTGATGGTATTTCTATCTCAATTGGTAGAATGACCTCTGATCCATACACCAAGGCATATGGTGTAGCACCTATTGGTGTTTTGATGCTAGTTCTATAGGCCCATAGTGCAGGATTTAACTGAACATGCCAATCATGTCCACCATTGTCTACCGTCTTCTTTAGTATTTTTAGGATTGTCTTGTTTGAGGCTTTTGATTGTCCATTTCCCTATGGATAGTATGGTGTTGAAAAATGATGTTGAATATGGAATTGTTGACATAATTCCTAGACGTCCTAATTTTTAAAAGGCCTTCCATTATCCGAAATAATGGATTGAGGTACCCCATATCGACAGATGAGATAGTTGAGTATGAAAGATGAAATATGTTTTCCAGTGACAGTTTTCAAAGGAACTACTTCTATCCATTTTGTAAAATACTCTGTTGTTGTGATGATGAACTTATGACCATTAGATGAAGAAGGATGTATTTTCCCCACCAGGTCTAGTCCCCATTGAAAAAAGGGCCATGTGGATGTGAATGGTTGTAACTCTTGCGCCGACGCATGAATTAGATTACCATGAATTTGACATTTCTGACATCTTTTAACATATTAATACACTTCCTTCTCCATGTTTGGCCAGTAATACCCTAAACAGAGGAGTTTCTTAGCTAGGGTTAGCCCACTTGAATGAGTCCCACAAATACCTTCATGGACCTCTCGTAAGGATGTTTAAAATTTGTGATGCTCCAGACATCGAATAAGAGTACCATCTAAACCGCGATGGTAAAGGATGTCAGCAATTAATGTATGTCGTGTCGATTGATGGATAAAGTTACGGTTTTGGTTTCTGGAGAGGTCAAGAGGAAGAATATTGTCTTTGAGGTAAGTATAGATCTCTCCATATTGTGAGGGTTGAATGTTGGTTATGTGGCATATGGTCTGTGAATCAGGGTTATTGTATGCAAAATTAGATTCTTGTTCAACCATAAACTCATATCGACCTTTCTTTTCTAATAATTGCAAAAGGGATGCAATTGTTGCCATGGCATCTATAGCTTTGTTTTCTGCCCTTGGTATTTGCCCGAACTTGATATCCATGAAGTATTTTCTTAGAGCATCTATCATTTGCTTATAAGGCATGAGCTTCTCATCCTTTATTTGATACTCGTTATTTACTTGATAAATGACAAGCTGTGAGTCCCCATACACTTGCATTTCTGTGATTTTCCATTCAATAGCTATTTTGATGCCGATAATCAATGCTTCATACTCAGCTATATTGTTTGTGCATGGAAACATTAACCTATAAGATCTTGGAATGGTGTTTCCTTGAGGTGTGACAAATAGAATTCCTACATCCGCTCCTCTTTGTGTATATGATCCATCAAAATACAGTCTCCATTGTTGAGTTGTAATATTCATGATGTCAGCATCTGGAAATTCAATGTGCATTGGATGATGATCCTATAATGGAGCTTTAGCTAGTTGATCTGCTATTACCCGTCCTTTGATGGCTCTCCTATCAACATATTGGATATCAAATTCACTCAAGATCATGACCCATTTTGCAAGTCTTCCTCTTAGAGCAACTTTACCGAGTAGGTATTTTAATGGGTCTATTTTTGCTATGAGCCTGATTGTATGGGTCAACATGTAGTGTCACAATTGCTGGGTTGCAAATACCATTGCTAAACAAGCCTTTTCTAAGAATGTATAGTTTATTTCATATCCGTTGAGAGTCCTGTTGATGTAGTAAACTACTTGTTATTTTCCTTCAGAATCCTCCCGTACTAATAGAGCTCCCAAAGATATTTCAGTTGTTGCAATATACAGTAATAGTGGTCTTTCTGCTATGGGTGGCATGAGTATTGGAGGTGTCACCAAATACTGCTTTATCTGACCAAAAGTTGTTTCACAGTTATGATCCTTGGTCGATTCCACAAAAGGATATAAAAGTCATGGTAAATCCTAACCTGGGAATTGGACATTCCAGCAGGTGACTAACATCTTCTTATGGTCGTTCATTTACATTGTCAAACTAGGGAACATATACTTGAGATGGAGCGGCACTGTATGTGCACTAAGAACTAGTTTCAGTCACAATTTACCAGAAATAAATGCTTGGAAGGAATTCTACTTATGTTGTAGGAATGTAATGTAAAGTCTTCTTAACTTAAGCATAACTTGATCAAAGTAGAAATCATGACAACTATTACTAAAAAATAAACTATGAACTGGCCTTATGCTGCAGGAACAAACACAGGGATGGATTCCAAATGCTGCAGGAACAATATAAGACTGAGTTTGCGCTGAAACCTTCAAGAATGAAATCTAACTTATAATCAATAGGAGATAAACAACTAACTATAGATACTCACTAAGTGGGCCCCCTTAGCAAGCATCAACCAGTTTATGCAAGAATTGAACTCAAAACTTCATTAGCTTTTATTCATGAACTTGGAATCATATCATTGATTGTTCTGCTTGTAAGAAAACTAACACAAAACTTTGTTTCTCATTATAATACTAACTTTCACACAATTTTTTGCTCACTCACGCAGGAGGAACACTTATTTATATTAGAAAAGAAACTAACTACCTAACTCTAATAAAGAAAGATGTAGACATAAATGCATCCTGAAACCGAGGAACATACTTCTCATAAATGAAGGCATATCTATTCAACACGATTAAGAGAGAATTGAATATTCCACTCTTCCTAGATTAATGATCATTTAGATTTCCTCCCAATGACCCAGTCAAAGAGTCTTTGCTAGAACAACTTTCTCGATGTCGTGCTGGAAATGGACTTTACTGCAGGGCCGAGATCTGCTACGCTTTGACTCGCTCATGCTCCCTTCAACAACCTGCGATACACATGGCGATAGAAGCGAAAGAAAGCACGCATGGAAAATAACACGATACACATTAATTAATCACATATTAAATCCATTTCATTATCCAAAAACCACATGCATTATATCAGTCATCCGGGAGGTCAAACAGGGTAATTAATACAGACACATAGATATGTTAAGCTGCAGGAATATAGAAATGTGTTGCTACAGGATACTACCCGATTTTAGATAAAAAGCCTTTAGTCAAAGAGTTAAAACAACTATCAGCAATAAGAGTAAGGGTATTAAAAATACATCATAATATTCAAATTATGAGCATATTTTGAGCTCATCATTTTCCCCCTACTTATCCTAATGATGGTCCTCCAGCATTAAGCTTTCTAGTTGTTTCTTTGAAATCAGTAGGAGTAGCATGGCCCTGTAATGAAGTTCTGAATTTGTAGTAGAAACCTCTGAAACTTTGCCATCTCTCATACCTGTGGGTTTCTGCATCCTCATTAACATCTGTAGCCCTATAAGGGTAAAGTGGCCACATCAAAACAGGAGGTCGAAATGTTAATGGTAACCATAATTCAAACCTTCTTTGGAGACCAAGCTGCATATACTTCTCTGTCCTTTTGATGGCTGCCTTAAAGTTCAAAGAGCTATGAGGCTCAGATTTCCTTAGACCAACAGTCAGTTTTTCCCATCTTGTTTCAATTTTGGAAGATGAAAGTTTCCAAAACAGATATGTTTGGTCTTTGAACTCATCATACACCTGCTTCCTGATATCAAATATTTTCATTCTTTCTATCTGATTATTGAATCCATACACAACATTAAGCCAAGTTCTCAGAATTGTGTGGGGAGCTGAGCTTTTAGGTCGCAGTGGAATAGGTTCATTCCTTTCAGCCTCTTCATAAGCCTCTAATTGTCTTCCATATTTAGTTTCATTGGCCACCCAAGACATGAGTGACCTCAGATGAATGTCACCAATGTAGAGAAGCAGATTCCACTCTGTTTTAGAGGGAATTAGCAAACCATGCAAATAAAACTCACATAAAGAATTTTTCAGCCAACTGGGTGCTACTTGATATGCATCATAAAATTCCTTAGCTATGTGAATGACATGGTCTAAATTTCTCAAAATTCTCATCAATTGGAACCAAAGAAATTGCTCTTTAAGGCACATAGCATATACCCTAGGTGGTGGTCTACATTCCATAATTTTACCAGTTATCGTCACCATTTCATCCAATTTCTCTTTCATTTCTTGAATCTCCTGTTTTTGTCTTTCAATTTCCCTTTTCAATTTATTCTTTTCTTCTTCCCAAAGACTTTGTTGAATTTCAATTCTAGCCAAATGGCAGAAAATCAAAGTTTGAAATGTAATAGGCCTCCATGTAGTCCTAAGATATTCCAAATATTCAATTAACAATGTCCTTTTATAAACAACCAATGCTCGACAAGTTTCAGGGGGTAATGGGGTTTCATTGGACACTTTAGAGTGTTCAAGCTATTCTTCCTCTTGCTGCAGGATGGACTCCTATTGCTGCTTAGGAGGAGATTGTGTTTCTTCTGAAACTTGCCTAGCTGCTTCAGCCAAGTCATCAAGACTTAGTATCCCCCTTTCATTACCACTACCATGTTGTGCTTCCTCAACTTCCACTGTCTCAGTTTGCACTTCCCTAGGAATAACATATGGAATTTGTGGAACATTCTCAGATACATTCTGAGAAACATCATGACTGAATTCTTTAGATTCCTCATAAATTACTATAAGTTTAGGTTGGACGAAGGTTGAGGTAACTTTACGCTGTTTCCTTGATGAAACTCTTTTTGGCAATGATTCTAAAGTAATAGCTGTAGGAGACACTTGTGTGGCTTTCCTCTTTCTAACCTACCTAGAGGATTTAGACTCAGCAGGAGAAGATGATAGTGAAACTACAGTGGCAACAGGCGTTGTTGCAGGAGAAACTGCTACAAGGGAAGATGTTGCAGGAGGTGGAGTAGAACATTTTTGCTTTTGAACATGGTCAGATTCTGGGGTTTGTTCTACCCTAGATGACTCTCCTACCTTCATTTTCCCTTTTTCTTTTCTACTAGTAGACCTAGTTTGTACTTGGGTAGGGGGCTTTGGTGTGGAGGCCGCAGGACTAAGTGCTGCAGGAGCAGATGATTCTTGCTCTGCTTCCTTGTAGATTCTACTCTCTTTTTCTTTTTCCTGTGCAGTGCAGGGAGTTCTCTAGGAGGTTCTGGAGGTTGCAGACCCTTCTGGGCAACAAATTCTTACCAAGAAAGGGGTGATACATCCCTCAGGGAATGCTCAATCAAGGATTTAATGAGGGCATGATGGGCGATAGAGTTGTCCCTACCCCTTTGGGTTTCATGGGCATAATGCTTCAAAAGGTTTAACAAAAAATTTGGAACATTGATAGCTAAACCGTGCGTCATATGACTCAATAGTTTAAAATGATAGGAATGCAAATAGGAAAAATGTCCCTCACAAGTCAAGTACCTGATTATGAAGGTGGAATATTCTGAGTATGGAGGAGGCAGTGACACCCATTTGCATCCTTGTTTGGAAACCTCCAAGGGTCCATCTGTTGGTATTGTGAATTCTGCCCTAGCAGAGATAACATCTCTCCATGAAGGAAAATTTTCTCCTACCGCCGGAAGCCCAGTTACTTCTGCAATCCGCTTTTCTGTAACGGCTACTGTCAAACCCCACACTGTAGCTTCTCCCTCTGAAAGAGTTCTAAAAAACTCACCTGCAGCTTCCTCATTAAAGGAATCTATCCTCAGAAAATAATTCAGCCAACCACAATTGTTGAATGCCTAAACCGCTTGAGGATTTTGTGTCAAGGGTTCATGAGTTGCAGGCTCATGTCTTACTAACTGGCCACCCATATTCACAAATTATCCATGTTGAGATTCTTGAAACTCAAACTTCTTTTGAAAATTAAAAAAAAAATCTTTTGCCCTGCTTCTTTTTGCCCTACCGTCACTTTTCTTTACTTTTCCAAGAATGACACAAAGGGTAATTGCATGAAATGATTGTTAAAAACTACTCAAATCAAGCAGTTAATTATTGTTTAGGATGAAAGCACACAGTCATACTTGGTAAGTACAAGAAAATAAAAAATGTCTTAACAGTTGTGACAATGGCATAAGAAAAAGTTGAAATGGATTATCCCCGCCCCCTACTAAAAATTTGGCATGTGTCCACACATGTGCGAAAGGATAGGTGAAGAACAGGAAATGATGATTGATATGTACATAGAAATTAATGAATAAATGAAATAAATAAATGATGTGACAATAAAAGATATCGTGTACCTTATAATAAGTGCTCGTACATGCTGGGAAAGATCACAACTCAACATGAAATGATGGCTAGAATTGAAACCATAAATGAGGGCGGTACAATAGGATGGATGATGTGGAAGAAGAGGAAATGAATGGTGGTGATGGATGAAAAATGAAGAAAGTGGCTTCCTTAAAAAGGAAACCTTTATTATGGGCATGCAACATAGAATTTTAAAAAGATGTTGTAGGAGAAAGGCTGAAGCCTTTTGTTGCAGGAAGATCATTGGCCGCATTCGAAACAAACTACTTCATAAATTCTTCTTTGGACGCTGGCTTATGATACAACCTAAGACGATGTCCATTAACCAGTAGCTTGAATCAGACAGGATCTATTGTAGCTAACTGAAGTAAACCATTATCAAACACATTTTCTATTTCATAAGGACCAAGCCATCTTGTGGTGAGTTTACCTTGATTTTCCTTGTACCACATTTTCTATTTCATAAGGACCAAGCCATCTTGTGGTGAGTTTACCTTGATTTTCCTTGTACCTGGAGTCATAGAGCAGCGCCCAATCACCAGCAGAGAATTGTTTAGTTTTGATATGGTTGTAGAGCCTACATTTTCTGGTGTAGGCTATAGCATCTTTGTGTAGTGTGGGCCAATAGTATCCTATAGCAAGCACTTTCATATATGTTTGCTTGGATGCAAAGTGCCCACCACACGGCTCATCATGACAGGCATGCAAAATGTCATAGGTTTCATCTTCCCTAAAACACCTTCTCATGACTTGGTCAGGTCCTGTGTAAAATAAATAGTTTGCAATCCATGAAAAGTTAAAACTTTTCTCTACCAACAATTTCCTTTCCTTTGGTGAGAAGTGGGCTGGGATCTTGTTGGCTGCTAAATAATTTGCAATATCTGCATACCATGGAGTTTGAGCAACAATAGAAAAAGGATGTTCATCGGGAAAGCTATCATCAATTACCTCAGGGGTGGCAGGTGTAGTTTTTTGAAGACTTGACAAGAAATCAGCCACCACATTAGCTCGACCTGGCTTATCAATAACTGTGATATCAAATTCCTACAACAATAGGAGCCATCTTGCTAATCTGCCATATATGGAAAGCTTATTCATGAGGTACCTTATTGCTGCATGATCTGTATGGACAAATATTTGGTAACTAGTGAAATAATGTCGAAACTTGTTCAGGGCATACACAACTACTAGCAATTCTTTCTCTGTGACAATATAGTTTAATTCAGGGCCTTGAAGGTTTTTGCTAATGAAATATATGGCATGCTCTATGGAATTCTCTTTCTATCCTAAAACTGCCCCTATGGCATAATCAGAAGCATTTGTGTGTATATGAAAGGTAGACTCCACTTTAGTCCTTGAAGAACAGGTGCCTGAGTAAGTAAGTTCTTAAGCTATATGAAAGATTTGTCATAGGCCTCAGTCCAGTTAAATTCAGAATCCTTAGTCAATAAGGCATATAATGGACTGACTATTTTGCTGAAATCTTTGATAAATCTTCTATAATAGCCAGTATGTCCTAGGAAGCTTCTAACATCCTTTTGTTTCATAGATGTTTGCAAAGTTAGAATGACTTCTATTTTTGCAAGATCAACTTGAATTCCGGCTTGAGAGATATGATGGCCTAAAACAATTCCCTCTTGCATCATCATAAAGCACTTCTCACTATTCAAAGACAAATTTTGCTCCTTACATCTTTTCAACACTTGCTCCAGATTTTCTAATACTTCTTCATAAGTAACTCTATAAGTGGTGAAGTCATCCATGTAGATCTCCATACAATCATGAGAAATGTCAGCAAAAATACTAATCACTGCCCTTTGAAATGTTGCAGGTGCATTACACAGGCCAAAAGGTAAGACAGAGTAGGCAAAAGTGCCCCATGGACTGGTAAAAGTTGTTTTATCCTGATCCTCAAGGGCAATTCTAATTTGATTATACCCACTATATCCATCCAAAAAGGAGAAATACTTTTTACCAAACAATGAGTCTAGCACTTGGTCAACAAATGACAGTGGAGAGTGATCCTTTTTAGTTGTTGTGTTCAGCTCCTTGTAGTCTACACAAACTCTCCATTTTCCACCTTTTTTAGGAACAATCACCAATGGAGATACCCATTGACTGTCTGAAATGGGGTAGATAAAACCAACATTAAACAATTTTTGAAGCTTGTTTTTAACTATTTTCCTGAGTGCTGGATTTATCCTTCTTTGAGGCTGCCTAACAGGTGAACATTCTTCCTTAATGTAGATCCTGAGTACAGAGTTGAGGATCTATTCCCTTCATATCCCCATAGTCTCATGCAAAAGCTCTGTGTTGATCTTGCAACATTGTGACTAGGGAAGTTTACTGAGATTGAGGCAGCTTATTATTGATGTTCAGACAATGGCCTGGAGACACTTCTACTTGCTTGGTAAGATCATTCATGGAGGCTGATGATAAAGGTGGTGTCTGTATTTCATGTGGAAGAAAATTGTGATAAACTGCAGGAAATTTAGGTGGCAGGCTCTCAGGATTCAGTTGCTGCAGGAAACACTACTAAAGACAGCTATCTAGAACAGATGGGCTACTCAGATCAGAGTTGGACTGCAAAATGTGTAAAAGAAGGCCATCCTCACTTTGAAGTTGAGAAAATGGATTAGTTTTCAGCATCATTAGCTGAGCCAATGAATTGAATTATTCAGTTCCCTCTTCTAAATCTGGCCAAATTGGTTGAGACAAGTCTGGCTGAGGCTGGGCAGGTGGGTATAAAGCCAATTTCTTTCTTGACTGACCATCAGAAATTGTCATGTCTCCTGAATGACATCCTATAAAAGCATCAGCTATGGCTAACCATGGTCTACCTAGGATGATAGGATATCCTCCCAAAGTTGCCTTAGTGGACATTATGGTGAAATCTGCCAGGTATTCCCAAGACTCAAGGATGACAATGACATCTTCTACCACTCCATTAGGTGTTATTGTGGAACTATCAGCAAGCTGCAGGACAGTAGGTGTAGACCGAATGGTTAGGATATTCAAATACTCCATAGTATGCTTGGTCATTACATTGATGGTTGCACCAAGGTCAATCAAAATATTCTTTACTATCTGGCCATTAATATTTATTTTTACCATAGGACTCCCAAGGTCAGTATATTTTGGAATGACTACATTCCCTAACATAATATCTTCCAACTGTCCTAGAACATGGATAGTTTGGGGATCATTTTTCTTTCTTCCTGGTTTCTTTAAACATGCCTCCTTAATGGATTTTCCATAAATTGGGACATCTTTAATGGTTTGAAAAAGGGGAATTTGAATGTGTACATTCTTTAGCTGATCCAAAATATCAAAGGTAGGCTCTTCCATAGACTTGGATGTAGTAATTTACAATCTCTGAGGAAAAGGCAGTTTGGCCTGATGCTGTAGGACGTGCTCCTTAGAGACAGCATATGATACAGGTATATGTTCTATAGGATCAGTAAGTTGTTCAGAGGCAGAGTCTGGAATCTCTGTAATTACAGGTAGCTGTGGAGTAGGGAGAGTGGTTCCAGACCTGAGATGGATATCATTAATATTCAGGGCATAAGCTGGATACTGATTGGCTTCTGCAAAATACATAGGCTATTGTTGTTACTGCTGCTTATTATTAGGATTTGGCAATGGTTGAGCAGGCATAGGCGTTTGTTTTGGAGGGCCAGTATTTGTTGCAGGTGCTGTAGGAGGTGGCATGAGGGCCGGAGGTTGTGGCTGCTGAAGCTGCAGGGATCCAGGGGATTGGTTCTGCCATTGCTGAGAACCTCTCCATTGAGGATTCTACTGCCAATTACCTTGGGGTGGAGTCCATTGTCCTTGTGGCTTTTTCCAACCTCCTTGAGGAGATTGCCATTGAGGACTCTGATAGTTATGCCAGTGTGGTTGAGAAGTATTCCAAGGTGGTGATGGGCCATATGTAGGTTGCCATTGGTTATTATAATTAGAATAAGGATTACCAAAAGTCAAAGGGTCTTGAGGCATACCTTGTCTTTGAGCCCATGGTTTCCTTTGTGCAACGAAGAATACTTGGTCATCATCACTCTCTACTATCTTAAAATAAGTAGGTAGTTGCTTAACCTCCAAGTTAGCCACCATCTTACATCTGCAGTCACGTTTCTTCTATCTACAATGTGGACATAACTCAGCCAAGATTGCTTCAACTTCCTCATGTTTCTTCCAGGCTTGCATAGTATCCAACTGTGTAGCCATGTTGTTTATGATATCCTACTTGAAAGCAGACAAAAAATGTGTGATCTCCATCCGTGAAACTCCATTAGTAGATGACTTTCCCACTGTGGCTTGATGACCTCTACCCTTCTTAACAATTGCTTGAGAGTATTTGTGGCATATTTTCTTGATATCATCCCAAGGAACTTGGGTTATATCTCCTCCTCCCATCAGATCTAGGGAATCTATACAGGTGTTATTGATTCCCCTTAGAAAAAGTAGTTTATGAGATTCTTCATTGAGAGTATGGTCTAAATTCTTTTTCAGGGAAAACAAGAATCTTGAGATATAGTCTTCTAGGCTTTCATCCTCCTTTTGTTGAATTCTGAATATATCATCACCCTTACTACCACTCTTACAATATTCCTTGTATTTCTCAAGAAATTTTGTTTGCATAGCTGCCCAACTATCAACAACACCCCTTCCCAAACTCATAAACCATCTAAGAGCTCCCTCCTTCAAAGTAGCAGGAAACAACTTCAGCTTGTGAGCATTTGAAGTGTAATCATAGCTGCGACAGAGGATGTCAAACTCAAACAAGAAAGTGTCTGGGTCCTCTGTAACTAGTCCATAGAACTTGGGAAGTAATGAAGAAGGAATATTTTTAAGGTTATCATTATCTTGCTGAGCAATGATGGAAAATTCAAAAGCAGGCAGTTGATTAGGTGGATTACGTGCCATATTTGCTTGATGGAGTATCAAAGCAAATGGATTATCTTGAGGTTCTTTGTCAGCTGGGTCAAATGGTAATTCACCAAGCAGGTTTTCAGCAAATGGATTGATATCTTGGTCTCCTCCTTCCTCAAATAGATTATAAGCTAGTTCAGAATTGTTATCAATGAACAAAAGGTTAGGGATGAATCTTCCCAGAGCATCTCTTCTTCTATGCATGCAATAGAATTAACCGTAAATTGAAAGAATTTGAAAATGCTTGAATAAACACACTAAACTACTGCTAACAATGACTATGATAGGTTCTTAGCTTGACACCATCTCCGGCAACGGCGCCAAAAATGGTTGATTCCACAAAAAGATATAAAAGTCATGGAAAATCCTAACCTAGGAATTGGACATTCCAGTAGGTGACTAACATCTTCTTATGGTCGTTCATTTACATTGTAAAACTAGGGAACATATACTTGAAATGGAGCGGCACTGTATGTACACTAAGAACCAGTTTCAGTCACAATTTACTAGAAATAAATGCTTGGAAGGAATTCTACTTATGCTGCAGGAATGTAATGTAAAGTCTTCTTAACTTAAGCATAACTTAATCAAAGCAAAAATCATGACAACTATTACTAAGAAACAAACTATGAACTGGCCTTATGCTGCAGGAACAAACATAGGGATGGATTCCCAATGCTGTAGGAACAATATAAGACTGAGTTTGTGCTGAAACCTTCAAGAATGAAATCTAACTTATAATCAATAGGAGATAAACAACTAACTACAGATACTCACTAAGTGGTCCCCCTTAGCAAGCATCAA
Organism: Sequoia sempervirens; assembly: GCA_007258455.2. Lineage (NCBI taxonomy): Eukaryota > Viridiplantae > Streptophyta > Pinopsida > Cupressales > Cupressaceae > Sequoia > Sequoia sempervirens. The sequence goes on from VDFB02000015.1 coordinate 280,867,254, forward strand.
CCGGTTTATGCAAGAATTGAACTCAAAACTTCATCAGCTTTTATTCATGAACTTGGAATCATATACATTGACTGTTCTACTTGTAAGAAAAGTAACACAAAAATCTGTTTCTCATTATAATACTAACTTTTACACACTCTGTTGCTCACTCACGCAGGAGGAACATTTATTTATATTATAAAAGAAACTAACTACCTAACTCTAACAGAGAAAGACGTGGACATAAATGCATCCTGAAACCGAGGAACAAACTTCTCATAAATGAAGGCATATATGTTCAACACGATTCAGAGAGAATATAGTATTCCACTCTTCCTAGATTAATGATCATTTAGATTTCCTCCCAACGAACCGGTCAGAGAGTCTTTGCTAGAACAACTTCTTTGATGCCATGCTAGAAATGGACTTTACTACAGGGCCGAGATCTGTTGTGCTTTGACTCGCTCATGCTCCCTTCAACAACCTGCGATACACATGGCGATAGAAGTGAAAGAAAGCATGCATGGAAAATAACACGATACACATTCATTAACACATATTAAATCCATTTCATTATCCAAAAACCACATGCATTATATTAGTCATTCAGAGGTCAAACATGGTAATTAATACAGACACATAGAGATGTTAAGCTGCAGGAATATAGGAATGTGTTGCTACAGGATACTACTCGATTTTACATAAAAAGCATTTAATCAAAGAGTTAAAACAACCATCAGCAATAAGAGTAAGGGTATTAAAAATACATCATAATATTCAAATTATGAGCATATTTCGAGCTCATCAATCCCATTTGAATGAAACATTTTTATGAAGTAGATGATTAAATGGATGACTCTTATCTGCTAGCTGTGAGATAAATCTCTTGATGGATTGTACGTGCCTTGTAGGGACCGTAATTGACTGATGTTTTTAGGTGGTGGCATCTCTATTATTGCCTTAACCTTAGCTGGATCCACTTCAATACCTTTTTCTGACACTATGTAACCAAGAAGTTTTGCTGAAGTCACCCCAAAGATACATTTCTTTGGGTTCAACCTTACATTGAATTTTTCTAGTCTAGTGAAGATCTTATCAATTATTTCTAGATGTCCTTCCCTAGTGTGTGATTTTTCTAAGATGTCATCCATATAATCTTCCATGAAAGTATGCATCATATCGTGAAAAATTATGGTCATTGCTCATTGATATGTTGCACCTGCATTTTTCAATCCAAAAGGCATGACATTCCAGCAAAATGTTCCCTAAGGGCAAGTGAATGTCATCTTTTCTTGATCCTCAGGTGCTATTTTTATTTGATTGTATCCTGAGAAGCCATCCATTATAACTAACATGGCATGTCCTACTGTTAGATCAACAATTATGTCAATGCTAGGCAAAGGAAAATCATCCTTTGGGAATGCCTTGTTTAAATCCCTAAAATCTGTGCATATTCTGATGCTATTATCAAGTTTGGATACTAAAACAATGTTTGAGATCCATTATGCATAATCTATGGACATGATAAAACCTACATCTAATAATTTTTTCAGTTTCAGCTTTAACCATAAGGGCGATGTGGGGATGCATCTTTCTCAATTTTTGTTTGACTGGTGTGATTCCCTTTGGTAGTGATAGATGATGCATTAGGAGTTGTGGATCCAATCTTGGCATGTCAGAATAAGACCATGCAAAATTTATGTGTCGCTGCTCAAAGAATCTTGTGAATTTTGGCTTCTCCTATTCTATCATGGATGCTGCTAGATGTAAGATCTTTGCCTCTTCAGATGTTCCCAGATTTATAGACTATGTTGGCTCTACCAGTACTGATGATCTGTCATGGTAATGTTTTGGGAGAGTGTCAAATCTTTCATCCTTCAGTGCCTCAGAAAAGTTTTCATTGTTGGATATGTTCTTTATTTTTCTCTTTTCAAAGTCTAATGCTACCTTAGAGAGGTTTTCATCATTAGATTTATTTTTCCTGTTATCATTTTTCCAACTGAAAGATTTGGCACCCTCATGATGTAAAGTATCGATATGAGCGTTATGGATAGTACTTGTATCAGTTTTGTCACTGCAAAGATAATTTATGATGGTGTCATTTTTTGAAAAGACTGGTATAAGACTAGGTTCGATGGGTTCCCAGTCAATAAGTTCGGGGTGCATTAAAGGTAACAAGTCATCAGATTGAATAAGGTCAACTGTTGTAAGTGTCATGATAGCTAGGTGGTCAAAGTTTTTTGTAGGATGTTCGAGGTCTATGACAGTACTCAACTCCAAGTTTTTTGACTCACTCGATGTCTGATCGTCCTCGCTCACTTGATGTCTGATCATCCTCGCTTGAGTCATCAATATTTGTTGATCCCATAACAAATGTTCTATTTCCTGAACCTTGTCCCTCCTCTTGTAAGGGTGTATATACTTGGATAATATTAACCTCTTTATCAGTATAAGATGTAGCAGATAGATGATCCCATTCATATTCGTTGGAGTCTGTGTCAGAGCCATCTCTCATTTGTAGTATCCTTTCCACTAGTTTTTGGGTTTCTTCTTGTTTTTGTTCAGTTATGTAGCCTAATCCTGTTTTGTCTTTAGGCTTTAATGTTAGAGGTTCAATGGGTTCAATAATACCATCCTTTCTCTTGCCAATTGGTCCTTGACCTTTGTAACCCATTTTCTCTAAAATGGCCTTCCCTTTTCCATACTGATTTGTTTTGATGTTGACGTTTGCTGATGTTGACACTTCCTCCTCTTTGTATAGCCAACTAAGAATGGATTTTTCTTCTGACTCATCTTTGAGTGTACATGCTTTTATAAACCTTTCATTTAGAGCTGTGATGGGTTGTGATGATCTTGGAGATTTTAATATGGGTTGTCCATATGTTTTTGGTGATGGTAGTAACTATGATAGGCACAAAGATTGCTCAAGAGAATATTCTCCTACACCCTTTTCCTTTATTTGAACCTTTTTTGAAAGTTGTGATAATTCATTTATAGGACCTTCGTTGTTTGATTTTTTCATGACAGTTATTTCTTTCTCTAGATTTTTTTTCTCAACCCATTTAGATATAAAATTAGGTTGGCTATCCATAGTGGATGAATTAGAAGTATTGACTTCTTTGTTATGAGGTATCAGAGTGTCTTGAGTTGCTTTCAACATGCTGCAAGTTTGTGGATTGTTGTTGTCAGCTGATATGGTGACTTCCTGTCCATTTACTAGAAATTTCAGACATTGATGGTATGTTGAAGGTACCGCTTGCATGTCATGGATCCATGGATGACCCAATAGTATGTTGTATGTTAGATCTATGTCTAACACTTGAAAAATAATGTTTTTGACAATCGACCCTACTTGAATTGGAAGTATAATAAGCCCTCTGGAAGACCTTTCCTCTTCATCATATGCCTTTATTGTTATTTTTCTCTTGGTGTCAATGGTGTTGTTAGAATAGCCTAGTGCATGAATTAGTTTCAAGGTACAAATATTTAAACCAACTCCTCTATCTATCAGAACACGTTTAACATGGTATTTATGGATGAGAACTTCTATATGCAAGGTTGCATTATGTGGGTAATTTAAAGATACATCATCTTGCTCAGAGAACGATAGAAAATGAGGTGTGCTGAGATGTCCCACCATGGCTTGGAATTGACAAACATCCAAATTATTAGGGACCATTGTAGCTACTAGAGCTTGTTCTAAAACTTCCTTGTGTGATGGTGAAATTTTGAGAAGTTCTAAAATGGATATTTGTGTGGGTATATTTTGTAATTGGTCTATGATATTGTATTGATGTGATGGGGGAGCATTGTTTTTGGAGGAAATTCCTTTCAGTATTACTCTGGAATGCCCCCTTGTCATTATATTGACTTGTGGATGATCTTGTGTTTCCCTTATTTTTAAAACATTGATTTGATTATCAAATGTTCCTGCGCTTGTCCTTATGTTCAGGGATTCAATGTTATTGTTTTTTGTGTTATCTTTTTGAGTGTCAATGTCATTTTTCTCTACCTTGGAAAGGAAAAGAATGGCGGTGTCATAGACATAGTTTATGCTTTTTCCCTTACCACTAGAAGAAGACTCTCCTTTTTCATAGTTGGGTAATGGATTGATAAATGTAGTGTGATCATTGTTTGTCTGAAGCCCTTCAAAAAACACCTTCTTGGCTTCGATCAAGTCTTGTATTAGGTGTTTTAGTTGCATACAGTTGTTTGTCTTATGTCCTTTATTCTTATGGAAATTACAATAATCTGCATCGTTCCACCATGATGGTTTTACCTTTGGCTCCCAATTTTGAGCTTCTGGTAAAGTAAGAAGTTTGTTCGCAATGAGTTCTCTCATTGTTGATTCCAATTTTTGTCCTAATGGAGTGAATTTCTGTCGATTTGATTGTCTTTGGTAAGACAGTCGTCATTCTCCATTGTTGGTGTTGTTGTTTTGAATAGTGCCCTAGCTGTTGTTTTTGTTTTCTTTTTTATTTGCTTTGGCAGTTGATGTTGTCAAATTGAATACTGGTTTTACATTGTTAGTTGTAGGTTCATTGCTTCCAGTATTTCTATTTTTCTGCCAAAATTTTGGCTTGTCATTGTTTCCATAGTGATTTGCATTGTTGGATGTTTCACTATGGTGCTTAATCACTCCTCGTTTGACTAGGGCTTCTTCGATTTTGAGCCCATTCTCAATTACTTTTTTGAATGTTGGTGGACATTGTAATTCAAGTCTATAACTCATCTGATCATTTAAGTTGTCTATAAATAATTCAATCTTCTCCTCTTTAGGTATAGATTGAGGATACCTAGCGAACAACTTTCTCCATCGTTGTAAGAATGATAAAAATGTCTCACCATTTTTCTGTTTCAGATTATAGAGATCCTTTATGGTTACGTCATGTGTTATGTTGAAAGAGAATTGAGAGATGAATTTGTTAACCAATTCTTCAAAGGATCTAATCCCTGGTTGTAATTTTGAGAACCATTCCATACAATGGGCTCCCAAACTCCTAGGAAATAACCTCACGAGGTATGTATCTTGTGCAAATTCGAGGCTCATTGTTCTAAATTCTTGTACATGGTCAATTGGGTCTGATTTTCCATTGTATTTTTTGTACTTAGGAAACTCACAATGTCTTGGAAAGGGTATCATATCCACACATGGATGAAAAGGGTAAGGACAAATGTCCTTTAATAAATATGTTTTTGTGGTTCCTGTTTGCATGTTTTGAACTTGTTGTTGTAGGATTTGCATTTGAGTTGTTAAAGCAACTACTTGATTTGTATCTTGGGTGTGGTTTGGTTCTGTCTCATTAGTTCTAGATGTTTCCTTCAACCGATTGATGTCAAAATATTTCAGAAGTTTGGCACCTAACTCTACTAACATTAAGAGGTATTTCTCCATGTCTTGTTCTAAGACCTTTTCCATAAATTTATGAAAATTTGGGTCTTGTTATGTGTGTTGGATATCCTCTTGTGTTATCTCGTTGTTTTCATGTTGTTGGTATTGGAAAAAAGGGTTTTCTTTAGTCATGTTTGGATTTTCAGTTTCTTTCTCTCTGAGTTTTTTCCTTTGCAACCTTGTTAAGATTGGCATACAAGTTTTGGTTGTTTTCCTTCACTAAACTTAGATCTTCTGTGTGGTGTTAGCATTAATTTGATTTTTAAAGAATCCCAATAGAATGATGTATTCTATTGATGAGGCTAATTTAAAAATCTTGATTACTGAGTTTTTGTCTCGTGATGGTAGGATGCCAAAAATCCTGATGAGGAAACTTGGCTCACTAATCCAGGTTTTGTTTTGATAATTTGGACACTTTGTATTTTGCAAGATCTGGTTTTTGTGTGAAAACAATTTTAACTTGTAAGAACCTACTTTGTTTCAGGTTTTTAGGACACTGTCTGATCTATAAAATCTTTCTGACTGGTAAAATCTTATGTTTCTGATGTCAATATGTCTGACAGTTGTTTTGGAAGATTTTTTTTTTTTTTTTTCTGTTTCTGTGGACGCGCTAATATAGAGGGAAAAAGTGTTAAAACAAAATGTAGAAGCGCTATAATTTCTGGTAAATGCATTGTAAAATAGTGTGTAAGCGCTAGAACAGAACTCAGAATTGCTAAAACAGAGCTGAGAAGCACTTAAAACAGAGAGCAGACCGACTAAATAGAGAGAAGACGCGCTAAAATAGAGTTCAAAAGCGCTATGTTTTTCTGTGGAAGCGCTAAAATATGGATCAGAAGCACTAGAATGTTGGAAACTGGAATTTCCTAACAATTTGGTTTGCTGTGACAAAAGCGCTATGAGATTGTTCAGAAGTGCTAAAACAAAAAGGTTGAAGCGCTATAATTTTCTTTGGAAGTGCTAAAACAGAGGTCAGATGCGCTATAGTTTGTCTCAGAAGCGCTATAGTTTTTGTTTAATGCCAAGCAGGGGGTGGCAATATGGGTCTCTCAACTGCTATGTTTGCTTTCTCTTCTTCTTCGTCCAAGATTATGGATGTTGTAAGGAATTGATGGGGTGTTCCATTTTTTTCAAAAATAAATGTCCTCAAACTACTAATGATGTCAATTTGAGTGCCTTCAATGTGTACATTACCAGGCTGAAATATTGGTGTGGTTAGCCCTGGTTTTTGAAAAAGAGTTGTAGGTCTCCAAATGGTCATAAGGTGGTAACTCTAAGGTTTCCAAAGTTTCGTCTACCGTAAGAATTGATTAGGTCTGGTGGAGTATTCTATGGTAGGTTGTGGAATGGAGGATTGTCGAATACGTTGACTATGGTTAGATTCCTATGAAAGAGTGCTTCTTTGAATATAGGCTTGTGAAGTCAAAGGTTCTACAACATAATCATCAGTGTAACCCCTATCGAAATCATGAAACCTATGGAGGAATGTTCTATGATGAAGCAAAGTCTTCCTATTTTGATATAAGAAATGTCGTCTTTGCAAAAGATGTTTGTAACTAAGTGTTGTTTTGGGTTTTCTAATTCTCTTAGCAAGATTTTTTTTGACAAACTTAGTGGTTTTCCAGTCTCTAATCATGTATTCTCAGTTTTGATTTTGTATTTTTCAGGATGATCTTTTAGAATTTTAATGATTTTTGGAATACACAACACTCAAATGAAGACAATTGTTTTTAAGAGTTTGTAATCTAAACAGATAGTGTATGTTCAAAAGAACCACACATGGTCCTATTTTCATTGGTTTTGATAATAATAAAGCACTTCAGATAGATTCACTCTTAATAGTCAAAAGGTCATCGTTATACTCAACAACCCACATCTTAAAATTGTGTCGACTCACACAGCTGTGTCACCCCCTAGAGGGTGCCCGTGTTTTTTCCTTTTCTAGGTGCGTACTCAAGGTTAGATTTCTCGATCCCCTGAGCAAACGGTCCTTGGAAATTATATGGTGAGTGTCTTGGGGGCAGATTCTTCCCTCCCCTTGCACTGTGAGTATTACAATGTTTGGTTACTGACTCGGTTGGATACTACACTAGGTTCTTAGAAAGGGTTTCCGTTCAGAGCGACAATAATAGACTCCCTCAGGAGACCTCCCAACCTTTAGAACAAAGGTTTTAGGGATGGTTATCTTGCACACTTCGGAAAAAGTGGGTTTCCCCAGATTTGCTTTAAATTTTATAGTGGGGTGGAAAAACCGACTTTGGTTTGAACCCACTTAGGTCGTTCCCGTAGGGTGATTACTTTTTCCCACTACGACAGGCCTTCTAAAGGATGTAATAAAACTTGAAGAATGCATAAAAAGGATGAGTCTGGCTTTTTGGATCACCCAATTAAGTGGAGAGCATATGCCTATCAACCATTCAAACACATAAACCACTTGTTCAAATTTTAGAGCCCAAACAAAAAAATTTCTAATCTATGTGAAGATGTTGCTTCACAGTGAAGATGTTGCTTCACAAAAAGACATGGTGTTCATTCTTAAATCCCAAATTGAAAAATCTGGTGACTACCCTAAATTGGTAAATTTTTAATCCAAAGGAAAATGTGACTATCCTAGGATTGATTCATTTTAAAACCAACTGAAGAAGTGTCTATCTTAGATTGATTCTTTTTAATCCAACTGAAGAAATGAAATTTACTGGCCGCAGACGCGTCGGATCCTGAAAATGAATTACATAGAAGTGCTATGACAGTGTTCAAAAGCGCTATATAATTTATCTGAAGCGCTATATAAATAACCTGAAGCGCTATAGAAATAGACAAAAGTGCTATAGAATTTTAGAAAAGCGCTAAAACAGATGTTGAATATTACTATCAGTTTGTGCTAATTGTAGGATTGAAGCACTAAAATAGTCCTTCGAAGCGCTATGCTTTTCCTCAGAAGCGCTAGAATAGTCCTTCAAAGCGCTATAATTTTCCTCAAAAGTGCTATAGAATCTTTCAATCGCGCTAAAACAGATTATGCTAGATTCCTGTACGAAAACTTTCCAGAATTTTTTTTTAAAACATGGGGTACGGCCCCACGGTGGGCACCAGAATGTAAGTGTGGAAAATGTAAACTAAATATAATTAACTAAACCTCTTAATGAAACATTGTATCAAGATTAATCAACAATTAAACTAATTTAAAACACTGAAAAGCTTGAAGATGTCTCATTGTCTCCTATCTCTAAAGATTTATCAAATTATAGAAGCTCTCAGATTTGTAAGCACCGTAACTGTTTAAAATTCCGATCTAGAGAATGGAATGGATGCAAAATACAATGAGTGATGATTGCTAATGATTTCTAGATGATATGGAGCTACTATAAACTATCTTGACATGAAACCTGCTAAATGGAAGCTATAGTAAAAACTAATGATGTTGCCATGATATGAAATATAATAATGCCATGATACTATGATGATAATAAAATGCTAATGTTAATGCTTGCTTTGTTGCTTGAGTACTAATTCCTGCAGAGTAATTTTGCATAAAAGATGATAATTCTCGGATCCTTTTCATGCTTCAGAAGGCTATATATATAGATTTTTGGCAACAATTTTGCACAGGGGTAACACAACAAAGGTTGAGATTAAATCTGGGGATTTTGAATGGTAAGAGATGAGAAGGTGGAGCTGATCATGGAGGATTGTTCCTCCCCATGAAAACACCAGGCAAGATGAGAGGAAAGATTTGAGGTAGAAGATTGAGAGGATTTCCTACAGGTTTGTCCCCAAGGTTTTTCCCGTGAATGACAGTTAAATTAATTAGATTTGAAGAATCTAATTTTATTGGTGAGTGAATAGAGGGATTTGATTTATGCATTTATTTGAATATTTTTGGTTTATTCAAATTAGCAAAAAGAGAGATAAATAATTTAATAAAACAAACTATAGAAGTTGTTTATTAAATTAAAATAGAAGGAATATGATAATTAAATAAAAGATTTTAGGATATCTTTATTTAATTAAGAAGAAAATGTGATGAGGTAGAAAAATTAATAGTGAACTTAATATAAATAAATATTTCTATTTATTTACTAAGTAGATGAATTTAGGATTAATTAATCAAATAAATCATATTTAATTAATTAGATTCTCCATACCATTTTTAGGTGTCTACAATATGCATTCTAGGTTATTTAGTTCAAGTTTGCATCATATTAGGGTTTTGCATTTCATTGTCTTTTCCAAGTTTAAACTTGGTGGTGAACCCTTCATTAGTCTATATTTATCCCCTAGGACAACCCTCTTGCAAGATCTCTTTCTCCTTTGCATTGAGATCTTTAGGGTTACCCTTGAATGAAATTGGAAGTGTGGGTGTCCTCTATTTCCTAAACCATATGATAACATCCATCCCACTTTTTCTTTATTTCATGTATAAATGGCATTCTTTGATTATTTGCAACAATTTTCTTTATATTGAACACTCTCCCAACCTCCTTGGCTACCTTTTATTTCCCATATTGTTGGTAGAAACATCATCACTTTTCAATTTTGGGACATACTTTGTGCAAGGGTGCATTTGATAAATGCATCTTCTTTCTTGGTGGATATTTTCCAACATTATGTTCTTTTTTCTTTCCTTTATTCAAATATGCACCTGCGACATTTAAAGAAGCCACACCTTGAACTTTATCCTTGACACCTACTTGCATGTTTCTAAGCTAGTAATCAATTTTTACTAGAATGAAAACAACCTCGGTAAGAGCTTTAATATCCTCATGGAAAGGCTTTGCTCTGTTATACCTTTGCCTCATTTGTTCCTTGAGCTACTCAAAAGATTTATTTGAAACTTCATAAGGAACACAATGAATGTCATAATCATTTGGGAAGAATTCCTCACCTTCATAGACATCTAGTTGATAAACGTTTGCATCATTAAAACATTTGGTTGTACCAGGTCATATTTTTTAAATTATTTTTAATCATCAAGTGTAATTGCAACCACACACTTGGTTTGGTCATGAGGAAAATTTCATATGTCACAAGCGAATGAGTTTGATTGATGATTCACATGATCCTTCCTCTCAAGGGATTAGGGGTGTGTTTCTCTTGGTACCCTTGGTTTGAATTTCTTGGTACTACTTGTTTGACATTACCTCTAGGTTTACTAAAACAATCATAGTTATAAGGCTTGTTATGCAATCTCTAAACCTCATTGAAATGTGTAAGGGAAACATTAGAAGGCATAATTTTTCATTCATTGCAACTTTGTATGAGAGGTCTTTCATGGCTCCCACCAACATCTTTAGTTTTTCTTCAGTAGTGATAGGTTTGATGAAATTTGTTGCATTTGATTTTAGTTGTTTCATATAAGCCCTCTTCCTATCTTTCCAAGAATCTTTCAAGTTGATTTATGTGTTGATAGCCATTGCATATGCTTCCCTCAATGTTTAAGGGTTCTTGTCTCATAAAATAACCCAACATAGAATCAAATGCTCCATAGTATAGAATAAGACACATAGGCTCATTCGGTCTTTTACTTGGGGTGGAAATTTCCTCATTTTCATGATGAACAGGTACTAGATTAAAATCAACAACCAACTCATTTATTCATTTTTTAATTGTAGCCAACTCATGGATTGCAAAATCTGGATCAACTCTTTCACCATATTTTATTTAGAAGACCCTTATAAACTCATCCCATTAGTCTATGCTACACAAAGAGTTTCATCCAATTGCTACACAAAGAGTTTCATCCAATGGCTACACAAAGAGTTTCATCATGATATCTTCATCTTTAATTTCATACTCATTAGTGACATCAATGAAGTTTCTTAAGTGGTCTCCACTAGTGATAGCATTATTTCCTTGAAATTTAGAAACTTTCCCTCTAGTCTCAACTATAGTTGGATTAGGATAATTAGGGATTCCAAATAATTCCAATTGTCTATATCTTTCCAATCCTAATAGTTGTCTCAGTAGCGAAAATCTCTAAGCCTATCTTCTAGGATTGACCCCAACATTATTACATTTTTTTCTGGGGGATTAGGCACTTGCTAAATAATAGGAATGTGCTAAATTGGAACAACTGGTGCCACATTTTGAGGTTGAACAATATTTTCAATGGGTTGTTGGGAAATATTTTGTTGTTGATTTAATAATAAAGCTTGGTGAGATAATTGAGCCTATTTTAATGCAATTTTTTCCTCTATCTCATGTTTCCTTTCTCCGAGATGATCAATAATACCAATATGTTGATCTAGTTCCCTCTCACTGTGATTAGTTTCCAGTTGAATGTTTTGATCAACATCTTTGAATGGGTTTTCTACCTCATGCTTTGATGTTTAAGGAGTATCATGCCAACCTTCCCTTTTATTTTTTAGAGGTGGAATCACATGATTTCTTTGAGGTTCAATTAAAGCTAAAATTTCAATTATATTTTATGCACTAAGATTTGTTTCTTTTTCATAATTAGCATAATCTTGTCTGAAAGTTCTAGTAGTTCTAACTAGATTATCTGTTGAATCATCTAATGTATATTGATCAAAATTTATAGAAGTAGAACTTCTACCTTAAGTATCTACTCTTTCAAAACCTCATTGAATTATGTAAAGGTGACTTACTTGGATTTTTAGCTTTCCATTGTTCTTGTTTCATTCTTGCTTTTGTAGAACTAGTCTCAAGAACTTCTTGACCTTTGGAGCATTGATCCTTGTCCATTATTTATTTTCTCACACCAACTTCAGGATCTTCCTTTGATAGAGTTGCCACTCCTTGAAGGATAAATAATCAAAGTCAACAAAATTTTGATTTCAAATTAAGTAACATTACTTTCCTTGTTGCACCATAGATGTTGAGTAACATGTCTTAAATTTGATTATAGATTTGTATTATCCCCAAAAAGGGTGTTAATTTGTTGGTGATATGAGCTGTAAGCAGTGCTAATTCTTTGGTGATATGAGCTATAAGCCCCAAATCCCTAAGGTCTAATAATCTTCCAAGTGCTAGGGGTGTCAAACTTGGGAAGATCACCACAAACTTATCTTCAAGTTGGGAAGCTAAGGACCAATGCTTGAGGTGGGTAAGACCTCCTTCACTTCTAGCTTGACAAGACCAAGGGGGTTTTCCCTAAGATTCCAGATTGATGGTTTAAAGGTTAAGATATTACATGACAATAAAAAATACCCTATGCACAATGTATCCTAATACAAGTGTCACTATATGCCTATGTGCTAGTTTGGAGATGTAATGTTAAGAATCTATTTAAAAAATAATCTTTCATACAAATGTCTACAAATGTGATGTATGATAACCCATTATATGTTATAAAAATTCAAACATGGCATCAAAAACACATAGAAACATAAAATTAAAAGGTGTTTTAATAGATGTGTTTTAGGGTGTGTTGAGGATTGTGGAAAGAAAACCAATTATAGATTGGTTCCTTCATCCATTGGATAGTAGAGTCACTAGATTCAATCAAACACATGATAATAGAAACTTCATGATATTCTAATGAAGATATGACAAAAAGAGTATGTTGTTTTAAATCTACAAGCAAGCTAGGCTCTACACATGTACCTTCAAAAAAAGAATAAATGGATGCATAATATTAAGGTATTATACTAATTAATCATTAGGCACACTCATACATTTCCTTATTATGCTAAAAAGATACCATGCAAAATATTTTGCATTGATTTTACAAATATCTGGCTGAAAAACTAATCAATGCACTTCAAAAATTTAACTGAACATACAAAAGGAGACAATCAACTAAGGTTGATTCTTCCATCAATCAAAAAAATTCAAATCTTACACAGGTTATCATATGCTTGGGAAAAAACCTAGATCATTACAATTATAAAATAGTTGCACCTAGAATTGGAACTTGAAACCTTAGGGCATCTTGCAAGTGTTTTCTTTTGCTAATGGTTCTACAACTGTTCTTGTTTAAAAAATTGTTATCCTATCCTTCTATTTTGTTTTATCATCTAATAATGAAGCCAAGGTACATAAAAACCACAACCAAGTTGCCAAGGGAATATTAGAGGGTTGTGCAACATAGGAAACCCTAATCGCAACCCATATCCAATGCTGAGAAGGAATTTGTCCTCTGCAAACAATATTTTATCACAAAGAGGTGTGTAAAAAAATCATTTGACATGCACCATGCCTTTACATTGATGATCCATGTAATTAAGTAGAAACAATAGAAATAAATCACCTAGAAATCCCACCCAAAATGGTGACATGAAAGTGCATCACACTAGAAAAATTTCTTGCAAATATTAAATGCAACATGGGCATCACACAACCCCATAAATCCATACCAAAAATTTATAAATTCCATTCCTGTATTCTTAGAATTCAAAATTTGATGGTTCATAAGAGTCATTAGGCATTAATGGTGTTTTGAGATCGAAAACACACTTCCTGGGAGATTGTTGGAGTTTCAAGCCCAAGCCTACCATTGAACCAATGAGAAAACATCAACATGTTTACAACCCTGAATAAATGCTTTTTCCAGGTGTTGGACCTTAGACCTACTAGGAATTTCTTATAAAAAAGTCAAAGAAAAGAACACCCTTTACATCAAAACCCCAATGAGAAAACCTCCCTTGAGCATTAGGCTTTGGGAATACCCTAGAATGCTTACAGGAAATCCAAGAAGATAAAACGACTCTAATCTTGAAACCTCAATGAGAAACCCGTTGTTGGTCATTAGGCATCGAGCATCAGGCCAGTTGCTTAATTTTTGTTGAATGTTTGAAGATGACGAAAATGACAAACATTGAACCCTGATCATCGATGATGACTTAGAAAAAGAGGGTTAAGGAAATAATCAGGGGTTGGGAATTGGGAAGATGATGGAAGGCATGCTACAAATAAAGAAATGAAAGGTGTCAAAGATGTCTATAAACTAAAGCTTGATAAGATCAACACTTGGAAATTTTTAGGAATCAAAGTTTAGGCATCGAAGATACTAATGGAAATGGGCTAAAAAATGAGAGGGAGGCAAGGCGAAGAATGACGAACAAAAAAGATGACACACTAGAAATTTATACAAATCACCTTTGTCGAGCATCGGGGATTGGGAATATCAATTTTCACATGATTTTTAAGGAGATAAAGGTAAAGATAGCATTGACAACCCAAATCCTAAAACACCATAAAACCAACACTTAGAGGCTTCCTCAAGGCTTCAAAATTCAAGGGTTGGGAAAACCTTATAGTATGTAGATGATTAAAGGGATCACTAATAGCTTGAAAGACCAAAAAATTTGACACTTAGAATATTTTCAAAGGATATCAATGTGAACTCGGAAGCCAATAGAAATGACATGTAGGTATGAGGGTAAAGGAAAATTCAAAACCTCGACAATTCAAACACTTAATTATTTTTCATATTTTTGGGACTTGGATTTTGACTAAGGCATGGAAGGAGAAGGTCAATGCAAGGTCTATAGGAGTAACAACATGCAATATGGCCCTAGTAAGATCTCTCAGATCGAAATTATTACTAATGGACCATGAGTCATAGGCAAAAAATGAGACAAAATTTTGGGATGCCAACAGGTACAATTATCTCATAATATTTAACATCAACTAATAACCTATAACACTAACCATACAAATTGACACAAATATAACACCTTTAGAACCATAAGAAACCAATAGCATGTACTAGGAGGAAGAATCTTCCCTTGAAGGATGGTTATCAATTCCATGTTTCAAAAAATAAAATTCAATAACTTGTAAAGAGAGACATAACATAGGAATGAATTTGAACCTCAATGAAAAATGAAACCTCATGAAGTGAGTATCAATAAATAAATATGATTAATTTTTTATTTTTTTTAAATATGTGAAGCACTATTAGTGGTGGTGTGAAGAACTTCTAGGTTCTTTTCACATTTGGTTAGTTAAGTTTACCTAGAGCATTTACTTTATGTGTTTCAAGTCATGATTATGACACTTGCTATAATCCTAGTTGTTTTTTGTCTCACATTTGCCTATATATACAAGGCTCTTCTTACACATTAATGAATTATATTTGTATATTTTCATCTTTTAATAGAATATAATTATTCTTTCATTTTGAGTCTTATATTTTCATTGAACTCCTTTGATCTTGGATGACTATCTCCATGGAAAATATTATATGTTATTAAAGCTTGTGGGATTGTTTCTTATTCTTTTTATAGGTCTAGGTTGTAGATATTGTATTTTTATAAAATTTGAGTATACTCTTTTCTTGCATTGAATGACGACTTATAAAATTAATTTTTTTTGATAGAAATACTAGATTTAAGGGGTTATTCTTTGTGGCTTTGTATTGTCAGTGTATTTTAAAGTTTCACAAAGTAAATTTGATCACACCATTGAATCTAGAGTATTAAGAAAGTGACTTTTGTATTATCTATAAGGGTTTTAAAAAAAAAAATTGTTGGGATTTAAAGTATTTTTGGGAAAAAATGACCTTGTCATTGTGTTTAAAAGGCTTTAAAACATAAATTAACCATCAAATCATCAAAATCCAAGAACTTTGTCTCAAGCCATCAAGGATCTTTTTCCCTCCATTGTCTATATGGTCATACTATTAGTAGAATATTTTCTACATAATCTTGGTGGATACCATACTTATAGGTATGTAACAATTGCACACGTGTATGTAGATATCTAAATTTTTATTCTATTTAAAAAAATTAAGAATGACTTTTTTAGTAAGTGTCCACAACATAGAGTACTTGATAGGGTATTGTTAATTTTTTCACATCCAATTGTGGCTTAATCTAACATCAACAATGCATTCCTCCACTAGCAACCAAGGCATTGCCACCTAGCAAAAAATATAGGTGGCACTCATTTCACTATCCCCATTGATAGAAAATAGCTCATGCATCACCATCAAACCATTCTAATTTACCACAAGTAGTTTTTTGCTAGGCAAGCAATTTTTAGAAGTTCTTGAAAACAATAATTTTAGGTATGGATGATAGTTTTGGACTCTAGAAGCATATTCCATCCAAACAAGGAATAGTCAATTATATGATGTCACCTTGACAAAATAGTTTCTCCACCCCAACTCACCCTCGTGACTATTGAAATTTTAAATTTTTGCATGTAATCTTCAAACGACAATATCTTTCATATATGAAGCTCTTTTTTAATGTATTTTCTAAATTTTGGGCTAGTTTTTGTTACTTCATAATGGTACATGTTATTTTTTAATTTTTATGTATATTTTTTTAGAATTTATAGATTACTATAAGTGTTCCTACATAGTTCTCATTTTGGGACCTTTACGGGCGCCATTTAGGCTCATATGAGCTCCTTTTTGGGTGTATTTTATTAATTTCATAAATTTTCAAGCTCTACATAGTATTACTATTGGCTCATTTTGGTTGTTCTCTTAATCTATTTTTTTTTTATTGCAAGCACATTTTGATATCTGTAAAGCATTGAGATTAAGTCCACTTGGTGATATTTGTTGGTGGCAATTATACTTGCACTAGATATAAAATTCCTAGATCATATTATGCTAGGGTGATCATTAATTGAGTGAATTAAGGGTTTCTTTGTGGTTGTGCTTGCATACCTTTTGGTTTGTGTTCTATCTTTCTTACTTCATCATGGAGCAAATTTCAATTCTATTTCTAAAATCGTATAGCTATATTGCATGATCATGTGAAATGAACAAATTATTTAAAGATAAGAGGTTATACATGATTATTCATAGGATTGATGGTGAACCAAAAGATTATCATTCAAAGATTAAGTGGCTGAAAAAATATGAGAAATCCATTGGCTATTTGTGCTTGTATGTCTCTCTTGAGTTGTTTCACATTGACCACCTTACTACACCTATGCCTATGTGGATTACATTGTCAAGTTTATTTGTGAAAACAAATAAAATCTAATGATATTTGTTGGAAAATGAAATAATAAGTTTTAATCCATGTAATTTTCACAACATATACGACCATCACCAAATTTAATTCATTTAGAGCAGAATTGAAGTATTAAAAAATATTAAAGGTGGATACACAATTGATATTGTTCTCTCTAAGCTAGGACTTGACTATTTTGTGTTTGTGTCTACTTTATATGCTACAAAGAGTGCTTTGAGGAGTGATTTCAAGATGCGTACCTTTGAGGATTTTATTTTCACTCACTAGGGATCAATGTAAGCTTATTCAAAAAACAACTTGAAGGATTTGAAACCACAATATTTGCTTGCAAAAGATGAGAAGGATTTTAGTGTAAAAGAGAAGAAGAACAAGAATTAAATGAATATAATATCTGAATTAGTTTGAAATAATATGCCAAAAAATTAGTTGGGGATTCTATGAATATATTAAATTCCTTCAAGTTAAGCAATATCCTAGTTGGACTATAAACAATTCATTTTAAAGAGGCTTCCACTCTTAGGAAGAAATTTGAAGAGCTTCATTTCCAATGTGTTTCGTGAAGGTAATAAAAGTGTCGATTATTTTAGTAATTGGGGAGTTTATAGAAAAGGGATAGCAATGATATCTTACCCACATAAGAAATTGGATTGATTGGTAATGATGTTTGGAATTATGATGCATATCACTTTATAAAGAAAAGATAAAGATCAATCAAAGGATAATTAAATCACCTCTAATAATGATGATTACTATGCTAAGATAACATCTTCTAATGAGTTCTACTCTTGGTTGTTAATATTCCTTTCAAGAACAATTAGAAGATTATATAGGACAACTAATAACGACAAGGGTAATTTTACAATGGGTGGTGATAGGAATCGACTAGAACCCTCTTCTTGCTATGTGATTCACAAGAATGAGAAAGTTTGGAGGATTTTAGCAATAGGAGGGTTAATGCCTTATTTAAAAAGATTAAAGGGGCATACTATGGCTATAGATAAATCCTTTGCTAAGTGGTGGAAGGAAAATAGTCCCATTGTAGGGTATGGAATGTTTCATAATGAAGGAGCTTGTTGTGCATGTAACTAGTTTACCTATGGAGGGTGAAAAGTGTTCAAAGATAGGAGGGTTGGGGAGGAAGCCATGAATATGTTTTGTTTCATAGTGGAGGAGCTTATTGTACATGCAACTAGTTTAACTATGGAGGGTGGAAAGTGTTCAAAGATAGGAGGGCTGGGGAGGAAGCAATGGCGACATTCCTTAGGCTTGGTGAAAAACTTGTCCAACTACACTATGGGCATGTGAGGAGTTCTCTCAAATTGTTATTGGGGGAAGTGCATTATATAATGATGTACTTATTCTCAAAGGAAGATTTAAATTAGTTTATGGGTACCATTTTGTCCCATTAAACTATTTTAGGCACAAAATGGTGGTTTCCTTTATGTTCTATCTTCTTTCATTAAAGAAACTTCTATGAAAGAATGAAAATGAGCTCCGAATATGACCCCCCTTCACCAAGAGTTAATCTTCTTGCTAGTCAATTTTATGAAAGAATCCTAATCCTAGAAGTCTTGTTATGAGTGTCATGTTGAGGGAGGAAGAGTAAATAGAGTTGTGTATTACTCTGACACCTCCTTTAATAACTCTAAACATTTCTTGAAGAACTCCTTTAAGGATGTTGAGAAGATGGTCCCTATTGGTTTAGATATAGAGTGCTCCTTCTTGAGGGAGATAATCTTGGAGTATCAAGAGGAATATGAGTCAATACTTGGAGGATTATGAAAACCATAGAGAGATTAAAAGAAAGAGAGTGGTTGAGAAACCCACGACCAAACTGTTGGTAGTGAGAAGAATGAATAAGGGAAACAAATTGAACATAAAAAAGACCTTGGAAGATGAAGCTATAGCCAAGAAATATGTGGATGCAGATAGTCAATATAATGTTCATCTAGAGGAAAAAAGTACAAAGAAGGGAAAGATAAATGTCTTCCAAAACTGGCACTTGGAGTACCTTTCCCTTGAATACTAGATCCTTCACCCAACATCCCTAAAGACTTCTTTATTTTGTTATAAAATCCTTCTTCTATGTAGGAGTTTTTTGATGTCTTGGGAATTGTAAAAGAGGCCATGGATACTCAACACTCCCTAACGAAATGGTTCTATGTTGAAATCAACATATTAAATTTGAAACATTTCATTATTGAGAAAAGGATTGGAGGATATATCCAGGTTGATATGGAGGAAGAGAATAAGATCTTTCAAAGTTAGGATGTTGTTCCTAGAGTGAACAAGTTGGACCTGAACCTTTTTCAGTTAAAATAAAGTAGTGCCACCATGCTAGTGGAGTTAGAAAATTGGAAAAAAGACCATGATAGAAGATTGGTCATTCTCAATGAGGAGCTAACAAGTATTAAGGATAATCTTAACAGGGTCATTCAAATTAGGAAGTGTACAATCTAGAATAGTGGCATGGGAATAAAGATTCTCATCGAGAAAATTAAAGGAGTGGTTGAAGAACTAGAGATTCAATCTGTGGGAGAAAAGAATAACAATATTGATAAGAATGTAAAGGTAGGTCCTTGTGCTAGGAATAGAAGCAATAAAAAAGAAGTCCATTGAGGAGGAAAAAAGGAACTCCATGACTTTGTTAAACTTCACAAGAGCTTTTACAAGTAGGACTTGAAGGCAATTGAAATCTTGAAACAACTGTAGGTATGGGTGTCTTATCCTCTATTTTCATATTTTGTTATTTATTGGTCTAGGTGTTATGTTCTTTTTTGCTAGAGGCATTTAGATTTGTGATTGATGAATTTTTTTCTATTTCTTTTCTAATTTTTTTTGGTTGTAAAGAGTTTTAGGGTCCCTTCAAAACTTTTTTTAACTAATTAATCAAAAACTATGTTTTAAAGGAAAATAATATTTTCATAGTATTATTTTATGTGAGTTTGTTGAGTGTTATTGTTGTTGTGTGGATAGATAGGATTTCATAAAACTATCCACAATAAATTCACAATTGTATGAGCAAATGATTTGTCATCTAGTAGGTATAGGTATGTTATAGAAATTGACTTATCTTCACTAGAATAGGAAAATAATTAATTTATTGATAGGCATTTATGTTCTCCCTTTGTACCTTTAAGCACAATGATAAGAAGACACACATAACTTATACCTTCTAAAGATGTTTATGGTATTGGTAAAAATAGGTTTTTGAAAGGGCCCAAACCTTTTTACATCATAACAACTCAAGGCACACAAAATGAGTTTAATGAGGAATGAAACAACCAAAGAGGAAAACAATAATTACAACCAAGCTACCAATGACAAGAAAAGACCCAAGGATATATCCTAAACAATGCTAGACCTTTCCCTAAAAATCCGCACACCCCTACCTGAGTTTGTGGACGATAAATGAAATTGGGTATCACCTTTGAAAAATAGTCCAGGAAATTTTTTTTTGTAGGCCCTTAGACTAAGGAAAATGGGGAGGGGAATCCATCTCAAATGATCCAACTTGAGGCATTTTATAGGAAGAAGAACACCTAACCAAAGATGTTGATGATTGAGAAACCACAACATGAAATATCAAGTGTAATACCTAATCTGAGAGTGAACTAGGAACAATGGAATTGGACAGTGGAGTAACTAGATTAGGAACTTGTGAAGACACCCCAATAGGAATTGAGGGAGCCATAGGAGCCTTAGTGGGCCTAAAAGGAACTATTGTAGGAATTGGAACCATTAAATAGGGCCCTAATTGATGCAACTCCCCTGAGTTGGAGTTAGAGCTCTTAGGATTCATTGTAGGGTGGTGGGGAAGGGTGTTCCACTATCAATTAGATGAGGTCAACTTGTAGATAACATGAGAGCAATTTGAAGTTAAATATTCAATGGATAATAAACATTTGGAGTGGGACATACCCTCGTAGTCGATATATTGAGTACAAGACTAATCCTCCATCTCCACGATAACCTACATAGAAAAAGCCATCAATATATACCTTTTAAAAGTGTTTATCATTATTCTTTTAAACACTCTAAAAATCAATTTTAGAACCATATTAAAAACACAAAGTATAAGTATACAATAACAAATATTTTATTTTCATTTGAAAACAAGAAAGAGGTGATTTTCAATGCCAAGTTGGAGGAGAATACATGTGTTCTATACAAAGGATGTGTTCAATAACATTTTAATTGTTTGGTATTTCAAAAATGTTCTATGCAAAGGATGTGCTCAATAACATTTTAATTGTTTGGTATTTCAAAAGCTATATTATTTGTGCCACACTGGACCAAACATGAGCAACATAAGAAATGAAAAGCTTAGCATTACCTAGCAAAGTGAGCCTCGTCAAAAGAGGCACAACATTTAGTTATGGGAAAATAAAAAATGTTTTACCATGCCATAATGGAAATTCTAACAACAATAAATAAAGTTAAAAATTAAATGATGTGGCTATATTTGATTGTAGTGCTTAGCCTCTTCACATTGCACGGTGACTTCCCTTAAATTTATTCCATTCACCTGTATGCATTGGGTTTTAAACTAAAATCATGTCATTTTATCTTTAGAATTCAAGAGGCCTAACACACCAATGTATTTATACAAAGTTTTGACTATAGTTTAAAATGATTTCCTTGTGAAATTGGGCAACCAACTATGAGGAGAGTTTTAATGCCAAGGTAAAATAGTAATGTTAAAGTAATATATTTTTGGTGGGTATTTCTATTTCCATCTCATTTTTCAACATTGAAAAATAAAAGTAACAAAAACAACAATGTAGTGGGGTGGCACTGCAAATTGAAAAAGGGTAATATGTAGATTGCAACAAACACAATATGATGCAATAATACAAATTTGGAACAACACTAAAATGGATAGTGTTTCAAGTTTTCTTTATTCTGTTGTCATAAAAATCAAAATTTTGGGGAAATAGTTGTAGCATGCAAGTAGTTGGAGCGTGCAAGAAATGAGTGCAAGTAGAGTAGAGTTTATGATATGTAAAAAAAATCTACATTTTATTTGAACAAGTTATATGAGTCATGTTGAAATTGAATGATAACTATTGATGTATAAATCAACATTAAAAATAAAATGTGTAGTTGTATATTAGCACTTGTATCTAAAGGAGGTTCAAGGATTACACTGATAGAAAACTATATGTATGCTAATATGTTAGAAAGTGTGTATTTGTGCATGGGTGTGCTACAAATTCTAGTTGCATGTGGCTGGATTAAATAATTAATAATAAATGTTAAATAATGGAATGAAATAAACTTAGACAAATCTAGAAATTTTCCTCAAATAAATTAAGTATTATGTGATTATCATAGAAGGGCACAATTTTTCCTTTTCTAGGTGGGGGTGATGTGTAGGTGAAAGGGATGATAGTGTGGGAGTTTAAATAACAAATTAAAATTGAAAAGTAGAAGCTTCACTTGGTCATCTCCCATTGATAGTGCAATAAATTCTCCTAGTGGGAAATATTCATTTGGGCACCTTTATTTTATGTGCTTTGTGCTCTTCGTTGTTTCTCTCCCCTCTCACTTTTTGTTGATTTATATCATTTGGAACATGGTTTACTTAGTGGACTTGGTAATATATAAGAATAATGGTTCAAATACAATATGTTTTTAATCACATGTGAGAATATGGATTCAAGCTAATTTAATTTTATATTAAATCCCACTTAGCAGCCCTATGGTACTTTAGGAATAATATAAAGGCCTAAAGTTTTCAAACAAAAATAAATTTCCCATTCATTCTAATTATGGCCCCTACGATAAAAGACCATATATATATAGAGTTAATTTTATCATGTAAGCAAAGATAAAAGGTTATGAAGTATACAAAGTTTTTCAATTGTAAGGTAAATTTTATGTTAGAGGAGGCAATTTGTTTGTTACAAGGAGGAATTGCAGAGAGGGAAAACTAAAAAGTTATTTTGCAAGTCTAGTAGCATGAAGAATAAAGATCCATTTGTCATATTCTATATGTCCTTGTCTAGTTACAAATTCATGTGTTTTTGGATGCCCAATTTTGACATTTTCATTTGCTACATAAGATTAGACATTGGTCTTTGTTACCTGGCATTGACCTAACACTTCAAATCCATAATAATAAACATATTTATAGAAGGTATAAGTTATAATCATCTTCTTGTCTTGATGGTGCTTAAAGGTATAAAAGGATAACATAAATGTCTATCAATTAATTAGTTTTCTCTAATTTTTATAAATCGTGTTCACAATTTTTTTAAAGTATAAATATTCATACATGCAGTTGCTAGATGTAAAATCTTTCACTCATGTAATTGTGATTTTTTTAGATGTCTACAATGTAAGGTCTTGTTGATGGGTCTTTTAACATAACCAATTCAAGCGGAATGAAGATCACTCCACTTTTCTTAAAAAGTGGTTTGATCCTAGTAATCAATCAATTCCAAGGTTCTATGTACCAATTCATGGCAGTGTTGAAGCAACAAAGTGACCTCTATGTGATTTATTTATTCAAGGGGTTTGTGTTGGTAAAATATCAAGCTTGACAATTCCTATATCCCGTATGTTAGATTTTCTAAAACAACTAATAAATATTTTAAGATCTTGGATGAAATTATTCTTACTCTACTCCTAATCTAATTGATTATAAAAAAGAAAAAATATGTTAGGCTTAGAAGGAATAAAAATAAAAATAAATAGACAATGATGCACTCAGTTTTAGCCTTGAATCTAAATAGTTTGATGAAATCTAAATAATCTATAAAGTAATGATCAACATTTCAACCTATCAAAAATAATATAAGTGCAAAAGAAATCAATGAAAAATATATTCAAGCTAGATGCATAAAACCACTATATTACATGCATAGATTTTACACACAACCCTACTTTAAGAACTCTCAAGATTACACCATTTAATTCAACTTAAAGAACATAAAATAAAGATATGTCACAATCAAGGAAGATAAGATTTAGAAGAAGTAGGCATGAACCTTTTATTAATTTGTAATGGGTGAATTGTAACTTCCAACAAGATTTCCTATACTAAAAATTTGATAGTTTTCTTTCTTTCCGAAAGTTATAACCTTTAACAATGTTGTCAAAACTAACATATATACCTATCTTGGGTACCTAACACTACATCTCCAAGAGCATGTCAACTTGGACCTTAAATTGATCCTTGGACGCAAAAGTTACAAGTTTCATTTATTTCTAATAAACTTAGGCCTCAAGTTTTTTTTTTTTTTGTGGCCTAAAAAAAATTACAATAGAGTACACTCAACAAAGTATTGACATACATCACGATGAAGAAAATAAAATGGAGGAGAATAAAAAAGGAGTGTCAGGCTCATTAATGGTGCTACAAAATCTAATTACTCCTTCACTCTCCTTGCATTCATACTACCAAGAACACATGAGACCAATACAAAATTAAAAAAAAAAATCCTTCTAGATTAGTTAGTGACTATGATTAGTTCATTTCTAGCTCATTAAATCATACATTTAACCTGTAATGAGAGAACTATTATCACCTGGATTTGCACCCTGCAAAATGTAAAATTCGACAATCCAGTGTAACATGGGAAGACCTCCAAAGATGTGGGTTTCTTGTAAGCAGAGGTCAACCTCCGGAGAAGGCCGACTTCCTTTGGTGTCACCTAAAGCTACAGATATTAGAAGGAAAAGGGAGAAAGATAATGCATAAAAATGAAAATTAAACTCTATGGTGATACACCGAATGTTACTTGGATTTGAAACTAGACTTCATACACTTGCTTTCAATGACTGAAGATAAATTTGCACAACTTACTTCCGCATATATTTTTGCAAATGTGTTTCACAAATAGGTCTTGGTGCTAAGATTCCTAGAAGGAAAGTTAATTTCACATCTAGAATTCATTACATCTTTTTGACACAATTTGTGACCTGCAAAAACATGCTTTTTGCATAAAGGTTCTAAAATTTGAGACAAAGCTCGAAGGAAATAAACATTTACCTCACTAAAAGCTTGATCAATCAGCTGACTAAACACAAAAATGCAGAGAGAAAGTAGGCAAGAGCTTCAAATAAATAATAATCAAGGTCTTTACTGAATTTCATCTCCAAAATTGAGTTACAAAAGTTTGCTAATCTGAGAGAGGCTGGAAAAGTCACAGACTTCAGAAAAAGCATCCGCCGAACCCCCCTTACAAAGAGGCAAAAATTCCTTATATACAAAAGTGTGTTGGCCCCTAGGGCTTACAAAAATATCTCCCTTCGGGATAAAACTCCCTCAGATGTTTTTGATGAAATTAATGTTGCATCCCCATGTCCATGCCGCCTATGTCGGTGAAGAAACATTCCCAGAGAAGCCTTCAGATCTTTCGCAGCTACCACATTCATTTCTGATCCTCATGTCCACCTTTGAACCTCCTTGTCAAGTGCTTTGAATGCTCCTGAGCTCATAACAGATACATGTTGCTATTCATCCTGTTGATCTTCTTCATCTGGTTTAGCTACCAACGATTCACTCATAGGTTTCTCTAATTGGTTGAGCATACTCCACGTAGATTCTTCGGGCGGTCAAAAGCTCCTCCTGTAGAATCACATGTCGGTGAGACACTAATCGTGTCTCCCCGATGTGATTAAATCCTCCTGCAACCATCGGCATAACATGGAACTATCGATGAGAGCTCTTAGCAAGCCCAAAAGTCATGCTGATATTTCCTTACTTCACTGAGACTTCCCTCAATCGATGAGACCCTTGGTGAATTCAAAAATACTACATTGAGGGCACAATCCCTTCGGCAGGACCAACGGCGATCAGTGAGACATCTCACTGAGAGACATTTCATTTCAGCCAGACTTTGTCTCCTCAGTATGACATCACACTGAATCCGCTTACTCTTCGGCGACCTCTTTTATGTCTACAAGACCTCCTTTCTTTGCCCAGACCTTACATCGAGGACCTCTCCTTCGTCGAGTTGTTCACTGGTCGGCAGGACATCCCCGGGTCACCGAGACCTTATGCCGAAGGAAAAACACATATTGAGGCCCCCTTTTATCTTTCGGTGAGACCACCTCCGCATCGCTGAGACATCACGGTGAAACTAATTTCTTTGGTCGAGACCACGAGTTGGCAAGACCTTATGCCGAACTCCATTTCTTTCGGTGGGGTCCCCTTTCTATCGGCGAGACATCGGCCTATCAGCCAGACCTCTTGCTGAAGGCAAAATTATCGCCGAACTGAAACTTTGGTGGGGCCTTCTTCTTTTGGGTAGACCTATGGCGATATCTCTTCTACTCTTGTTGAGCCCCCTTTGTTGTCGGCTAGACATTGGCCTATCGGCCATACCTCTAGCCGAGCTCCTTATCTTTCGGTGATGAGTTTAATTTCTCTTCAGTCGGGGAGACATCGCTAGGTCAGTGAGACCTCATGCTGAGACCACCATCTTATACCACTGCTACTCCGTCAACAAGACCTTACACCGATCCCTTTATCTTTGGGCGAGCATGAAACATTTTAGGGAGACAAGCTTCGTTCGTCGAGACCTTATGGTGAACTACTTTCTTTCAGTGGGGTCCCCTTTCTATCGGCGAGACATCTCCTCATCATCGAGACCTTGTGGTGATGAAATCTTGCTTTGTTGATGCCATTTCATTCATTAAGACTCTGATGGATCGGCAAGACTTATGCCAATATTACCTCATGTCGGCGAGACCTTTTCGGTCGGTGAGACCTTCCACCGACTGAAGCCTTCTTTCGCCGAGCCCTGAGCACTTCGGGAGCCCAACATCCATCGGTGAGACATCTCACCAAGTTCATTTCATTTTGGCCAGACTTTATCTCCTCATCATGACATCACATCGAATCCCCTGTACTCTCAGCGAGACACCATGCTTATCGGCCAGACCTCCTGCCGAAGGAAAAATTATCGCCGAACTGAAACTTTGGCGGGGTCTTCTTCCTTTGGGTAGACCTCTCTGTAGTCACGCCGATATGTATTCCTACATATGCATCGCTGTAACATCCTCTTGTCGAGGAGACCTCCTGTAGATACCCTACGTCTCATTGAAACCTTTATATGTTCACTTTTGGTTGCCAGGACAATCTCGTTCTCTCCCTGATGAAGCAACATGTCGGTGTGACTATCTTTGGTCGGTGAGACTTCAAGACCTCATACCGATAGAACCTTTTTGTGCTTTGTCAGCGAGACCAAATGCATTCGCCAAGACATCTCCCTATCATAAAGTTTCTCACCGAGATGCATATCTTTTTGTCGCCGATCGGTGAGACATTAAAATCTCGCCAAGACCTTTCTCCGAAGGAGACCTTCATGCCGATAGGAAACCCCTAGTCGTCGGGACCATGATCGATGTCTTGCTGATGGGAACCTGTAGGTGAAGCATTCAGACTTGATGGAACCCTTGCTAGTCGGCAAGACAACTGGAAGGTCTTGCTGACTTTCTCCTTAAAGGAAAATTATGTCAAACTTGATTGAGGCCGACCTTTTAACTGAACTCCCTGTGAAATTTCATCTGATGCATGACCTAACCCTCGATGCAAATGTCCCATTTGGCCCTTGTGAACATCTGAAACATAATTCATCCTGCCTGATTGAGCTGTAGGTGAAAATTGGGTAACATTTCTGGCGACCTTTGCTGGATGTTTTCCTTCTAAACACAGAAACCAGTAGCCTAGGCCTATCCATTGGGCACGGGGTCATTGGGAAAACTCAGAAATAGATCAAGAGAAACTTTGTACATGGATGCAACTCGCTTGAGACTCATAGAACACAACAGGTACTTATTGAAAATAGGGAAAAACTGAAATAAAACTATTTACTGTGTTGAGACACCACTTAGGGAATGAAAACTGCATCTAAACCTACCCTACACTAACCAGTATGAAATTGATCAAACAAAACCATTTGCAGGATGATTGAAATAGCTGCCCTTTCTCTTCAATATGCAATGGTTCTCAAGCTTAATGGCAGCTGAATAGAGATGGTATACTGAAAAATATTTAAAAAAGAAATGCACTACCTCATGAAAGAGGGTAACAAGTTCACTTACTTCCTTAAACTGATCATATGCATTTTCAATCAAAGGAGGACAAGTAAGCTGAACATACTCTTGTTTGGCTGTCAGTGCATCTTGGATATCTTCTTTTGTTGTACCTTCATGTGCAGGTACAGGGTTAGTCCTGGGTGTTGTATTGGACTTCATCTGAGCCAGGTATCTGATTGGACAACCTTTGGTAAGGGTAAAGCTTGAACCTTCCTTGCTGATCTCTTGCTGGCTGGGAAGATCTAATCTTTGTGACTGAATTGGTGAAAAAATAGAAACCTCTTCAGTATGTTCATGCTTTCCCAAATGAACACTCATTTCTTCAACGGAGAACAATGAGATGGCTTCCTCTGACACACTTTCAATCAATTCATCAACCTTAGGCTCCTTTATAGACCAGAATGGAAGCTGCTTATAATTCTCATCATCACTAGAAGAATTACATTCCAATTCAGGCTTGTCTTCCTCAATAAAGGAAGGCGATAATTCTAGTGACGATGAAATCTCAAGCTCTTCTACACAATTTAATGGAAGCTCCTCTAACAAGATATAACCTTGTAAATCAAGATCATGAGGCTTCTCCTGCTGTTCAATCATTTGTTGCTGTTGCTTTCTATATTCCTCCATAGCTAGATGCAATAGATTTGGAATTCTAGTCTCCTCCCAGGTGAATGAACTAACTTGATCACTAGGCTGCTCTTCTTCTGCAACAACTCTCTTTTCCTTGGAATGCCCCTCAAGCTGCCTCTTTTGAAACTCCTCCATTAGTTGGTGCTGATAATCTGAGTAAGCTTGAGTATCTTGTACCTGAGCAGATAAGAATTTCATTTGCTCCTCTTTGGCTGCTATCTCTCTCTCAAGATCTTCTTCAAACTGACATCCCAACTCCTACTACTATGAAATAAGCCTTTTCTATTTCTTGACATCGACCAACATGCCATACATGTAGGAGAACACCCTACTGACATCATTAATCTACATATGTTCAAACCTCTGGCTCAAAGCCCACAACACACGATCAAACTGTTGGAGCAAGTCCATTATAGCTTGACAAGGATGCTTTAGAGGCTGATTATGTAAATAATCATGCTGGTTAGCATTGAAAACCTCCTCCTGGGGTTGATTTTGATTATATAATGGTTGACATAAGGGTTGACCAGGAGTGGGAGGGTGGGAAACATGATGAAAATACTAGTAATCTACTGATATTGGGTCATTTGACATAAAAATAGTAGGTTATTTTGTATAGTATGGCTGATGGGAGAACATATACACATGACTCTCATGGAATGGAGGTGGCAAGTCACTATATTGCTGATAACTAATCATTGCAAAGATAAGACATGAGGAATAACAAGCCTAAAGATCAAACCTTATTAATTGCAGACACCTAGGCTGCTGGAACCAGTTGTTATGAAGTTGGAGTCGCCATGATATGCTGATATTTTACCTCTAAAAGGAATGAAATTTACTGGCTGCATATCAAAAACTAGTAGTAGGCATATAATTTCCAAACTGTCTGTTCGACAGTCCCACCGGGCATGCCAAAAACTATTATCACCTGGATTTGCACCCTGCAAAATGTAAAATTCAATAATGTAATGTAATGTGGGAAGACCTCCAAAGATGTGAGTTTCTTGTAAGTAGAGGTCAACCTCTGGAGAAGGCTGGCTTCCTTTGGTGTCACTAAAGCTACAGATCTTAGAAGGAAAAGGGAGAAAGATAATGCATAAAAATGAAAATTAAACTCTATGGTGATACACCGAATGTTACTTGGATTTGAAACCAGACTTCATACACTTGCTTTCAATGACTGAAGATAAATTTGCACAACTTACTTCCGCATATATTTTTGCAAACGTGTTTCACAAACAGGTCTTGGTGCTAAGATTCCTAGAAGGAAAGTTAATTTCACATCTAGAATTCATTACATCTTTTTGACACAATTTGTGACCTGCCAAAACATGCTTTCTGCACAAAGGTTCTAAAATATGAGACAAAGCTCGAAGGAAATAAACATTTACCTCACTAAAAGCTTGATCAATCAGTTGACTGAACACAAAAATGCAGAGGGAAAGTAGGCAAGAGCTTCAAATAAATAATAATCAAGGTCTTTACTGAATTTCATCTCCAAAATTGAGTTACAAAAGTTTGCTAATCTGAGAGAGGCTGGAAAAGTCACAGACTTCAGAAAAAGCATCCGCCGAACCCCCCTTACAAAGAGGCAAAAATGCCTTATATACAAAAGTGTGTTGGCCCCTAGGGCTTACAAAAATATCTCCCTTCGGGATAAAACTCCCTCAGATGTTTTTGATGAAATTAATGTTGCATCCCCGTGTCCATGCCGCCTATGTCGGTGAAGAAACATTCCCAGAGAAGCCTTCAGATCTTTCGCAGCTACCACATTCATTTTTGATCCTCGTGTCCACCTTTGAACCTCCCTATCGAGAGCTTTGAATGCTCCTGAGCTCAAAATAGATACACGTTGCTTTTCATCCTATTGATCTTCTTTATCTGGTTCAGTTGCCAATGATTCACTCGTAGCTTTCTCTGATTGGTTGAGCATACTCCACGTAGATTCTTTGGGCGGTCAAAAGCTCCTCCTGTAGAATCGCATGTCGGTGAGACACTAATCATGTCTCCCCGATGCGATTAAATCCTCCTGCAACCATCGACATAACATGGAACTATCGATGAGAGCTCTTGGCGAGCCCAAAATTCATGCCAATATCACCTTACTTCACTGAGACTTCCCCCGATCGACGAGACCCTTGGCGAATTAAAAAATACTACATCGAGGGCACAATCCCTTCGGCAGGACCAACGGTGATCGGCGAGACATCTCACCGAGAGACATTTCATTTCGGCCAGACTTTGTCTCCTCGGTATGATGTCACACCGAATCCGCTTACTCTTTTGCGAGCTCCTTTATGTTGGTGAGACCTCCTTTCTTTTCCCAGACCTTACACCGAGGACCTCTCCTTCGCTGAGTTGTTCACTGGTCAGTAGGACATCCCCGGGTCGCCGAGACCTTATGCTGAAGGCAAAACACATATTGAGCGCCCCTTTTTATCTTTCGGTGAGACCACCTCCGCATCGTTGAGACATCACGGTGAAACTACTTTCTTTGGCCGAGACCACGAGTCAGAAAGACCTTATGCCAAACTCCATTTCTTTCGGTGGGGTCCCCTTTCTATCGGCGAGACATCAGCCTATCGGCCAGAACTCTTGCCGAAGGAAAAATTATCGCCGAATTGACACTTTGGTGGGGCCTTCTTCTTTCGGGCAGACCTATGGTGATATCTCTTCTGCTCTTGTTGAGCCCCCTTTGTTGTTGGCGAGACATTGGCCTATCGGCCAGACCTTTCGCTGAGCTCCTTATCTTTCGGCGATGAGTTTACTTTCTCTTCAGTCGGGGAGACATCGCTAGGTCGGTGAGACCTCACGTCGAGACCACCATCTCATACCGCTGCTACTCCATCGGCGAGATGCTTGGGTCAGCAAGACCTTACGCTGATCCCTTTATCTTTGGGTGAGCATGAAACATTTCGGGGAGACAAGCTTCGTTCACCGAGACCTTATGGCGAATCTACTTTCTTTCGGTGGGGTCCCCTTTCTATCAGCGAGACATCTCCTCATCGCCGAGACCTTGTGGCAATGAAATATTGCTTTCCCAATGCCGTTTCATTCATTGAGACTTTGATGGATCGGCAAGACTTATGCCGATATTACCTCATGTCGGTGAGACCTTTTTGGTCGGTGAGACCTTCCACTAACTGAAGCCTTCTTTCACCAAGCCCTGAGCACTTCAGGAGCCCAACAACCATCGGTGAGACATCTCACCGAGTTCATTTCATTTTGGCTAGACTTTATCTCCTCGTCATGACATCACATCGAATCCCCTATACTCTCGGCGAGACACCATGCTTATCGGCCAAACCTCCTATCGAAGGAAAAATTATCGCCGAACTGAAACTTTGGTGGGGTCTTCTTCCTTCGGGTAGACCTCTTTGTAGTCACGCCGATATGTATTCCTATGTTCACATGCATCGCTGTAACATCCTCTTGTCGAGGAGACCTCCTGTAGATACCCTACGTCTCGCCGAAACCTTTATATATTCACTTTTGGTTGCCGGGACAATCTCGTTCTCTCCTTGATGAAGCAACATGTCGGTGTGACTATCACTGGTTGGTGAGACTTCAAGACCTCATATCGATAGAACCTTTTTGTGCTTTGTCGGTGAGACCAAATGCATTCGCCAAGACATCTCCCCGCCGCATAGTTTCTCACTGAGATGCATATCTTTTTGTTGCCAGTCGGTGAGACATTAAAATATCGTCGAGACCTTTCTCCAAAGGAGACCTTCATGCCAATAGGAAACCCCTAGTCGCCGGGACCATGATCGATGTCTTGCCAATGGGAACCTGTAGGTGAAGCATTCAGACTTGATGGAACCCTTGCTAGTCAGAAAGACAACTGGAAGGTCTTGCCAACTTTCTCCTTCAAGGAAAATTATGTCAAACTTGACTGAGGCCGACCTTTCAACTGAACTCCCTGTGAAATGTCATCTGATGCATGACCTAACCCTCGATGCAAATGTCCCATTTGGCCCTTGTGAACATCTGAAACATAATTCATCCTACCTGATTGAGCCGTAGGTGAAAATTGGGTAACAAGAACCTAGATTAAAATATAGTGAATAAAAAAGCCTTAAAAGTATTGAATTAGAGTTACACCACTTTGCATACCATATACCAAGTATAAATCCCTAAGTTTCATAGAGTCTTACTGGAGAATTAGAGTTTGGGATCCTAACATGATTCATACTTGGAGTATTAGGGATCCAACAAGTTGGATCTCTAAAATAAAAGGAGGCATACCATTAAGTTAGTATAATTTGTTTTTAATCATGTTCAAAATGTACCATACTAAAGAAAAACAAACTTTGAACCCAAGGAAGGAAGAGAAATATAAATTTTTGGGGTTTGAGGATTGGGAATAACTCATAATAGGCACACATATAAGGGGATTCATAAATATGCAATATTTCTAAATAATATAGCATAGAAAATTTGGGGTTTGAACTTTGAGAATACCTTGGAATGAGTATCCAATTAAATAAATTCCTAAAGTTGCAATCTTGAAGAGAGACAGTGCAAAATAATTAGAGGTCGGATTTTGAAGATACCATAAAATAAGTACTTAAGCACAAAGATGACCAAAGCTCCAACTCCAAAAAAATAGCATGAATTTCAAGTATGAGAGATATACTTTGGTAATTAGAAGTAAACCCTAACAAGAATCCCTACTTGATGAATGATATAGCATGGGATAGAAAGCAACCAAAATTTGGAGATGTCATGAAATAGGTACTCTTGAATAAGAACACCCTCAAAACCACAATATTGATAGATAACTTAGTGAAAAAATGATTAGGGATCATTGTTGCAGTCATAGTAGGAGGGTTCATAAAGAATAGTCCAAATTGTGCAGCTAAGAGTCAACACAAGGAAAATAGCACAAGAAACTTATATGTAAACATGAAATTTTATTGAATTGATAATCTTACATGCAACATAGACCTCAAGGGAAAATATCCAGGGCTCATAGGCCTACCTCAAGGGCTTTCAATAGTAAAATTGGCCAAAGGTCTTATTACATGCCCCCGAAGGGTTGATGCAAAAATATAAGTATCTAAATGCTCATGAAATACTAACTAATGATATACAATGAATTACAATGATCTTAAATATGCTCCTAAAGCTCCAAATAAAGGTTCGCATTGACCACAAGGGTTCATAAACCTATTGAATGATCATACATGACAGTCAGCCTCAAGATATGGAAAGGTAACTCCATGCGAAAAGAAATAACTTGTGAATCTATAGGATAGGTCCCAATGAACCCAAGATGCTTGTATGATGTCCTATTAAGATTTGCATGATCTAGAATAGGTCCACACTAAG
This sequence comes from Sequoia sempervirens, assembly GCA_007258455.2. Taxonomy (NCBI): domain Eukaryota; kingdom Viridiplantae; phylum Streptophyta; class Pinopsida; order Cupressales; family Cupressaceae; genus Sequoia; species Sequoia sempervirens. The sequence goes on from VDFB02000015.1 coordinate 280,901,544, forward strand.
AAATATGGACTAGGTCGACCCCAACTGCCCTGACTGGTAATTACAGTAAAATTCTGAGAGCGATAACTTTCAATAGACAAATGCAAATGATGTGAAATCTGAATATGTGCTAGATGTCAATGTGTAGATGCTATATATCGCTCTGTGAGCTAGGAATTGATGATGTGGTAAAATGAAAAATGAAATACTAAAACTTCTATTGAATTTAATGCAAGAAAATAAATGTTTTTTGGTTGATACATGATTGCTTTACAACCAGGTATTCTCTTGCATCAGACACCCAGGGTTGGAAGAAAAGTGATTCCTCACTTTCTAAGGCTAAGAGAAAAAACCAAAGCATTACACCTCAGCCTGAGAAATACATGATGAATCCCCCATTGGTTTGTCTTTCCACTTCACAAGTTATTCTTTGTATTGCTTGTTCCTAGTGCTCCTTTCAGTTATGGTATCCAAAATTTGTTCAATATCCTTTGGTTCTTGATGTGGTAATTTATTCTTCAAATATACTTCATCACTACTACCACTTTATTGTACTTCATGAAACTCATATGTGTTTGCAACATTGAAAATAAGTGATATACCCAATATCTCTGGTAACTCTACTTCATATGCATTTCTAGAATCAAACTTAGAATCTTACATGGTCCAAACTTTCTCATCTTCAACTTATTGTATGTTGCTCTTGGAAATATCTCCTTCCTCAAATATACCATCACTTCATCTCCAACAACAAATTCCTTATGTCTTTGGTGCTCATCTACCTTCCCCTTATACTTACTATTCATGTCTTCCAAATGCTTCCAAACCTGATTATGCAATGTCTCAATGAAATCTGCAAACTTTTCTGCCTCAACACTCCTTTTGTTCTCCATACTAACATCTCTTAACTCTACAACTCCTCTAGGATGTGTTCCAGTAATGATCTCAAGTGGATTCTTCCTTGTACTCCAATTCACTAAATTATTGTATGCAAACTTTTCCTATGGTCCCAACTTCATGTCTTATCTCCAACCAAGCATCTCAGCAAGTTACCCAAAATTTTGTTTACCACTTTTGTTTGTCCATATGTTTGTGGGTGATATGATGAACTAAACTTCAAATCTATCTTTGTCTTCTTCCACAATGTCTTCCAAAAGTATCCAATGAACTTGGTGTCTCTATATGAAACTATACTCTTAGATAATCCATGTAATCTCACAATATCTTTGAAAAATAAGTCAGCAACATGTACACCATCATTAGTCTTCTTACAAGTAATGAAATGTGTCATTTTAAAGAATTTATCCACTACTACCATTATAGAATCATAACTTCTTTGTGTTCTTGGCAATCCCAATATGAAATCAATGCTTATATCTTTCCAAGGTCTCTCTGGTATTGTCAAAGGCTTATATAACCTAATATTTTGACTACTCCCTTTTGCAACTTGAAAAATTCTACAACTTTGAACATACTTACTTACATCCTTATATATTTGTGGAAAAAAATAATGTTCACTCACCAAGCTACTATCTTATCAACTCCAAAATATCCTGCTAAACCTCCACTATGCTTCTCCTTTATCAAATTCTCCCTCATTGAACTCCTCAGAATACACAACTGATTTCCCTTGAACAACATACCTTCTTGAATGAAATAGTCCAACCATTGGCTCTGGTATGTAACTAATGGTTCCTTACATGCTTTCCAAGCTTCACCAAAATCTGCATCATCTACATACATATGCTTCAATTCCTCAAATCCCAATACTTCTATCCTCATTTCTGTCAGCAAATTCCTTCTCCTACTTAATGCATTTGTAACTTTGTTTGACTTGCCACTCCTATGTTTCAACACAAATGTGTGACTTTGCAAGAACTCAATCCATCTCATATGTCTTTGATTCAACTTTCCTTGACTATTCAAATACTGCAAAGCTTGATGGTTTGTAAACAACAAAAAATCCATAGGTAACAAATAATGTCTCCACTTCTTCAAGGCTTTAATTATGGGATAGAATTCTAGATCATAAATCGAATATCTTCTCCTGGCATCATTCAAATTATCATTGAAATAAGAAATAGGTATTCCTTCTTGAATCAACACTAATCCAATTGCATTTCCACTTGCATCACAATCAACTTGAGACACTTTGTCAAAATCCTGTAATGCTAACACTGGCTATTTTGTCACCTTTTGCTTCAACAATTCAAAAATTCTTTGTGCTCTGAATGTCCAATTGAATTCCTTTTCATCTCCTCTCATTTTCTTTGTCACATAGTTAAAAATTCTATTAATAATTCTAATAAACTTCTAGTAGAAACTTGCTAGGACATAAAATGATCTTACTTCTCCAATGTTCAATAGTGTAGGCCATTCTACAATTGCCTTGAATTTCTCAGGATCCATCTTCAATCCTTCAACAGAAAAAACAAATCCCAAATATGTCAACTCCGTCTTCATAAAGCTACACTTCTTGAAATTAATCAGTAACTTCTCTTCTCTCAACCTTTGCAATACTTGTTGGATGTTCCACAAATTCTCTTCTCTAGTCTTACTAAAAATCAAAATATCATCCAAGTAAACAATGGAAAACTTACCCAAGAATTTCTCCAGTACCTCATTCATCAATCTCATGGAAGTGTTCGATGAATTGGTCAATCCAAAAGGCATTAATAACCACTCATACAATCCTTCATTTGTCTTAAATGCAATCTTCCATTCATCTCCTCTGATTCTGATTTGATGGTATCCAATCTTTAGATCAATGTTTGTGAAATACTTTGCTCCACTCAAACAGTTGATAATGTCATCCATCCTTGGCAATGAAAATCTATACTTGACAATGATCCTATTGATAGCTCTTGAATCAATACACACTCTCCACTCTCCTCTTTCTTTGGTGCAAGTACAATTAGTACCACACATGGGATCAAACTTTCTCTGATAAATCCTTTCCTCAACAACTCTTGTATCTATTGGTTCAACTATGCATTCTTTGCCGATGTCAATCTATGTGCTGCCTTGTTTGGAAAACTTTCTCCTGGTATAAGGTCTATATGATGACTGATGGTCTAGACTAGAGGTAATCCATCAGGTACATTCTCTGACATGATGTCTTCATACTCTATCAACAATTCTGATACTTCTTCACTTTCTGCGATAAGGTTCTCTACCTCTAGACCATTGTTTTTCTTTGGAATAAATTCAAAACACAGATTCTCATGCCTTAATCCATTAAGAAATTTCCTTCCATCTACCAGACATAATCTAGAAGTGCCACAAAATTTAGTCTTCTCCTCTTCTTCTAAAGGTATCAACTTGATTCTCTTTCTATTTGAAGTCATAGTATAAGTATTCCTTCTTCCATCATGAACTGTTTTCTTATTATATTGCCATGGTCTTCCTAACAATAAATGAAATGCATCCATAGGAATAACATCACATAATACTTCATCCCTATATGACCCAATATGAAATTTCACCAAACATTGCTCATTCACTAATATCTTATGCTCATCTTGAATCCATGCTATCCTATAGGGGTTCATATGTTTCAATCTCTCCAATTTCAACTTGGTTACCACTCCTTTGAAACTAGATTATTAGTGCTACCACTATCAATGATAACTTTACATACATTTACTTTAGACTTATATCTAGATATGAATAGAATCTTCCTTTGTGGTGATTCTTTAGTCACTCATCAAAGCTCTCCTCATCACCAATGATTCACCTTTCTCAAGTTTTCCAATTGAATTAGGGGATCCAATAGGTTCTTCATCTACCTAAGTTTCTCTTCCGGTATGCTATGGTTTCTTCTTGGTACTTCCTTCCTTGATGGAATTCAAATTCTCTATGTCCTTCACCTCCACACTTGAAATAGGTTCCTTTGAATGGTCTTATTTCATCTCTCTGGTATCCTTCATTGTGGTAAGAATCATGACATCCTTTGTCACTATGGTAGAAATTTCTATCTTCTCTTCCTCTACAGTATGAATTGACATCCTTTTCTTCACTCCAGTAGGGTTTCACATCTTTGTTCTGATCTACATAAGGTCTTCTTTCTCCGAATTAGGGTCCACTCCTCTAGAATCTTCCTCTTACACTTCTCTACCTTTGTTCAAAATTCTTGTTCAACTTCTCTTCTACCTTCAATGCAAATTGGTATGCTTCTTCCACTGATATCATCTTTACCAGGCTCAATTCTTCTTGAATATTTGTTCTTAGTCCATTGATATATCTTGCAACCTTTTCTTTTCTTGCTTCACTATGACTGATTCTAATTATCATTTTGTGGGATTCCTCAGTATACTCCATTAATATCTCCTTTTGTCTCAGGTTCTACAATCTCTTCAATAATTCAAGTTCATAATCTACTGGTATGAATTGATTCTTCAATTTTGTCACCATTCTATCCCATTTGATGATTTTCTCTTTTCCTCTTCTATTTCTATCCAATTGAACTTCTTTCCACCATAAAGCAACACGACCTTTCAATTTTTCTTTCACAAATATGACTCTTTCCATATCTTCAATTTCTTCATATTCAAAGTATTCTTCCATTTCATTGATCCAATCAATCAGTTCTCCAAGATTCAAATTTCTTGCATAATTTTGAATTTTAACTCTAGGTCTTTTCCTGATCTTTGAGATTGCTTTCAACATCTTTATCTGATCTAATTATTCTTCTTCACCTAGGGCTTCTATAATTTGATTCACAACACATTCTGGTTCATCATCACTTTCATCATCCTGCCTAGGGTTTAGGCCTTGCCTTCGGTATTCTTCAATTGCATCTAATTGAACTCCCATCTCTTGCATCATTTCCAACATCTCATCCATTCTTCCATCAACATTTTCCATAGCAGATGCTCTCCTCGGCAAGATCTCTCCCCTCAAATTTGGTGCAACTACCTCAATTTGGAAATCTGGCTACAAAGGTTTCAAATACCTCACAATTGGCGATAGGTTGAAAGCACATGTAGTCTCCCTCAGGTCAACAATCTGTTCACCTCAAGGAATTCCTTCAAGAATCAAAAAATCACTTTGATACCACTTGGTGTAGTAACGACAAGAGGGTTAAGAAAGAACAGTCCAAACCGTGTAGCTAAGAGTCAACACAACTGAAATAAAACAAGAAACTAATATGCAAACATGCAATTCTATTGAATTGATACTCTTACATGCAACATAGGCCGCCCTTATTACTTTCCCTCGAAGGGTTGATGCGAAAATCTAAGTATCTACTTTCTCATGAACTACTAACTAATTATCTAAAATGAATTACAATGATCTTAAATAAACTCCTCAAGCTCCAAATAAGGGTTTGCATTGGCCACAAGGGTTCATAAACCCACTAGATGATCATACATGAAGGTCAACCTCAAGATATGGAAAGATAACTCCATGTGAAAAGAAATAACTTACAAATCTCCAGGATAGGTACCAATGAACCCAAGATGTGTGTATGATGTCCTATTAAGCTTCATAGGATTTGGAATAGGTTTGCACTAAGAAATCTAGACCAGGTAGGCCCGAAATGCCTTAACTAGTAATTACAGTGAAATTTTGAGAGCATTAACTTTCACTAGAAAAATACAAATGATGTGAAATATGAATATGTGTTAGATGTTGATGTGTAGATGCTATATCCTGCTCCACAAGCTAGGAAATGACAATACAGTAAAATGCGAGATGAAATATTGAAACTGCTACTAAATGCAATGCAAGAAAATATATTTTTTTGGTTGATATAAGATTGCTTTACAACTAGGGATGCTCCCACATCAATCATACTTGAGGGAAACCAATAAATAGGTACCCAAGTAAGAACACTCCCATAAGTACAATCTTGATAGATAACTTAGTGAAAATTTATCAAGTTTCAGACTTTAGGGAAATCTATTAATAGGTACTCAAGTAAGAATACTCTTGAAAGGAGATCCTAGTACATAACTTAGTGAATGTAGAGGAGGGGGATCGGCTGCTCCGAGACCCCAATTCACAGGAGGGATTTCTACTCTTGTTGATTTTTATTGTCTTTATGTATGTGGCTTTAGTTGTAGTCATTTTTTAGCTTCGAGGGTTTCTACCCTAGACCTTTGTAATGTAAGTGAAATTTATGTTAAATCCCATTAACAACTATGGTCAATCCAAGTAATTTAAAGTTCCATTAACCAACTATGGTCAATAAAAGTAATGTTAAGTTTTGTTAACCAACTATGGTCAATCATGGGTATTCTATTTATGCAACTAAAAAAAAAAATTGATCATGTGTTCCCATCTACTAATAGTGTAGCTACATTATTTTATTACAATTTTCTAGTTTTTTCTGAAAAATTATGCTAATAGACTCTAAAAGAAAACAAAGAATCAAAATAACTATGTTAATGTAGAGGAACATGCCCTATATTAATTATTCATTGCACACAATATTGTTTCAAGGTGGTTAAAACATTCTTTCATTCAAATGTTTTCACATCCTACGTGTCTGATGCCAATCAAAGCATCATTTGTCTTGGTTTCAAGTTTGTTTGGGTGGTGCATTGTTTCCAATTCATCACAGTTTCCCTTGAATATTTATTCCATTTTTATATTACCTTGTATAGGAGTAAAAGTGACTTTCAAGTATTCATGCTGATAATTCCTTAAGGATTCTCCATTGACTCTCCTACCAATGCAAATGTGCCAATCACTATTGTGTTTACCTTAGAGTCTTAGACAATAAGCATTCTATCTCTTGGAAATCATGGTATTCTACATATACAAAAATATCCTTTGACCCTCATTCGGGGTGACCTTTTGTTTAATGGATTATTTTTCTTAACAAGTTGGATAGAAAAACATCATATTTTGGATTCCTTGTGACTATAACTATACTAATGTATCCATGTAGATTGAGTTGCCTCAAAACGTGAATATTGATGTTGGTCCTCTCTTGGCACTTGATAGAAATTTGGATCAAAACATAAGATGGTGTTTATTTGTAGGGTTTTATGAGAATTCATTTTGATTTCCATTTCTCTAATTTTCACCATGTTCCAAAGTCCACAACATGCCTAGGATGCTATAACTTTGGACTATCAATCAATCATTTTATGTCCATAGTCACCAAACCTGGACTCAACAAGAGTAAGAGTTAAAGTTGTGTTGGCACTAGAAATCTTAGCACCAAAACAAGAAAAGGAGCTCAAAAAGTTCAAAAAATGCATAAAGTATTTGAATGTTCGATATTCATAAAAATAATTGCACATTTTTCATTCCGTGAGAAATTAACTTCATAGTTAACAAATAAACATAAATCAAGCTTTTGGAATGTGCCAATGTTTGAGGTCAATTTGATATGGAGAAGGGGCAGAGTGTGTCCATGAACAAGTTCCTATAGTGGAGCATAGTGGTTAAATTCTTGTACGTTAGGAGCCTTAGTTGTTTAGTGAGAGCCAGTAGGTGAGGCACAAGTCACTATTGAGCAGAATTTTAGTCCTATGATTGGGAAACTCCAAGAGTGAATGCCAAGTTGATGCATGAGTACCAGTGGATGGAATCATTGGTGGGGATATAACTAGAACACTCCTCACAACCAAAGGGGAGTTTGGGTGCATCAACACAAGAGGTTTGGGGATGTAGAGCTCATAATGGAACCCATCCAGGCACTACAAGTCTCTTGTAGGGAAGTCAACCAAGGAAGTGTAGGAGAGAGGCATGGTTGCAGTGACTTGTCCAGGGAATGGGATCACCTTGGAAGTCATGAAATATGGAAAAATGATTGCAAAGGAGGTGGATTGTATCTATTGCACAGATGTAGCTTCACAAGGAATAAGGGAAGGTTGTGTCTATTGTGCAGATGCTTCATAATTATGGGGGACTTGGGTTCTCATAGAAGGTGGGACTCAATGTTCAGGGTGTAGGATTGTTTGGGACAATAGATCCGAGGTGAAATTGAAGTTGCATTGGAGGCTTGAGGTGAAGGATACCAAGAGATCTGAGTCACAAGAGCTAAGATAACTTATCACATGGTGTTGGTAAGAGAAGGCACAAGATTTGTCTAGGAGATGAAGCAGAAAAGGGTCGTGCAGAGTCATGTCAACATAAAAGAGGTTGACAAAGGTATAACAATGGGCTTTAGCACAGGAAGAATGTTTGCTGGAGGATGTTGGAAGTGCTTTGTGGTGCAGTGTTGCAGGCAGGGAATGGATGTAGGGCATGCCATGAGGCAGTGCAATAGGTAGATAGAGTAACCCAATGGATTTTGGTGATTGTATCGAGCATGTTTCAAGAAATTCAGAGTGGGTGTCTTCAGGGAAATGCACCAAGGGAAACTCAAAATGGGTTTTTGCGTACACCAAAATGGTGGAATTGATCTTAGATAAAGTACTAAGAGAGCACCAAAGACAAGAAGTGTATTGGTGGGAAAATGTTGGGCGATCTACTGGGTTGAGTTGTTGGGGATAGGGAATGGAAATATGGCATGCCATGAGGTCAATCAACAGGCAAGTAGTGTGATGCAACAAAAAGAATCCACGAAGACAAAGGTGGAAGGTGCAATCTTGGGAATTCAATAAAGGTATGATAGTCAGTTGAGAGTGGGTCTTCAGGGTGGCTAGGTATAGTAGGCTTGCACAACAGGGTTGGAGGTAGGAAGGTCTTTCAGTGGATATTAGGTTTGGAACCTAAGGTAGAAGAATTTGATAGAAAAAAAGGAGTGGTATCGATGAGGATTCCCTAAAAATTGGAATTGAGTAAATGTGAGGGGGCGTGTTCATGTGGTTTCTTGGTGGAATTGGTGTCAGAACTAGGTTTAGTGCCATGGAATGTGGTAGAGTTGAGAACTTGGGAGCTAAGTTGAGGGTTTGGTGGGGCCGGGCTTGCATTAAAGCCAGTTTGTTCTAAGGTGAAAGTGGGATGATGTAGTTTGATAGGACAATGGACACATAACTCAATGGTTCAAAATGAGGAACAACTCAGTGGGTGAGTCAATTTAGAGGGCTTGTAGTGTGGGTTAGTGTTTGGTACATTGGCAAGAACCAAGTATGACTAGGTCAGAAAGGTGTGTGGGAGTGTCCCCGCATGTTGGACATGTGTTCTTAGAAAACCCTCAAGGTAGGTCTCCAATTTGGGAGCAGGTAAGGGTGCCTTGAGCCGAGTGGTCTGGGGTCAAGGGTGCCACCTATTTTTGAGTGGGGGAGAATATAAGGGGATAGTCACTCTTAAAGTGAGAGTGCCAAGTTTGGAACTAGGTTCTAGGGTGTTCTAGTCTAAGACTAGGGTGCACCAGGGTGTACCAGGAGTGCAACTATGGTGTATTAGGGGTGCACTAGGATACTAGGGGGTGCTCCAAGAGGGATTTCCTAGGGTTCAAAGGTGTAGTGGTGTTTGGGGTGCAACTTTTTTGTGGAGTCCAAGTAACAAGGTGTGGAATTGGTTCAGAGTGTAGCAGAGTATAAGGACAAGGTGGAGCATGAAGTTGCAGGGTAGCATAGTGCATGGAGGATGGGGTCACAGTGGGGGCGTCTAGTCCAAGTGAGGGGCGTGCTTGTATAGGATAGGGCATCTAGTCCAGGGGTGCACTAGCAAGGTGTTCTAGTGCAAAAAAAATGGAACCAGGGTGTTCTAGTGGACAACAAGAGTGGAATAGGGTGTTCCAGGGGTGCCCCAACAGGGTGTTCCATGTGTACCAGGTGTGAACCAAAATTGAAGGGGGTTGCATAGGATGTAACTTTATGGAGTTCGAGTTTGGAGATCGGGGAATCTAAAAAGGGGTGTAAGTCAAGTTTAGAACTTGCATGAATGAATATTGGAGCAATTAGGCAACTAGGTTGGAAATTAGGGGATTGGGCCAAAATAGTGGCGCTTCTTGTCATTGCCTAGGAATCGAACAAATAAATTATATAGAGGGGATGTTTCATTCGAAGGGGGTGAACCTAGTCCAGTGCCAATAGTGCACATAGGTGTCCAAGGGTACTGGGAGTTAAGGACTACAAAGGACACCTCCCCTCAGGAGCAAAGAAGAGAAGCTCTACCACCATTGCTTTGGGGTAAGCATGGTGTTCGTCATGGATCCTAGGAGGGAATGAGAGTACCTCCATTGTGTCCTAAATAAGTGGGGTCATGGGTGAGCCAAGAGTCCTACCTAGTGAAGCAAAGTAACTGGGCCAACATGGGTTGGTCCCAAGGCATGTTGCTAAGGGGTTGAGTCTTGGTACTCGTCACACAATGGGAGAGGAAGATGGATGAAGAGGGGTGTACTAGGTCCATGGACCAAGGGATAATTCTAGGTAACAGTGCTAGGCATGTGAATCCCTAGGAAAAGACAAATGAAGTGCTACTTGGGGTGCTCACCTTGGTATGCCAAAGGTGTGAGTTCTAATGGGGGAAAGGAACCCATTGTCCGAAGGAATAACAGGACGAACCAGGTATGGGATAGGGTCTCAAAGAGGGTGCTCAAAAGGAGCTAGCTAGGTAAGGAACTCCACAAGGAGTCAAGAGGATATGATGGTGTGGTGTTAGAATCAAAAGTGCAAGTTGGATGGAATAGTACTTAGGGAGTAACCAAATGAAACAAAGGTATGTTCTAGGACCCAATATGGGGCATTGCATGGAAGGGAATCAAGAGGGTTGAGTTGGTACACATAGGGGTATGAGAAAAGGTGTTCCATAGAGTAGATTGGAAAGTCCTATGGGTTTGGTACTAGTGCAGGGTGTTGGGATCGTGCCATGGGACTTGGATGCAACAAGAGATGCAAGGTGGACAAGGAACTAGTTCTGGGAGCTAGTTGTCCCAATTTGAGGAGTGGGGACGAATGATGCAAGGGATGTTGAGTAGGTCCAAGATGTGATGCTAGGTCCAAGGATTAGCATTGGGCATGCTAGGGGTGTGCAAGATAAAAAGGGGGCTTAGGGAGTCTTGTCAGACAATAAAAGGGAGCAACTCAAGAGGATCAGGTCATAGTATAAGAGCAAGGTGTTGAGAGGGACTCATGGATGCAAGTCTACCAACATGGGTATGTTAGAAGCTTGGGGAAAGGATGCTATGGGTGCATGCCAAGCTAGAGGAGTGGAAGGACCCAAGGTAAGGTGTCGAGTTGGATGTGGGATTGTTTTGTTGGAGCAAGACATGGCCAAGTGAGTAGCCCAAGTCTTATGGGGGACACAAGGGTGAAAGTTGGGAGTACCATGAAAGTTTGTACAGGGTGCAAAAGAAATCCAAGTAAGTGGACTAGGTAGGGCACCAAGAGTGTGGAGCAGAGTTAGGGTGTATCTCCTATGGTACCAGGGAGTTGATGTTAGATCTTAAGGGCTCCTCTGATGGTCAAGGAAGTTGGTGTTGGAGTATGGGAGTTAAGGGGTGTCTAAGACACTCAAGAGTTGGAGAGATCATGTGAAAAGCTACATGTGTGTTATTCCATGGTGCAGGTACAAAAGTGAGAGTCCTTAAATGGAATCACAGAGCTAGGGGAAGGCATAGTCTCAGGATCAAAAAGGGCTTGTTTGAAGAGGGAGTTATGAGTATGGTTTTTCAATACCACACAAGGATTGGAAATCTTGAAGAAATGTGTCAATGGATTATTTACGGGTGGTGTTGGGGTGAGGGCTTGCCTCCTTAGTCCCATTTATAGTTTGTGGATGAAATTGCACTCTTGGGTGTTTCCAGAATCAAGGAAGCAAGCAATTTCAAGTAGGCTCTTGACATTTATCTTACTGCTTCTGGTTAGAGGATTAATGAAGGAAAATATTTTGATTCTTCAACACTCTCCTTATTCAATATAGGGTTTCTCACATTCTTAGATTTCAAATTGGTAATCTCCCTCTTGTGTATTTAGTTATTCCCCTCTTTGTGTCCCCTCTTCCAAGAGGTACCTGGCAGAGTGTTCTAGATAAGTTTAGGGGTTATTTCAATCATTGGACTTGTAGGTGGTTGTCCTTTTCTAGGAGGATTACACTCCTAAAGGTTGTGGTTCAAGTGCTTCCTATCTATAGGTGCATGGTTCAAGTTTCTCTTGCACATTTTATTAGAGAACTTGATGCACTCTCTAGGAAGTTCCTTTGGTAGGGTAGATTGGATTCCAAGAAGTGGAGTCTGGTTAAGTGGGACTCTATCTGTAGGCTTATTCAATAGGGTGGTTTGGGTCTTCGATAGGCAGCTATTAATGGTCAGGATCTAGCGGCTAGGCTCTATTGGTGATAATGTACTAATTAGGATTAGTCTTGGGCCAAAATCCTCGATGCTAAGTATTTGATAGGAGTTGCGTGTATAGATATTCCTATATGCTTGTTGGATGTTAAGGGGTCTATGATATGGGATACACTTAAAAGAGGAGTGAGCTTAATTAAAAAGGGCTTATTCTAGATTTGTCACAAGGGTGATGATGCTCTTTTTTAGCTAGATTCTTGGGATGGTCACCCCCAATATTTACCACCCATCCTCATTTGTGGAATCTAGGTTTGTGGTTTCAAGAGGTTATGTGATTGAAGGTGAGTGATTTCAAAGTTGTGGAACATCTAGATTAGGTGTAGGTGCTTAAGTGAAAAGGGTGTCATTTGTGGCCCTTGGGGGGTTCAAAAGAGGATCATGCTAAGTTGGCTAGGATTTTAATGGAGAGAGTTTACAGCTCTTTGCAGTAGAGGGATGTCTTGGCTTGGGATCCTAATCCAAAAGGGGTTTGCTTAGTGGAAATATGGGGATTTTGAAGCCCCTTGGTGGAAATATGTTTGGAATAAGTTTTTGTGGCCAGAGTGCAACTTCTTCCTATGGTTAGTTGCTCGTAATAGGCATCTTACTTGGGACAATCTTTTGAAGACAGGTTTTAAGGGTCCCTCCATATGTTTCCTTGTGGTATTATTGAGGAGTCTTCTTCACATTTGATCTTCCAATGTGCTTTCTCTAGATCTATCTGGCACCTTTGGTGGACGGTGTGGGGACACTCTTGTGTGCATGATATTTCCCTTAATGATTTTTGGAGGACTTTGGGGAGGCCCCCTACTCACTCTTTCTTTCTCTAGATGACATGGATTATTGGGCCTTTGTGCATTCCTTGGTAGATTTTGTTGGAGAGGAATCATAGGACTTTTCAGGATAAAAAGTTGATGGTTTTACAAGTTTGGCAACAAATTCTTGGTATGCTTCAAGAGATTATTCTAGTTAATTGTGAGGTTAGAGCTCCTTTGGAGAGGCTATGGTGCTTTAGGGATTGGGCGTGAATGGTCTAAGATTAAGGAGAACCTGTTCCAAAGGGAGGAGACATCCCAGTAGCAAAATCTAGAGAGAAGGTAGGGGGTACCTGCCTCTTGTTGTGATTCTAAAAATTTATATTGATGGCTCTTCTAAGGGAATTTGGGTTATGCTAGTGTGGGTGGCATGGGGAGAGATAGCTCTGGGGTTCTCCTTTTTTCTTCTCCAGGTATCAAGGCCACCAGATTAATAATCTCATGGAGGCTCTAGAAATTATTGTTGCTTTGGAAAAGGCTTGTGCTCTTGGCTAGCACAAGGTTATTTGTGAATTAGATTCACAAATTGTGATTAATTTATTAAACAAGCAGAGTTTTGATGGGGTGAATTGGTAATTATCTTTGGTTGTGCAATAGATTCTATAGTTAAGCAATTCACTAGAGTTGGTATCCTTTGTTCATATTTTGAGGGGGTGGAACAATATTGTAGATTATCTTTCTAAATGGGCTTCAGAGTTTAGGGGTGACTTGAATATTGATAATTGGGAGCATCTTCCAGGTGACTATGTCCATAAACCAAAGATGTTGATTCATGGGGATATTCATGGCCCATGAACATGTTTCAATTTATTGTTTGTGTGGCTTGGTGTAATTGGATCTTTGTTGGTTGGGTGTGCCTTTTAGGCTCTAGATGTTTGTAGTATTGCTCCTTTTACTCTTGGATTTTCTTTGATAGAATAAAATTTTACTCATTTTTTGTTTTTTAAATTTTTTTTTACAAAATGTAACCCTATGATTTATCTAGCTTTTAATGAATATTGTTTAGTATTTCAAAAATATTTGTTTGTAGACAGATTAAAGAATGATCTAGCAACAAAATTATTTTTCCTCTCGACATTTTCCCTAAAATTGGAGAATGGGTAGGATCATATTTAAGAAAGAAAAACTAACTAGAAGTAGAATAATCTATATTTCCTAAGCTAAAAGGAATAGTAGAAGAAAAATTGAAATTCCAATGTCGAATAAAGAATCTAGATGATAATATTAGTGAGTATAATTCTTCATGTAATCTTAGGATTTTATAAAAATCCTATAAGAAATAATTGGGGGAGTAAAGGTGGATCCGATTTTGGATCTATTTGTTCATGAAAACTTAAAAACCCACTACATAAAAATACAAGCCTTCATCAAAAT
>VDFB02000015.1:280915983-281044847 GCA_007258455.2 Sequoia sempervirens
ATGAGGATCTCATAAAAGAAGATAAGGACATACTTACAAAGCTACTTGTTGAATACTCTATTCATGCATGGCTCAGAGTTTTCTAGTGCATTTGTCAAGCCAAAATGCATGAAAAGAAACTCAAAGTGCCCGAAGTGACAACTAAAATTTGTCTTCTCCACATCGTCTTCCCTCACTCTAATTTTGTGATATCTTGATCTCAAATCAATTTTGGAAAAGTAAACCGCCCCATGTAACTCATCTATGAGCTCATCAATGTGAGGAATGGGATACCTATTCTTGATAGTATTTTTCTGCAAGGCCCTATAGTCCACACACATGCACATAGTCCCATCCTTCTTTTTAACCAAAACAATTCAAGAACAAAATGGGCTCTTACTAGGATGAATGTGTCCCATTTCAATAAGCTCCTATATGGCCTTCTCTATCTCATCCTTATGCCTCTTAGGATGACAATAGGGAGTGGTAATGACTGGATTGGCTCCCTCCTCAAGCTATATAACATGCTCAATGCCTATATCAGGAGGCATCCCTGGAGGAATACTACCAAACACCTTGCTTCTTTTAGTAAGAAGCTCTTGTACATTAGGGGGATATTCCCTCTTAACCTCTTTTGTGGCTATAGGAATAATGATGCATTCTACTACCCACTCAACCTGGTCATGCCTAAAAAATCCTTCCATACAATTGAAGGATACCACACGTGGCCCTCATTTAGACATGCCTCTCAAAACCACACTCTTATCCCCGGATGAAATTTCAGCTCCATGGTTTGAAAGTTTAAAGTAATCTCCCCCAAAGAGCAAAGCCATTGAGTACCCATCACCACATCCATAGCTCCTATGTTCACCACATAAAAATCCTCCTTAACCTCATGATTTCCAAAGAGTATGCTCAACTGAGGAACCATTTTAGTGCATTGGATAGTAAACCCATCTGCTACCATAAACACAGAATCTACTCATCTCCTATGTTTGAAGACCTCTACATGCCACTAGGCCCTCATCAATGAAGTTGTGAGTAGCCCCTTTATCGATCAAAGCTACCATACACTGCCCCTAGAGCACTCCTCTTATGCATAAAGATTCATTTTTCTAGAAGCTATGAAGCTGGGCCAACTTCCCATCATTGTTCTCCTTCTCACACTCTTCTAGAGCCTTTTCATCATCACTTTCTTCCATATCAGCTTGCTGGTCTAATTTTTCTGATGCAACTTCTTCATCAGATTGGTACTCAATAAGCAATGATTTTTCCTTGGCTGAGCATTTATGGCCTTGTGTGTATGGTTCCCTGCATGTGAAACACAACCCTTCCTTCTAAGCTCATTTAGGGTCTCACTATCTATCTTAGTGTATTGATTTTTAGGCTGCTCATGGTCCTTTGAATTGATTTTCTTGTCCTTATCCTTTTTTTTGCAGCAAACCCTTTGACTAAAATTTACTTTTAAAGGTTGATGTCTCTATGTCTCTATCCTTTTTGATGGCTTCTTGAAGGGTAGGCAGGTTAAAGGATTTGATCCAACCCCTTAGAGGATCAAAGAGACCATCTATGAACAACACTATAAGCCTCCTCTGTGAGATATCCATCACAAGCACTGATAACTAATTGTACCCCTTTGTTTGAACTAAGCTAACTCCTTGAAGTGCAACTCAAGGTCCTTTTTGTCAAATCTTTCAATCAATCTCTTAGTGAACTCATGATAAGAAGTGATTTGGGCATGCCCCAAAGTCACCATTCCATTGTACCACCATTCGTGAGCAATACCATCAAGGTGAATGGATGCATACTGGATAGACTCCACCTCAGGCATGGGGTTTAATATGAAATATATGTCAAGTTTTTGAACCTATGCTCTTGCTTCCATCTTTCCAAAACCATCAAAGTATGGGAGTGTTAGCTTTCCAACCTTCCTGTGCAAGTCATTGTGCTAGTCCCTATTCCCCCTTGTGTTTGTATGCCTCATTCTCAAGTCAATGTACTCTCTAAGATATCTTGTTGAAAACTAGGTCCTGCATAATGCCAATCCTATCTATGTCTAAACTGTTCCTGCTACTCAACTAAAGTAAGATCAACTAGTGCTTCTACTCTTGGTGGAAAATTTGGCATAAGGGGTCTTCCCATAGCTCCCCCATCTTGTTGATTACCAACTCTATGCTAACCTACACCATTTCCCTATCTCATTTATCTGATTTCTTGTACTAACCATGCTAGTTACTGATTTGTTTCAAGTGCATTTTTCTCTACTCTAACTTGTCCCCTAACCAAATCATCCAACAAAAGCGTCATTCTATTCGGTGGTGGCCCATTTCTCTCATCTTCTCCTGTTCTATCTCCGATGTTTTTATAGGTAGAAGAATCTATTGACTGATTTCTTGATGTAGGTGTCTCAGATGAATAGTTTTCTGACCTAGATGTATCACTAAATGATGGCCAACGCTCCCAAAAAAATTCCTCTTTCTTTCTAACCCTCTCCTGACACCTTTCCCTATCGTTGATGCTCATGAATCAACAATACCCATTGGATGGAAAGATCATGTGAGATCTAATACCATTGTAATATAAGACCCCAATTTTTTTTCTTCTATTTGCACCCTTGTTGAATGTGTTTGGTTTGACAAGTTTTGCATTTTTTTTCATATACCTTCATGTTTTTGACGTTACAAGAAGAATATATAGCAAGGACATAAAATAGAAGTGAAACACACTAGCTAGGATCTTATTCAAATATTTTAATTAAACTAATTTCAATAACATAAATAATAGTCCTTGAGTTACAATAAACATTCTCATAAAATAGCATTCAGACCTGGGAAGGGATACCAAACAACAAATAAGAGTTTACTTCAAGTCATGTCTTTCACCAAAAAGATGAGTTGTCAAACGCCAACAAAAACTTGCCAAAGAAAAACACCAACAACTACTGATAAATGCCTTAAACACCACACATAGAGAGTGGCTAGAAGTAATGATATCACCTAGAAAATTGGTGCTTGAAGCACAAGGTCCACTTGGCCCTATAAATCCAAATCAACTCCAAAAATTATAAATAAATACTTGTTGTGAGCGTCATGGGGAGAGCTATTAGATGATTCGATACCCATATGGAAATATCAATCCATTTTGAAGATATGATCAAATAATAAGATTCAATTCCAGGGATTGAAATTCCTAGAAACTGATTAAAAACACACCAAAATAGTAACAAACCCACACCAAACTGAAAGAAAGCAAGCTCAAGCCAAAACCAAACTGAAACACCTCAAAAGAACTGAAATATCTTCATTCTCAAAGCTTTTAATATGCAAACTAAATCCCAAATGTGATTTATGAATGAAACCAACCTTCTACTAGCTAGGGCAGGTCTTGTATTGCCAAAACCAGTCCGGGATGTTAAGGGTTTTCGTCCTCAACTCTGAATTTCAGACCTTCTGGTGAAAAATCAGCAACATCTCCTTAAGTAGCCAAATCAACCATGAATAATGAAGATTGAAAATGAACTTTTAAAATCTCAATCACAAGTTAGGGTGACCACCAAGGAAAAAACACTAAACCCCTTTAAAATCCACGCCCCAAGTAAAGAACTTTATGATTTTTTTTTTTTTTTCTCCAACTATTGTTTGGGAGCCCAAGTCTTAAACAACATTCTAAAATGATTTAGTTGCTTTAAAACAACTTCAAGTCATTACCTTAGATATCCTTGATACCTTTTTATGTCCCCCTTTATCCTCAACATAAAATTATAAAGTAACTTTATAATAATTCATTTTCGAAGGGGAAAATAAAATATTTTATATTTCAACCTTAGCAACTGATGCCAACTAAAAATGTGTTGCTGAGAGAGAGCCCTAACAAGGTCTAGCTTACCCAAAATAGACTTACTATTTTTAGAAATTACTAAAAATAGTAACTAGTACCCAAAACTCAAGATGTAGAGAAACTAATATGATCAGAGGACACTCTAAAGATTGAAGCTCAACATTGGACCCCTTGCTAAAAATAGTAAATACTCTAGGATATTGAAAATCCAACACCAAGAATCAAAACCTAGTTCCCTTACTAGAACCATTTATCCTACAAGAACTTTGGTATAGGCTAAAGGTTGCATGCACTGCTCAGAGGCTAGGAGGGGACATTACACAACAAGACCTATAGGAATTGTATTGGTTTTGAGTTGAATTATCTCATTCCCAAAAAGGGTCTCCTTACCTTTTTCATGCTTATCTACCATGGGTTTCCATTTAATCTTTTAGTTCTCAAAGTGATTGATACAGTTCAATAATTCATAAATCTGTTGGTCATCATTGAATACTTTCCAATTATATATGTTATCAAGAATGTTGGGCTTGGTTAGAATCTCAACATCATACTTATAGTGATTGGGGGCAACAAAAAATAAAATTTAAAAGCTAACACAACAAGAGCAACAACAATTTATACATTGATTTCCCTTTCTACCCAAATGACGTTGAATTCATCAAAAACCTCAATGGAATCTAAAACTATATTCCTATACATTCTTAACCTTATTTCATTTGCAACATCTATTCCTCTAAATTGAGACACTACAATTTCTAAATCACCATGCACTCTTGTGCATTTGATTCCATACTTCGATGTCACATTTAAACTAAGGAGCAGAGCCTCAGAATCTGCCACATTGATGGTGCACTCAAAGTTCAGTCTGAAATTAAAATTATAATATTTTCCCTCAAGGGACACCAATATAACTCCTGCACCATTACCTTCTTTTGAACACACACCATCAAAATTCATATTCCAAAGTGCATTGATTTTTGATGTGGGGGTAGCAAATTATAAGCAATCAACTTATCATTTTCATCATCATAATATCCAACTAGACAATCAAGCTCTACATCAAGTTAAAAAACCTCATTTATGGCCCATTGGGATTCTCTACAATGATCAGCATTTTATTTTTCATCTGCAATTGGACATCTTTTCCACAGAACTGAATGGTAGCTTAAGATAAATCCATTTGAAGCCTACCACTCATTTTTGTTGTTCACTTCTTGAACAATAACATACCCCACTTAGTTGGATAGTTAACTATGATAATGTCCATTGAAAAGGTCTTCCTTGGATATGCAACCAGTTGTACCAAAACATTATTTAGTATTCCAATCACATTCACCTCATGAGAATCCATGGAATAACACTTACCATAGGATTTCAAAACTTGTAGCCCTAAGTGATTCATAACTTCTAATGACATCACATTACTAGATGCTCTAGAATCTAACATAAAGTTGAACCAACCAACCATTATCAACATAATGTATAAAATGGATCAATGGTTTGTTTTTTACTTGTAGAAATAGTGCCCAAATAAATCTCATGGGCCTCTAGCACATTGACTTTGTTTACCTTGTGTTTAGGAGTAGCTACAACTTCCTTTGGTTGATCAAATATGGTAGGGAATTGAGATATAACAATGTCCTTTCACTATGCTCAGTAATACTTAGAAGATCTCTAATTGGTACTTGAACTTTTAATTAATTGAAGACCCAGGCCATGTCAATAGGATGATATGCAGGCAAAGGATTGGAAGATGGAACTATTATAACATTGGTATTAGGTATTCTAATGATAAAAAAATGGTACACCTTTTCCTTGCTTGATTTGGGAATAATTAATGATAAATTGGACTTAATGTCACCTCAATCTAGAGTTGTGATGAGTTTTACACATCCACATTAGGTTTTGGGCCCTCCTAAGCTAAATAAACTCAACCTTTCCCTTAATATAATGTTGTTAAGTGTATTTATTTACACCTTCACATTAAATTTAAGAGGCTTGTAAACTAAAGTGGACCTAATTTAGTGTTGTAATGTGTTATACACATTCACATTGGGTTTAGGGCCCTTTTAAGCTAGATAGACCCAATTTTTCCTTAATTTAGTGTTGTAAAGTGTATTTATTTACACTTTCACATTGGTTTTTGGGGTCCTCTTACATTTATGGCCTTAATATTATCATTAATAGGCCCCTAAGACCCTATATTATGAATCTCAAGGCATATTTCAATTGAAAACCCAACAAGATCAACATATAGACTTAATTTACGCACTCCCCGACACTTTAGTTGGCAAAATAGCCCCTGTGGGACCCATTCACCACTTTGGGAAAATGAGTCCCATCTAGGTGGGACTCATTCATCCAGCTTGGTGAATGAGTCCCATTTGACCTATTTTCAAGGTTTTAGCGGGAAAAATTGGGTTTTAAGTTCAAATTTCTTCTATGTCGGCCTTTGGGATCAAATAAATGGTCATTTGAGTGCATTTTCTATATAAACAAGCTTTCAAATAATTATTTCACATAAGAATTCATGATATCAAGTCAAGCAATCAAGACTTAAGCATTCCAAGACTTCACAAGATCATCTAGAGAGCATTCAAGATTAGTTTTAAGGCATTCAAGGGAAAAATTATTCATCAATTGTTGTAGCAATTCAAGATCCATCATCATGTCAAGGGTATCAAGAATCAAGCATGTTATTGAGCTAGTGTTGTGATTGAAGATCCAAGATCAAGCATTGTTCTACTCCTATTGTCAAGATCAAGATCTACATCCTTCATGGCCATTTCATGTTGAGTTGCATATTTACAAGACATCATTCAAGGTATCATTGTCCATGTTTATATCCTATGTTTCATTGTTTCATCATTTGGTTTAATTGCCTAAAAGGGGTTTGACCAAGGAAAACCCCTATTCCCTAACAATCAACACTTTTTTTCTCTTTCCCTCTCTCTCTCTCTCTTTGTGTAATTGCATATTTGGGTGCTTTGAAGACTTGAAGGAGCATTGAGGATTAGGCTACAAGCTTGTTGGAGTTGTCTCTCCATTTGCAAGGTCATAATCTTCACTAAAAGGTCATCTACAACCCTAAAATCAAAGTTTTAGATCTGAAGACCTAGAGAAGCAGATTGAGCAGATTGAGAAGAGAAAATTCTTTGAATTCCTAAAAAAGTGGAACGAGACTGATTTGCCACAAGTGGTGAATGAGTCCCACTACAGGTTTTTTTTAGAGATCTTTGTAGATTCAGATACCCTTTTTCCCGAAACTTGCTCCTGTGCAAAAATCCAAAACTGGGACTGATTCACCTAGAATGGCGAATGAGTCCCACTAGGTCAAAAAGTCAGAATTTCCAGCATTTTAGAGCTCCTTCTAGCCACCTTCAGATTCCCAAGTGTACATATTTCATTTCAATATCTTGTTATTTTGTTTTATATGCATTCTAGGTCATTTAATTAAAGTTTGCATCATATTAGGGTTTTTCATTTCATTTTGCATTTCATTATCTTTTCCAAGTTTAAACTTGGTGGTGAACCCTTCATTATTCTATATTTAGCCCCTAGGACAACCCTCTTGCAAGATCTCTTTCTCCTTTGCATTGATATCTTTAGGGTTACCCTTGAATGAAATTGGAAGTGTGGGTGTGCTCTATGTCCTAAACCATATAATAACATCCATCCCACTTTTTATTTATTTCATGTACAAATGACATTCTTTGATTATTTGCAACAATTTTCTTTATATTGATCACTCTCCCAACCTCCTTTGCTACCTTTTATTTTCCATCATTTCTAGTAGTATGCTGATTTCCCATATTGTTGGTAGAAACATCATCACTTTTCAATTTTGGGACATACTTTCTATAGGGGTGCATTTGATAAATGCATCTTCTTTCTTGGTGGATATTTTCCAACATTATGTTCTTTTTTCTTTCCTTTATTCAAATATGCACCTGAGATATTTAAAGAAGCTACACCTTCAACTTTATCCTTGACACCTACTTGCATGTTTCTAAGCTATCACTTTTTACTAGAATGAAAACAACCTCGGTAAGAGCTTTAATATCCTCATGGAAAGGCTTTGCTCTATTATACCTTTGCCTCATTTGTTCCTTTAGCTACTCAAAATATTTATTTGAGACTTCATAAGGAACAAGATGATTGTCATAATCATTTTGGAAGAATTCCTCACCTTCGTAGACATCTAGTTGATAAACATTTGCATCATTAAAACATTTGGGTGTACCAGGTCATGTTTTTCATCATCAAGTGTAATTGCAACCACACACTTGGTTTGGTCATGAGGAAAATATCATATGTCACAAGAGAATGAGTTTCATTGATGATTCACATGATCCTTCCTCAAGGGATTAGGGGTGTGTTTCTCTTGGTACCCTTGGTTTGAATTTCTTGGTACTACTTGTTTGTCATTACCTCTAGGTTTACTAGACTAAACATAGTTATAAGGCTTGTTATGCAATCTCTAAACCTCATTGAAATGTGTAAGGGAAACATTAGAAGGCATAATTTTTCATTCATTGCAACTTTGTAGGAGAGGTCTTTCATGGCTCCCACCAACATCTCTAGTTTTTCTTTAGCAGTGATATGTTTGATGGAATTTGTTGCATTTGGTTTTAGTTATTTCATATAAGCCCTCTTCCTATCGTTCCAAGAATCTTTCAAGTTGATTTTTATGTTGATAGCCATTGCATATGCTTCCCTCAATGTTTGAGGGTTCTTGTCTCTCATAAATAACCCAACTTAGAATCAAATGCTCCATAGTATAGAATAAGACACACAGGATTTGGTTAGATGGTTTTACTTGTAGTAAACAGGTCGAATAAAATCTCCATAGACAAGACTGTGAAGAGCCTATCCTTCATGAAAGATATGAAACAAAGACAACCTAAGATAGAATTCTGCATTTACAGAGCAAATATTGACTTTCGTTTAATCCCAAGTCTTTGATAACTAGGTCATGGTTGCACTAGGGTCTCTCTCAGGTAATGATGTGACAATTTGCTATTATTTTCCTTTAAGGGGCAGTCCACATAGACACATACACATACATACACACATTTATGTATCATTTCTTTGAACATTTTATATCAACTTTCCAATTTGAAAAGATAAACTTGAAATTCATGAAAGCAATAGATTTGACATTGGATTTCAAATATCATCACCAATTTTCTTGCTATCACTTAAGTAGATTTAGCATTAAGCATTCAACAATTTCATGGAAAGTAAGAATTTTTTAATAAAACTATTTCCATTCAATTATACTTTTTAGAACATTTTCAAAAAATATTAAACATCTATTCTAAAGTAAAACATAAAATGCTGAAAAATAAAAGTTTCTCCTAGTTATTCTCCATGGATTCCCCAAAGAATTAATCAAAACAGAGCAAACCACTTTATTTTTCACTTGATTGCTTCATAGCTACGTATAAAATGGTGCAAGCTTTTAAAGAGGGGGCTTTGTTTTATGGACACCGAATAGGTTCTATATGCACCCTTAAATGACACAACATATAGTCTTGTTTAGCTGAACTTACAAAACCAACTACAAAAGATACTTAGATAGGTAGATATCCATAAAGCTCTGATATCAATTATGCTTGCTCGTGCCTTCCTTATGAAGTTTTCTTGAAATGGTTCAAAAGAATGGAAAAAACAAACAAAAATTTTTTCTCCTCAACATCCACAAATTTTAGGCTTAAAATAAATTAATCCTCATCCTTTTATAGAACTAGGGCTCTGTGATGAAATCTGGAGGAATCTAAGGACCAATCTCATCCAAAGGCTGCGATGAATATGGTGACCAATAGGAGAATTGCAATTGAAGTCAATGGAAGTTAACTCCAATTACTTGTTGAAGCTCTTTAGGTTTTACTTTTTCATCTGGAATCTTCACCAAGAAAGTAACTTGAATCAGAATAATATGTAGGGGCTTCCCATACATTCAGAATGATAAGGCATAATTTTTTCCCCCTACACCTCATTTTGTTTCAGTTCCCTCACTCTCAGGAATGGGCTCTCCTAAAGATTAGCATTTGTTCCCACCGCGTGTGAAATACCAGGATCTTTGGTACTCTGGTAGACTCAAAGTCATCAGCATTATCATATCCCAGAGTGATAAAACTAGACTAAATTTTATTAC
This sequence comes from Sequoia sempervirens, assembly GCA_007258455.2. Lineage (NCBI taxonomy): Eukaryota > Viridiplantae > Streptophyta > Pinopsida > Cupressales > Cupressaceae > Sequoia > Sequoia sempervirens. Next base: position 280,925,960 of record VDFB02000015.1, read on the forward strand.
AACCATGACTCAAGTTTTCCTGACCGTCCATACCCAAGTTTGCATCATAATCGATATCTCCTGCAATCACAAAATTCCAAATATTAAATCCCTTTTTAAACAAATATGCCACCATATCTCATATAAATAAAACCATTATTCAAATGTTAGTACAAAATCTATAAAATGGCTTCTAAAAAAACACATGAAATCCCTTGCATATATATCACAGGATCTTTGGGACCATTGTACTAATTAAAAAAAACATTTTGCTATGTTTCAACCCCTAGTACCAGTTACCTGGGTATTGACTTTACCCAGACCTGGTTATATAAACTCCTTATCAGGACTCTAACTACTGGATGAGCCATTCTTAAGACACATTACCTTTTTTCCATTTTGTGTTTTGCACAATTTTCATTTTGGTCCATAAAACATTTACTCTGAAATACTCTTTTAAATAAGATTTCTCTTTTCTTTTTTGCTTCCGGTGATCTTCAGTTTGTTAATAGGTTATATTTTCACTTAGGTCCCCAAGCCATTTTTGGTCTTGAGGGCATGTTGTGTTCACTAACTATTGCAATAATAAAATAATTTAAATTCAGCTTGAGATAAATCTTGGGTTAACAATTAGAACTTATGCATATTTTAAAACAATAAATTTCTACCTTTACTTAGATTCTAGCATAAAAAGTAAAACTCCACTGGAAACATTCGTGTGTGCTCTTGATTAATTCCAGTTTTCAGAACTTAGTAAATAGAATCAATTCATTAACATTGAACTGCATAATATAGTAATCCTCCAAACAAAGCCAACCAAGGATAGAGCCTTGCTACCAGTGAAGCGTCCATAGCCCCGACAAGGTTATCTCTATAATCCCCCCCAAACATAGCTCTACTGCTAGTTAGGCGTTCATAGCCCCAGTAGAGTTATTTGGATAGCCTAAAGAGTTGATATCACTTTTTTTTTTTAATAGATATAGCAATGATAACTCATTTTCACTTTTGATATTGCAATAATAGCTCATTTATCAACTTACAAGCATTGAAGCACCGCTATTAGGTTGGGAATTACAGTGGTAGCGAAGGTTACTTTTTGATTTTTCATTCAATGTAAATCCCTTCATCAATTCACTACTTCCCAAAAACTCATTTAATAATTCCTTGTAAGTGTGCGTTTTCAACTAGATTTTACCAGTTATGCCAAATCCTAACTAACTATAGCTCGCTATATGTTAAAAGATATGCATAAATTAAAATTTATTTATAGAAACTTAATCACCAAATTTAAATCCAAATTTAGAAACATTATTTACCACCCTTTCGATTAAATTTATGGTAATTTCCAATTTTTTTGCTAACTATCTCAACTTAACGACACTGCACTGCATTAATGGATCAAAATGCCATGATTACCTTGAAAAATGATCACACTATTTAGCATTAAATTTGCATGCCTAGTTCAACATGTATTATCTCTCTACTTCTTCAGGTGATGACGTGTAACATCTTGCCAACCTCATTCTCATGTATAATTTGCACACTTAACACCTCAATAATCATTACAATTTTTTTTTTCAAAACAATTGGAAATGACCCCTATTAATATGAAATCTCCAATTTGCTTGATTCACAATCTCCGTATTGCTCAATTCTAAAGCAATTTCACCAAGCATGTGCAAAGAATTTATTTGATTTAACCTTTAATTCTGAAGATTATTAACCATTTGCCACCTTGCACATACGATTTCCAAAAAAAACTCTAGGCAACTATGTACCACTACATTGTTCATGAATTTCTATAAATTCATGCATTTCTTCTCAAATTCTCCACACTTTCTTTTATTTTCTCTTTTTTTTACATTTTCTGTAATTCCATTATGTTTTGTGGTTTTACTTTTGCTTCTTGACCATGGATACTCCCATTTGCTTAAGTTGTTCTTGTAGACAGAACGTTTTCTTGGGAAGCATCACACCACAAAGGCTTGAAAATATTTTCATTGTTAGGACTTCCAACTTTACTATGTTGAATTTATGCTTGGTCCTTGGGGAAAGATATGTTGCATCTAGTCACTACTTCTGTTTTTATTTAGACATAGCTTCTCATTTTGTAGCTTCACTCTTGGACATTGGGTTACCTATTGAAGACGTTCGCGTTGCTGCCAACCTAATAGTTAAGCCCGAATTCTTGGAGAATCTGAACACCATTTTATCTGTTGCACACCCGACCATTGGGATTCCCTCCATGGATGATATTCCTCAGTTCCTGAATCATGGTGAAGTGGTTCCACTTTAGCCTTTTCTTACTAATCTCCATATCCAATATTTTTAAGTTCACCGGGAACTCGCCTACATAGGGTATTTAGCCTTGATAGAAGAGGCATCCCAGATCGACTAGATAACTACTACCATCTGCAACTTTTCTCACCTTTCTTTTGAATCCTCCTTTTTTTATTTTTGACAAGGATTTTGACATCTGATGTATATATGTGATACACGCACACATATATTTTTTGTGTGGTTATCTTTCTTAAAAGCATGTTTCACTGTTTATGGTTTTATTGTTTCAGTTTAGTTCAATTTTGCAAATTGTTTCAATTTCACTCTCATGTTTAAGATACATTTAAGCATAGTTTCCTAATGCAGAATCCGAGCAAGGAAAAGAAAAGAAAAGAAAACAAACAAAAAGAAGAAACCCTAAAAACAACTAAGCTAACACTACACTAAACTAACCCTAACTACCCTAACTCTAATATCACAACAAACTAACTCTAACTAAGCAATTTATTTCAATTTCTACAACTATTTCTTCTACAATTTTAGTATGAATTACAACAGGTTTATCTTTAAATTCCCTTATCAATATCTTCAATATCCTACTATAATAATGAAAAATCTTAAGTTTCCTGTATTTAAACATCATAAATTCAAAGGTGTACTTACCCAAAATTTGGCTTAAATGTATGAAAATGACCTCATTAGAGATTGGTTGCACACATTTTGTCTGGTGTGGCAATACTGTACCTTCTCCCATCCCTGGTCCATTTCCATGAATGACTGTGTTCATTTCTTTATTTCCTTCTCTTCTAAAAACCTTCATATCTTCGGCCCTATCTTTGCATTGTGTTAGACCAAGATGTATCACTATTTATATCATTATCAGAAAGAGAAAAAGTAAAAACTTGGTATTCTGTATCTTGTATAAAATCAGGAAAATGTATTTTTATAGCTAATGAATTTTTAGCTTGAAGCACAATACACACATCTCCTACTCGATTTTCTTGCTTTAACTCGTTGTCTGCATTTTCCATGTATATAGGGAATGATGATTCATCCATATCTTCTCGTTTATGATGAAATATCTCTCAATCTCGACATTCTCACCTATTCCCTTGCAAGACGCTAGGATTTTCTTTAAAATAATCACAATTTCCTAACTATTTCAGTTCATTGGTTGTTTTTTTAATATTTCCAGCTCCACTAGGGTAGCACGTTTCTCTCGTGAACAATCCTTTTCTTTTTGCAATTAAAAATTCTTCCGTTAATGAAATTGCTCCACTTATGGCTAAACTTACCCTAGTTAAAAAATTTTCACACTCAATTTCACTGTGATCAGTTGTATCATGAATTCTACACTCGACAACTCTTCCAAAAGTAAACAAACTCAAAGGATGCAGTTTCTGATTAAATATTTTACAAAGTTTTCCAATTTTCATCATGAAAACTAGCTTGTGTTATGTTTTGTGTGTTTACAAGCTTCTTGCAAAATTAGGACATTTCGAAACACAAATCCACTTCCAAAAGTTAAAGCCTAAAAATTTCAAAGAAATTAGAAAGAAGAAAAATAAATCATATGCGTATCTACGCATGTGACCACCAGAGTTCCAAGTGCCACCCTCCTTCTAGCGCCAGTTCTTGTTGATGATGGTTTTACTCACAGTAAATAGGTCAAATAAAATCTCCATAGAAAAAGACTGCGAAGAGCCTATCCTTCTTGAAATATATGAAACAAAGACAACCTAAGATAGAATTCTGCATTTACAGAGCAAAGATTGATTTTCGTTTAATCCCAAGTCTTCGATAACCAGGTTATGGTTGCACTAGGCTCTCAAGTAATGATGTGACAATTTGTGGTTATTTTCATTTAAGTGGCAGTCCACATAGACACATACACATACATACACATATTTCTGTATCATTTCTTTGAACATTTTAGATCAGCTTTCCAATTTGAAAAGATAAACTTGAAATTCATGAAAGCAATAGATTTGACATTGGATCTCAAAAATCATCACCAATTTCCTTGCTATCACTTAAATAGATTTAGCATTAAGCATTCAACAATTTCATGGAAAGTAAGAAATTTTCAATAAAACTATTTCCATTCAATTATACTTTTTAGAACATTTAAAAAAAATATTAAACATCTATTCTAAAGTAAAACATAAAATGCTGAAAAATAAAAGTTTGTCCTAGTTATTCTCCATGGATGCCCCAAAGAATTAATCAAAAAAAAGCAAACCACTTTATATTTCACTAGATTGCTTCACAGCTCCGTATAAAACAGTGCAAGCTTTTAAAGAGGGGGTTTCATTTATGGACACCGAATAGGTTTTGTATGCACCCTTAAATGGTGTATAGCATATAGTCTTGTTCATCCGAAATTACAAAACCAGCTACAAAAGATACTTAGATAGGTAGCTATGCATAAAGCTTTGATATCAATTAATGTCTACGTGCATACAAAGTTTTACGTCGGAATGGTTCAGAAAATAGGAAAAAAGAAAAAAACTTAAAAGAAGTTTTTGCTCCTTCGACATCCAAAAATTTCAAACTTAAAATAAAATTAAGCATCCTTTGGCCTTTTATAGAACACAAGGCTCAGATAGGATAAGAAATCTACATGAGAGGGAATCTAAGAGACTAATCTCATCAAGGCACATGGAATATTGTGACCAATAGGAGAATTGCAATTGAAGTCAATTGAAGTCTACTCCAATTACTTGTTGAAGCTCTTTGGGTTTTACTTTTTCATCTGGAATCTTCGCCAGGAAAGTAACTTGAATTAGAATAATATGTAGGGACTTCCCATACATTTAGAATGATAAGGCAAAATTTTTGCCCCATACACCTCGTTTTGTTTTGGTTCCCTCACTCTTAGGAATGGGCTCTCCCGAATATTAGCATTTGTTCCCACCACATGTGAAATACTAGGATCTCCGGTACTCTGGTGGACTCAAAGCCGTCAGCATTATCACATCCTAGAGTGATAAAATCGGATTGAATTTTATTCCAATCATGACTCAAGTTTTCCTGACCGTCCATACCCAAGCTTTGCATCACAATTGATATCTCCTACAATCACAAAATTCCAAATATTAAATCCCTTTTTAAACAAATATGCCACCATATCTCATATAAATAAAACCATTATTCAAATGTTAGTACAAAATCTATAAAACTCGCTTCTAAAAAAAAACATATCACAAATCCTTGCATATATATATCGGATCACCGGGACCATTGTATAAAATTAAAAAAAAAAACATTTTACTTCATGTTTCAACTTGGTACCTGGTACCCGGTACTTAGCTTTACCCACTTACTTTCCCGGACCTCGATTATACTAGACTCCAACTTACCAGACTGAATCCATTCACTTGAAATTTACATTACCTTTTTCCTTTTCTGTGTTTCTGGTACCCGGTACCCAGTGCATGAAACACTTACCATATGAAGTACTCTATTTTAAACCAAATATTTCTCTTTTCTTTTTCACTTCCAGTGATATTCCAATTTGTTAGCTCCTACCATAGAAGATATATTTTCACTTGGGTCCCCAAGCCTTTTCAGTCTTGGGGCGTGTTGTGAGACCACACAACAATAGGCTCATTCAATCTTTTACTTGGGGAGGAAATTTCCTGATTTTCATGATGAACGGGTACTATGCAAATCAACAACCAACTCATTTATTCATTTTTTAATTGTATCCAACTCATGGATTGCAAACTTTGGATCAACTCTTTCACCATATTTTAGTTAGAAGATCCTTATAAACTCATCCCATGAGTCTATACTGCACAAAGAGTTTCATCCAATGGCTACACAAAGAGTTTCATCCAATGACTGCACAAAAAGTTTCATCATGAGATCTTCATCTTTAATTTCATACTCATTAGTGACATCAATGAAGTTTCTTAAGTGGTCTCCACCAGTGATAGCATTATTTCCTTTAAATTTAGGAACTTTCCCTCTAGTCTCAACTATAGTTGGATTAGGATAATTAGGGATGCCAAATAATTCCAATTGTTTGTATCTTCCCAATCCTAATAGTTGTCTCAACAGTGAAAATCTCTAAGCCTATCTTCTAAGATTGACCCCAACATTATTACATTTTGTTCTGGTGGATTAGGCACTTGCTAAATAATAGGAACGTGCTAAATTGGAACAACTGGTGCCACATTTTGAGGTTGAACAATATTTTCAATGCATTGTTGGGCAATATTTTGTTGTTGATTCAATAATAAAGCTTGGTGAGCTAATTGAGCCTGTTGTAATGCAATTTGTGCTTCTATCTCATGTTTCCTTTCTTTGAGATGATCAATGAGATCAATATGTTGATCTAATTCCCTCTCACTGTGATTAGTTTCTAGTTGACTATTTTGATCAACATCTTTGAATGGGTTTTCTACCTCATGCTTTGATGTTTGAGGAGTATCATGCCAACCTTCCCTTTGATTTCTTAGAGGTGGAAGCACATGATTTCTTTGAGGTTCAATTAATGCTGAAATTTTAATTATATTTTATGCACTAAGATTTGTTTCTTTTTCATAATTAGCATAATCTTGTCTAAACGTTCTTCTAGTAGTTCTAACTAGATTATTAATTGAATCATCTAATGTATATTGATCAAAAAATATAGAAGTAGAACTTCTACCTTAAGTATCTACTCTTTCAAAACCTCATTGAATTATATAAAGGTGACTTGGATTTTTAGCTTTCCATTGTTCTTGTTTTGTTCTTTCATTTGTAGAACTAGTCTCAATCACTTCTTGACCTTAGGAGCATTGATCCTTGTCCATTATTTATTTTCTCACACCAACTTTAGGATCTTCCTTTGATAGAGTTTCCACTCCTTGAAGGATAAATAATCAGAGTCAACAAACTTTTGATTTCAAATCAAGTAACATTACTTTCCTTGTTGCACCATAGATGTTGAGTAACCTGTCTTAAATTTGATTATATATTTGTATTATCCCCAAAAATGGTGTTAATTTGTTGGTGATATGAGCTGTAAGTGGTGCTAATTTTTTGGTGCTATGAGCTATAAGCCCCAAATTCCTAAGGTCTAATAATCTTCCAAGTGCTAGGGGTGTTAAACTCAGGAAGATCACCACAAACTTATCTTCAAGTTGGGCAACTAAGGACCAATGCTTGAGGTGGGTAAGACCTCCTTCACTTCTAGCTTGACAAGACCAAGGGAGTTTTCCCTAAGATTTTAGATTGATGGTTTAAAGGCTAAGATATTACATGACAATAAAAAATACCCTATGCAAAATGTATCCTAATACAATTGTCACTATATGCCTATGTGCTAGTTTGGAGATGTAATGTTAAGAATCTATTTAAAAATAATCTACCATACAAATGTTTAAAAATTTGATGTATGATAACCCATTAGATGTTATAAACATTCAAACATGGCAGCAATAACACATAGAAACAAAAAATTAAAAAGGTGTTTTAATTGATGTGTTTTAGGGTGTGTTGAGGATTGTGGAAAGAAAACCAAATACAGATTGGTTCCTTCAATGATTGGATAGTAGAGTCACTGGATTCAATCAAACACATGATAATAGAAACTTTTTGATATCCTAATGAAGATATCACAAAAAGAGTATGTTGTTTTAAATCTACAAGCAAGCTAGGCTCTACACATGTACCTTCAAAAAAAGAATAAATTGATGCATAATATTAAGGGAGTATACTAAGTAATCTTTAGGCACACTCATACATTTCCTTATTATGCTAAAAAGATACCATGCAAAAGATTTTGCATTGATTTTACAAATATTTGGCTGAAAAACTAATCAATGCACTTCAAAAATTTAACTGAACATACAAAAGGAGACACTCAACTAAGGTTCATTCTTCCATTAATCAAACAAATTAAAATCTTACATAGGTTATCATATGCTTGGGAAAAAACATAGATCATTACAATTATAAAATAGTTGCACCTAGAACTGGAACTTGAAACCTTAGGGCATCTTGCAAGTGTTTTCTTCTGCTAATGGTTCTGCAATTTTTCTTGTTTAAAAAATTGTTATCCTATCCTTCTATTATGTTTTATCATCTAAGAATGAATCCAAGGTAGATAAAACCCACAACCAAGCTGCCAAGGGAATATTAGAGGGTCGTGCAATATATGAAACCCTAATTGCAACCCATATCCAATGCTGAGAAGGCATATGTCCTCTGCAAACAATATTTTATCACAAAGAGGTGTGTAAAAAAATCCTTTGACATGCACCATGCCTTTACATTGATGATCCATGTAATTAAGTGGAAACAATAGAAATAAATCACCTAGAAATCCCACCCAAAATGGTGACATGAAAGTGCATCACACTAGAAAAATTTCTTGCAAATATTAAATGCAACATGGGCATCACACAACCCCATAAATCCATACCAAAAATATATAAATTTCATTCATGTATTCTTAGAATTCAAAATTTGATGGTTCAGAAGAGTCATTAGGCATTAATGGTGTTTTGAGGTCGAAAACACACTTCCTGGGAGATTTTCGAAGTTTCAAGCCCAAGCCTACCATCGAACCAATGAGAAAACATTAACATTTTTACAACCCTGAATAAATGATTTTGTCGGGTGTTGAACCTCAGACCTACTAGGAATTTCTTATCAAAAAGTCAAAGAAAAGAACACCCTTTACATCGAAACCCCAATGAGAAAACCTCCCTTGGGCATCAGGCTTTGGGAATACCCTAGAATTCCTATAGGAAATCCAAGAAGATAAAACACCTCTAATCTTGAAACCTCAATGAGAAACCCTTTGTTGGTCATTAGGCATCGAGCATCGGCCAGTTGCTTAATGCTCATTGAATGTTTGAAGAAGATGAAAATGAAAAACATTGAACCCTAATCATCGATGATGACTTAGAAAAAGAGGGTTAAGGAAAGAATCAGGGGTTGGGAATTGGGAAGATGATGGAAGGCATGCTACAAATAAAGAAATGAAAGGTTCCAAAGATGTCTATAAACTAAAGCTTGATAAGATCAACACTTGGAAATTTTTAGGAATCAAACTTTAGGCATTGAAGATACTAATGGAAATGGGTTAAAAAATGAGAGGGAGGCAAGGCGAAGAATGATGACCAAAAAGATGACACACTAGACATTTATAAAAATCACCTTTGTCAAGTATTGAGGATTGGGAATATCACTTTTCACATGATTTTTAAGGAGATAAAGGTAAAGATAACATTGACAACCCAAATCCTAAAAGACCAATTAAACCAACACTTAGAGGCTTCCTCAAGGCTTCAAAATTCAAGGGTTTGGAAAACCTTATAGTATGCAGATGACTAAAGGGATCATTAATAGCTTGAAAGACCAACAAATTTGACACTTAGAATATTTTCAAAGGATATCAATGTGAACTTGGAAGCTGATAGAGATGACATGTAGGTATGAGGGTAAGGGAAAATTCAAAACCCCGACAATTCAAACACTTAATTATTTTTCATATTTTTGGGACTTGGATTTTGACTAAGGCATGGAAGGAGAGGGTCAATGCAAGGTCTATAGGAGTAACATCATGCAATATGACCCCAGTAAGATCTCTCAGATCGATTATTACTAATGGACCATGAGGCATAAGCAAAAAATGAGACAAAATTTTGGGATGCCAACAGGTACAATTATCTCATAATATTTAACATCAACTACTAACCTATAACACTAACCATACAAATTGACACAAATATAAAACCTTTAGAACCAAAAGAAACCAATAACATGTACTAGGAGGAAGAATCTTCCCTTGAAGGATGGTTATCAATTCCATATTTCAAAAAATAAAATTCAATAACTTGTAAAGAGAGACATAACATAGGAATGAATTTGAACCTCAATGAAAAATAACACCTCATGAAGTGAATATCAATAAATAAATATGATTAAATTAATGTTTTTAAAAATATATGATGCACTATTAGTGGTGGTGTGAAGCACTTCTAGGTTCTTTTCACATTTGGTTAGTTAAGTTTACCTAGAGCATTTACTTTATGTGTTTCAAGTCACAATTATGGCACTTGTTATAATCCTAGTTTTTTGTCTCACACTTGCCTATATATACAAGGCTCTTCTTACACATTAATCAATTATATTTGTATATTTGCATCTTTTAATAGAATATAATTATTCTTTCATTTTGAGTCTTATATTTTCATTGAACTCCTTTGATCTTGGATGACTATATCCATGGAAAATATTACATGGTATTAGAGCTTGTGGGATTGTTTCTTGTTATTCTTTTTACAAGTCTAGGTTGTAGATATTGTATTTTATAAAATTTGAGTATACTCTTTTCTTGCATTGAATGACGACTTATAAAATTAAAAAAAATTGATAGAAATACTAGATTTAGGGGGTTATTCTTTGTGGCTTTGTATTGTCAATGTATTTTAAAGTTTCACAAAGTAAATTTGATCACACCATTGAATCTAGAGTATTAAGAAAGTGAGTTTTGTCTTATCTATAAGGGTTTAAAAAAAACAAGAAATTGTTGGGATTTAGAGTATTTTTGGGAAAAAATGACCTTGTCATTGTGTTTAAAAGGATTTAAAACATAAATTAACCATCAAATCATCAAAATCCAAGAACTTTGTCTCGAACCATCAAGGATTTTTTTCCCTCCATTGTCTATATGGTCATACTATTGGTAGAATATTTTTGACATAATCTTGGTGGATACCATACTCATAGGTATGTAACAATTGCACACGTGTATGTAGATATCTAAATTTTTATTCTATTTAAAAAAATTAAGAACGACTTTTTTAATAAGTGGCCACACTATAGAGTACTTGATAGGGTATTGTTGGGCCTCACATTGTGGCCATGGGGTAGGAATGTACAAATTGATACATATACTAGTTGGATGATGACCTTTGAACTTATGATCATTAACAATGTTTTCACATCCAATTGTGGCTTAATCTAACATCAACAATGCATTCCTCCACTAGCAACCAAGGCACTGCCACCTATAGCAACAAATATAGGTGGCACTCATTTCACTAGCCCCATTGATAGAAAATAGCTCATGCATCACCATCAAACCATTCTAATTTCCCACAAGTAGTTTTTTGCTAGGCAAGCAATTTTTAGAAGTTCTTGAAAATAATCATTTTAGGTATGGATGATAGTTTTGGACTCTAGAGGCATATTCCATCCAAACAAGGAATAGTCAATTAGATGATGTCACCTTGACATCAATAGTTTCTCCACCCCAACTCACCCTCGTGACTATTGAAATTTTATTTTTTTGCATGTAATCTTCAAATGACAATATCTTTCATATATGAAGCTCTTTTATAATGTATTTTTTAAATTTTAGGCTAGTTTTTGTAACTTCATAATGGTACATGTTATTTTTTAATTTTTATGTATAATTTTTTAGAATTTACAAATTACTATAAGTGTTCCTACATAGTTCTCATTTTGGGACCTTCACAGGCACCATTTAGGCTTATATGAGCTCCTTTCTGGGTGTATTTTATTAATTTCATAAATTTTCAAGCTCTACATAGTAGTACTATTAGCTCATTTTGGTTGTTCTCTTAATCTATATTTCTTATTGTGAGCACATTTTGATATCTGTAAAGCATTGAGATTAAGTCCACTTGGTGATATTTATTGGTGGCAATTATACTTGAACTAGATATAAAATTCCTAGATCATATTATGCTAGGGTAATCATTAATTGAGTGAATTAAGGGTCTCTTTGTGGTTGTGCTTGCATACCTTTTGGTTTGTGTTCTATCTTTCTTACTTCATCATGGAGCAATTTTCAATTCTATTTCTAAAACCCTATAGCTATATTGCATGATCATGTGAAATGAACAAATTACTTAAAGTTAAGAGATTATACATGATTATTCATAGGATTGATGGTGAACCAAAATATTATCATTCAAAGATTAAGTGGCTGAAAACTTATGAGAAATCCATTGGCTATTTGTGCTTGTATGTCTCTCTTGAGTTGTTTCACATTGACCACCTTACTACACCTATGCCTATGTGGATTGCATTGTCAAGTTTATTTGGGAAAACAAATAAAATCTAATGATATTTTTTGGAAAATGAAATAATAAGTTTTATCCATGTAATTTTCACAAATACAACCATCACCAAGTTCAACTCATTTAGAGCACAATTGAAGTATTAAAAAATATTAAGGTGGATACACAATTGATATTGTTCTCTCTAAGCTAGGACTTGACTATTTTGTGTTTGTGTCTACTTTATATGCTACAAAGAGTGCTTTGAGGAGTGAGGTCAAGATGCATACCTTTGAGGATTTTATTTTCAATCACTAGGGATCAATGTAAGCTTATTCAAATGACAACTTGAAGGATTTGAAACCACAAGATTTGCTTGCAAAAGATGAGAAGGATTTTAGTGTAAAAGAGAAGAAGAAGAACAAGAATTAAATGAATATAATATCTGAATTAGTTTGAAATAATATGCCAAAAAAATAGTTGGGGATTCTATGAATATATTAAATGCCTTCAAGTTAAGCAATATCCTAGTTGGACTATAAACAATTCATTTTAAAGAGGCTTCCACTCTTAGGAAGAAATTTGAAGAGGTTCATTTCCAATGTTTCATAAGGTAATAAAAGTGTCAATTATTTTAGTAATTGGGGAGTTTATAGCAAAGGGATAGCAATGATATCTTACCCACATAAGCAATTGGAGTGATTGGTAATGATGTCTGGAATTATGATGCATATCACTTTATAAAGAAAAGATAAAGATCAATCAAAGGATAATTAAATCACCTCTAATAATGATGAGTACTATGTTAAGATAGCATCTTCTAATGAGTTCTTCTCTTGGTTGCTAATATTCCTTTCAAGAACAATTAGAAGATTATATAGGACAACTGATAATGACAAGGATAATTTTACAATGGGTGGTGATAAGAATCGACTAGAACCCTCTACTTGCTATGTGGTTCACAAGAATGAGAAAGTTTGGAGGATTTTAGCAAGAGGAGGGTTAATTCCTTATTTAAAAAGATTAAAGGGGCATACTATGGATATAGATAAATCCTTCACTAAGTGGTGAAAGGAAAATAGTCCCATTGTAGGGTATGAAATGTTTCATAATGAAGGATCTTGTTGTGCATGTAACTAGTTTACCTATGGAGGGTGAAAAGTGTTCAAAGACAGGAGGGTTGGGGAGGAAGCCATGAATATGTTTTGTTTCATAGTGGAGGAGCTTATTGTACATGCAACTAGTTTAACTATGGAGGGTGGAAAGTGTTCAAAGATAGGAGGGGTGGGGAGGAAGCAATGGCAACATTCCTTAGGCTTGGTGAAAAACTTGTCAAACTGCACTTTGGGAATGTGAGGAGTTCTCTCAAATAGTTATTGGGGAAAGTGCATTATATAATGATGTACTTACTCTCAAAGGGAGATTTAAATTAGTTTATGGGTGCCATTTTATCCCATTAAACTATTTTAGGCACAAAATGATGGTTTCCTTTATGTTCTATCTTCTTTCATTGAAGAAACTTCTATGAAAGAATGAAAATGAGCTCCAAATATGACCCCTTTCACCAAGAGTTAATCTTCTTGCTAGTCAATTTTATGAAAGAATCCTAATCCTAGAAGTATTGTTATGAGTGTCATGTTGAGGGAGGAAGAGTAAATAGAGTTGTGTATTACTCTGAAACCTCCTTTAATAACTCTAAACATTTCTTGAAGAACTCCTTTGAGGATGTTGAGAGGATGGTTCCTATTGGTTTAGATATAGAGTGCTCCTTCTTGAGGGAGATAATCTTGAAGTATCAAGAGGAATATGAGTCAATACTTGGAGGATTATGAAAACCACAAAGAGATTAAAAGAAAGAGAGTGGTTGAGAAACCCATGAACAAACTATTGGTAGTGAGAAGAATGAATAAGGGAAACAAATTGAACATAAAAAAAACTTTGGAAGATGAAGCTATAGCCGAGAAATTTGTGGATGCAGATAGTCAGTAGAATGTTCATCTAGAAGAAAAAAGTACAAAGAAGGGAAAGATAAATGTCTTCCAAAACTGGCACTTGGAGTACCTTTCCCTAGAATACTAGATCCTTCGCCCAACATCCCTAAAGACTTCTTTATTTTTTTGTAAAATCCTTCTTCTATGTGGGAATTTTTTGATGTCTTGGGAATTGTAAGAGGCCATGGATACTCAACACTCCCCAATGAAATGGTTCTATGTTGAAATCAACATATTGAATTTGAAACATTTCATTATTGAGAAAAGGATTGGAGGATATATCCAGGTTGATATGGAGGAAGAGAATAAGATCTTTCAAATTTAGGATGTTGTTCCTACAAGTTTGACCTGAACCTTTTTCAGTTAAAATAAAGTAGTGCCACCATGCTAGTGGAGTTAGAAAATTGGAAAAAATACCATGATAGAAGATTGGTCATTCTCAATGAGGAGCTAACAAGTATAAAGGATAATCTTAATAGGGTCATTCAAATTAGGAAGTGTACAATCTAGAATAGTGGCATGGGAATAAATATTCTCATCAAGAAAATTAAAGGAGTGTTTGAAGAACTAGAGATTCAATGTGTGGGAGAAAATAATAACAATGTTGATAAGAATGTAAAGGTAGGTCCTTGTGCTAGGACTAGGAGCAATAAAAAAGAAGTCCATTGAGGAGGAAAAAAGGAACTCTATGACTTTGTTAAACTTCACACGAGCTTTTACAAGCAGGACTTGAAGGCAATTGAAATCTTGAAACAACTGTAGGTATGGGTGTCCTATTCCTCTATTTTTATATTTTGTTATTTATTGGTCTAGGTGTTATGTTCTTTTTTGCTAGAGGCATTTAGATTTGTGATCGATGAATTTTTTTCTGTCTTTTCTAATCTTTTTTTGGTTGTAAAGAGTTTTAGGGTCCCTTCAAAACTTTTTTTAACTAATTAATCAAAAACTATGTTTTAAAGGAAAATAATATTTTCATAGTATTATTTTATGTGAGTTTGTTGAGTGTTATTGTTGTTGCGTGGATAGATAGGATTTCATAAAACTATCCACGTAATAAACTCATAATTGTATGAGCAAAGGATTTGTCATCTAGTAGGTGTAAGTATGTTATAGAAATTGACTTATCTTCACTAGAATAGGCAAATAATTAATTTATTGATAGGAATTTATGTTCTCCCTTTGTACCTTTAAGCACAATGATAAGAAGACACACATAACTTATACTTTCTAAAGATGTTTATGGTATTGGTAAAAATAGGTTTTTGAAAGGGCCCAAACCTTTTTACATCATAACAACTCAAGGCACACAAAATGAGCTTAATGAGGAATGAGACAACCAAAGAGGAAAAAAATAAAATTACAACCAAGCTACCAATGATAAGAAAACACCCAAGGATATATCCTAAACATTGCTAGACCTTTCCCTAAAAAGCCACACACCCCTACCTGAGTGTGTGGATGATAGATGAAATTGGGTAGACCTTTCTTTCACCTTTGAAAAATAGTCCAAGAAACAAAATTCTGTAGGCCCTTAGACTAAGGAAAATGGGGAGGGGAATCCATCTCAAATGATCCAAATTGAGGCATTTTATAGGAAGAACACCTAACCAAAAATGTTGATGAATGAGAAACCACAACATGAAATATCAAGTGTTACACCTAATCTGAGAGTGAACTAGGCACAATGGAATTGGATAGTGGAGTAACTAGATTAGGAACTTGTGAAGACACCCCAATAGGAATTGAGGGAGCCATAAGAGCCTCAGTAGGCCTAAAAGGAACTATTGTAGGAATTGGAACCATTAAATGGGGCCCTAATTGATGCAACTCCCCTGAGTTGGAGTTAGAGCTCTTAGGATTCATTGTAGGGTGGTGGGGAAGGGTGTTCCACTATCAATTAGATGAGGTCAACTTGTAGATAACATGATAGCAATTTGAAGTTAAATATCCAATGGATAATCAACATTTGAAGTAGTTTGAAGTAGGACATACCCTTGTAGTCAATATATTGAGTACAAGACTAATCTTCCATCTCCACGATAACCTACATAGAAAAAGCCATCAATATATACCTTTTAAAAAGTGTTTATCATTATTCTTTTAAAAACTCTAAAAATGAATTTTAGAACCATATTGAAAACACAAAGTATAAGTATACAATAACAAATATTTTATTTTCATTTGAAAATAAGAAAGGGGTGATTTTCACTGCCAAGTTGGAGGAGAATACACATATTGCAAAGGATGTGTTCAATAATATTTTAATTGTTTGGTATTTCAAAAATGTTCTATGCAAAGGATGTGTTCAATAACATTTTAATTGTTTGGTATTTCAAAAGCTATATTATTTGTGCCACACTAGACCAAACATGAGCAACATAAGAAATGAAAAGCTTAGCATTACCTAGCAAAGTGAGCCCCATCAAAAGAGGCACAACATTTAGTTATGGGAAAATAAAAAATGTTTTACCATGCCATAATGGAAATTCTAACAACAATAAATAAAGTTAAAAAATTAAATGATGTGGCTATATTTGATTGTAGTGCTTAGCCTCTTCACATTGTATGGTGACTTCCCTTAAATTTATTCCATTCACCTGTATGCACTGGGTTTTAAACTAAAATCATGTCATTTTATCTTTAGAATTCAACATGCCTAACACACCAATGTATATATACAAAGTTTTGACTATAGTTTAAAATGATTTCCTTGTGAAATTGGGTAACCAACTATGAGGAGAATTTTAATGCCAAGGTAAAATAGTAATGTTAAAGTAATATATTTTTGGTGGGAATTTCTATTTCCATCTCATTTTGCAACATTGAAAAATAAAAGTAACAAAAACAACAATGTAGTGGGGTGGCACTGCAAA
This sequence comes from Sequoia sempervirens, assembly GCA_007258455.2. Classification (NCBI taxonomy): domain Eukaryota; kingdom Viridiplantae; phylum Streptophyta; class Pinopsida; order Cupressales; family Cupressaceae; genus Sequoia; species Sequoia sempervirens. The sequence continues at coordinate 280,943,111 of VDFB02000015.1, forward strand.
TTGAAAAAGGGTACTATGTAGATTGCAACAAACACAATATGATGCAATAATACAAATTTTGAACAACACTAAAATGGATAGTGTTTCAAGTTTTCTTCATTCTATAGTCATAAAAATCCAAAATTTGGGGAAATAGTTGCAACATGCAAGTAGTTGGAGTGTTCAAGCAATGAGTGGAGCGTGTAAGCAATGAGTGCAAGTAGAGTAGAGTTTATGATATGTAAGAAAATCTACATTTTATTTGGACAAGTTATATGAGCCATGTTGAAATTGAATGATAACTATTGATGTATAAATCAACATTAAAAAAAAAAGTGTAGCTATATATTAGCACTTGTATCTAAAGGAGGTTCAAGGATTACACTGATAGAAAACTATATGTATGTTAATATGTTAGAAAGTGTGTATTTTTGCATGGGTGTGCTACAAATTATAGTTGCATGTGGCTGGATTAAACAATTAATAATAAATATTAAATAATGGAATGAAATAAACATAGAAAAATCTAGACTTTTTCCTCAAAGAAATTAAGTATTATGTGATTATCAAATATTTGCATACAAATTTAAAACATAAAGCAATACAAATGAAAAAAGAAAGTTTCCATCAAACTGACAAGAAACATGCAAATGGAAATATAATGTTTCCATCGAGTTTTCAAATTAATATTTATCTGGCTTTTATGTGATAAGTGAGATTTTGGAGGCTTTTACCTGATATTTTGGAGGCTTTTACCATTAAACGACAACTGGTTTACCATTAAACGACAATTGAAACTTGTTTTTCGACGACTCAACAGTGGTTTGTAGACATGAGACTTGTTTCAGACTCAAATCTCACACTATATATAGTCTATCGACAAAAAATGAATTGATTATATATTAGAATATAGTGCTTTATTTTGAAGAGATTTGTTGCCATATACATTTCCAAATTGACTTAGCATTGAATTAGATGACACACCAAATTAAAACTCAAATGTCTGCACATGCCAAAAAAAATAAAATTATTAAGCATTATTCTTGCACAATATAGGAGGGTTTGTGCAACACATTTTAAACAATCCATTGTTGAGGAAAATGAAGGAGAATGGGAGAGTAAGATGAAATCAAAGAAACATTAAAAGATGGCATATTATGGATATGTAGTTGGACTTCTTATATTATGGATATGTAGTTGTACTTCTTGGTTGTAAAAAGGTATTTTGAGTGATGCTTTTGGCAAGCATTTTGGGGAAGATATTTTCCATGCCGCATACAGGGTAATTGATTTATTTTTCAAATGGAAAAGCCCACAACTAATTTAAAAAAACAAATATTAATATATTGCCAAATATGAAGAAATTCAAATATATACTTTTGCATAATGCGCATCTCCTTAATTGCTCACAGATTAGTAGATAAGCAGCATTATGATATAGAAAAGATGAGTATATATGAGCATGATTTCCATAGAAGGGCACAATTTTTCCTTTTCTAGGTGGGGGTGATGTGTAGGTGAAAGGGATGATAGTGTGGGAGTTTAAACAACAAATTAAAATTGAAAAGTAGAAGCTTCACTTGGTCATCTCCCATTAACAGTGCAATAAATTCTCATAGTGGGAAATATTCATTTGGGCACCTTTATTTTATGTGTTTTTTTGCTCTCCGTTGTTTCTCTCCCCTCTCACTCTTCTGTTGATTTATATCATTTGGAACATGGTTTACTTTGTGGATTTGGTAATATATAAGAATAATGGTTCAAAGACAATATGTTTTTAATCACAGGTGAGAATATGGATTCAAGCTAATTTAATTTTATATTAAATCCCACTTAGCAGCCCTATGGTACTTTAGGAATAATATAAAGGCCTAAAGTTTTCAAACAAAAATAAATTGTCCATTCATTCTAATTATGGCCCCTATGATAAAAAACCATATATATATATAGAGTCAATTTTATCATGTAAGCAAAGATAAAAGGTTATGAAGTATACAAAGTTTTTCAATTGTAAGGTAAATTTTATGTTAGAGGAGGGAATTTTGTTTGTTACAAGGAAGAATTGCAGAGAGGGCAAACTAATAAGTTATTTTGCAAGTCTAGCAGCATGAAGAATAAAGATCCATTTGTCATATTCTATATGTTCTTGTCTAGTAACAAATTCATGTGTTTCTGCATGCCCAATTTGGACATTTTCATTTGCTACATAAGATTAGACATTGGTCTTTGTTACTTGGCATTGATCTAACACTTCAAATCCATAATAATAAACATATTTCTAGAAGGTATAAGTTATAATCATCTTCTTGTCTTGATGGTGCTTAAAGGTATAAAAGGATAACATAAATGTCTATCAATTAATTAGTTTTCTCTAATTTTTATAAATTGTGTTCACAATTTTTTTAAAGTATAAATGTTCATACATGCAGTTGCTAGATGTAAAATATTTCACTCATGTAATTGTGATTTTTTTAGATGTCTACAATGTAAGGTCTTGTTGATGGGTCTTTTAACATAACCAATTCAAGTAGAATGAAGATCACTCCACTTTTCTTAAAAAGTGGTCTAATCCTAGTAATCAATCAATTCCAAGGTTCTATGTACCAATTCATGGTAGTGTTGAAGCAACAAAGTGACCTCTATGTGATTTATTTATTCAAGGGGTTTGTGTTGGTAAAAATCAAGCTTGACAATTCCTATATCCCGTATGTTAGATTTTCTAAAACAAATAATAAATATTTTAAGATCTTGGATGAAATTATTCTTACTCTACTCCTAATCTAATTGATTATAAAAAAGAAAAAAAAGATGTTAGGCTTCGAACGAATAAAAATAAAAATAAATAGACAATGATACACTCAATTTTAGCCTTGAATCTAAATAGTTTGATGAAATCTAAATAATCTATAAAGTAATGATCAACATTTCACCCTATCAAAAATAATATAAATGCAAAAGAAATCAATGAAAAATATATTCAAGCTAGATGCATAAAACCACTATATTACATGCATAGATTTTACACACAACCCTACTTTAAGAACTCTCAAGATTACACCACTTAATTCAACTTAAAGAACATAAAATAAAGATATGTCACAATCAAGGAAGAGAAAATTTAGAAGAAGTAGGCATGAACCTTTGATTAATTTGTAATGGGTGAATTGTAACTTCCAACAAGATTGCCTATACTAAAAATTTGATAGTTTTCTTTCTTTCCAAAAGTTCTAACCTTTAACAATGTTGTCAAAACTAACATATATACCTATCTTGGGTGCCTAACACTACATATCCAAGAGCATGTCAACTTGGACCTTAAATTGATCCTTGGACCCAAAAGTTACAAGTTTCATTTATTTCTAATAAACTTAGGCCTCAAGTTAATTTTTTTTTTTGTGGCCTAAAAAAATAATTACAATAGAGTACACTCAAAAAAGTATTGACATACATCACGATGAAGAAAATAAAATGGATGAGAATAAAAAAGGAGTGTTAGGCTCATTAATGGTGCTACAAAATCTAATTACTCCTTCACTCTCCTTGCATACGTACTACTAGGAACACATGAGACCAATAGAAAATTAAAAAACAAAATCCTTCTAGATTAGTTAGTAACTATGATTAGTTCATTTCTAGCTCATTAAATCATACATTCAACCTATAATGAGAGAACCTAGATTAAAAAATAGTGAATAAAAAAGCCTTAAAAGTATTGAATTAGAGTTACACCACTTTGCGTACCATATACCAAGTATAAATCCCTAAGTTTCATAGAGTCTCATTGGAAAATTAGATTTTGGGATTCAAACATGATTCATACTTGGAGTATTAGGGATCCAAGAAGTTGGATCTCTAAAATAAAAGGAGGCATACCATTAAGTTAGTATAATTTGTTTTTAATCATGTTCAAAATGTACCATACTAAAGAAAAACAAACTTTGAACCCAAGGAAGGAAGATAAATATAAAGTTTTGGGGTTTGAGGATTGGGAATAACTCATAATAGGTACACATATAAGGGGATTCCTAAACTTGCAATATTTCTAAATAATATAGCATAGAAAAGTTGGGGTTTGAACTTTGAGAATACCTTGGAATGAGTATCCAATTAGATAAATGCCTAAAGTTGTAATCTTGAAAAGAGATAGTGAAAAATAATTACAGGTCAGATTTTGAATATACCATAAAATAAGTACTTAAGCACAAGGATGAACAAAGCTCCAACTCCAAAAAATATAGCATGAATTTCAAGTATGAGAGATATACTTTGGCAATTAGAAGTAGACCCTAACAAGAATCCCTACTTGATGAATGATATAGCATGGGATAGTAAGCAACCAAAATTTGGAGATGTCACGAAATAGGTACTCTTGAACAAGAACACCCTCAAAACCACAATATTGATAGATAAATTAGTGAAAAAATGATTAGGGATCATTGTTGCAGTCATGGTAGGAGGGTTCAAAAAGAATAGTCCAAACTGTGCAGCTAAGAGTCAACACAGGGAAAATAACACAAGAAACTGATATGTAAACATGAATTTTTTTGAATTGATAATCTTACATGCAACATAGACCTCAAGAACGAATATCCAGGGCTCATAGGCCTACCTCAAGGGATTTCAATAGTAAAATTGGCCAAAGGCCTTATTACATGCCCCCAAAGGGTTGATGCAAAAATCTAAGTATCTAACTGCTCATGAAATACTAACTAATGATATACAATGAATTACAATGATCTTAAATATGCTCCTCAAGCTCTGACTAAAGGTTTGCGTTGACCACAAGGGTTCATAAACCTATTGAATGATCATACATGACAATCAACCTCAAGATATGGAAAGGTAACTCCATGCGAAAAGAAATAACTTGCGAATCTCTAGGATAGGTCCCAATGAACCCAAGATGCTTGTATGATGTCCTATTAAGCTCTGCATGATCGGGAATAGGTCCACACTAAGAAATCTGGACTAGGTCAGCCCCAAATTCCCTGACTGGTAATTACAATAAAATTCTGAGAGCGATAACTTTCAGTAGACAAATGCAAATGATGTGAAATTTGAATATGTGCTAGATGTCAATGTGTAGATGCTATATTTTGCTCGACGAGCTAGGAAATGATGATGTGGTAAAATGAAAAATGAAATACTGAAATTGTTACTGAATATAATGCAAGAAAAGAAATGTTTTTGGTTGATACATGATTGCTTTACAACCAAGGATTCTCTTGCATCAGACACTCGGGGTTGGAAGAAAAGTGAGTTCCTCACTTTCCAAGGCTAAGAGAAAAAACCAAAGCATTACACCTCAGCCTGAGAAATACATGATGAATCCCCCACTAGTCTATCTTTCCACTTCACAAGTTATTCTTTGTATTGCTTGTTCCTAGTGCTCCTTTTAGTTCTGGTATCCAAAATCTGTTTAATATCCTTTGGTTCTTGATGTGGTAATTTATCCTTCAAATCTATTTCATCACTACTACCACTTGACTGTCCTTCATGAAACTCATATATGTCTGCAACATTGAAAATAGGTGATATACCCAATATCTCTAGTAACTCTACTTCATATACATTTCCAGAATCAAACTTCCTTAGAATCTTACACAGTCCAAACTTCCTCATCTTCAACTTATTGTATGTTCCTATTGGAAATCTCTCCTTCCTCAAATATACCATCACTTCATCTCCAACAACAAATTCCTTATGTATTCGGTGCTCATCTGCCTTCCCCTTATACTTACTATTCATGTCTTCCAAATTCTTCTAGACCTGATTATGCAATGTCTCAATGAAATCTGAAAACTCTTCTACCTCAACACTCCTTTTGTTCTCCATACTGACATTTTTTAACTCTACAACTCCTCTAGGATGTGTTCCAGTAATGATCTCAAGTGGTTTCTTCCTTGTACTCCAATTCACTAAATTATTGTATGTAAAATCTGCCTATGGTAGAACTATATCCCAACTTCATGTCTTATCTCCAACCAAGCATCTCAGCAAGTTACCCAAAAAAATTTTTACCACTTTTGTTTGTCCATATGTTTGTGGGTGATATGTTGAACTAAACTTCAAATCTATCTTCATCTTCTTCCACAATGTCTTCCAAAAGTATCTAATGAACTTGGTGTCTCTATATAAAACTATATTCTTAGATAATCCATGTAATCTCACAATATCTTTGAAAAATAAGTCAGCAACATGTACACCATCATTAGTCTTCTTACAAGTAATGAAATGTGTCATTTTAGAGAGTCTATCCACTACTACCATTATAGAATCATAACTTCTCTGTGTTCTTGGAAACCCCAATATGAAATCAATGCTTATATCTTTCCAAGGTCTCTTTGGTATTGTCAAAGGCTTATATAACCCAATATTTTGACTACTCCCTTTTGCAACTTGAAAAATTCTACAACTTTGAACATACTTACTTACATCCTTATATATTTGTGGCCAAAAATAATGTTCACTCACCAAGCTACTATCTTATCCACTCCAAAATATCCTGCTAAGCCTCCACTATGCTTCTCCTTTATCAAATTCTCCCTCATTGAACTCCTCAGAATACACAACTAATTTCCCTTCAACAAACATACCTTCTTGAATGAAATAGTCCAACCATTGGCTCCGGTTTGTAACTACTGGTTCCTTACATTCTTTCCAAGCTTCACCAAAATCTGCATCATCTACATACATATGCTTCAATTCCTCAAATCCCAATACTTCTATCCTCATTTCTGTTAGCAAATTCCTTCTCCTACTTAATGCATCTGCAACTTTGTTTGACTTGCCACTCCTATGTTTCAACACAAATGTGCGACTTTTTAAGAACCCAATCCATCTCATATGTCTTTGATTCAACTTTCCTTGACTGTTCAAATACTGCAAAGCTTGATGGTTTGTATACAACTCAAAATCCATAGGAAACAAATAATGTCTTCACTTCTTCAAGGCTTTAATTATGGCATAGAATTCTAGATCATAAACTGAATATCTTATCCTGGCATCATTCAACTTCTCATTGAAATAAGCAATAGGTATTCCTTCTTGAATCAACACTAATCCAATTGCATTTCCACTTGCATCACAATCAACTTGAAACACTTTGTCAAAATCCTGTAATGCTAACACTAGCTATTTTGTCACCTTCTGCTTCAACAATTCAAAACTTCTTTATGCTTTGAATGTCCACTTAAATTCCTTTTTGTCTCCTCTCATTTTCTTTGTCACATAGTCGAAACTTGTGAGGCCATAAAATGATCTTACTTCTCCAATGTTCAATAGTGTAGGCCATTCTACAATTTCCTTGACTTTCTCAGGATCCATCTTCAATCCTTTGACAGAAATAACAAATCCCAAATATGCCAACTCTATCTTCATAAAGCTACACTTCTTGACATTAATCATTAACTTCTCTTCTCTCAATCTTTGCAATACTTGTTGGATGTGCCACAAATTCTCTTCTCTAGTCTTACTAAAAATCAAAATATCATCCAAGTAAACAATGACAAACTTACCCAAGAATTTCTTCAGTACCTCATTCATCAATCTCATGGAAGTGTTCGATGAACTGGTCAATCCAAAAGGCATTAATAACCACTCATACAATCCTTCATTTGTCTTAAATGCAATCTTCCATTCATCTCCTCTGATTCTGATTTGATGGTATCCACTCTTTAGATCAATGTTTGTGAAATACTTTTCTCCACTCAAATAGTCCATAATGTCATCCATCCTTGGCAATGAAAATCTATACTTGACAATGATCCTATTGATAGCTCTTGAATCAATACACACTCTCCACTCTCCATCTTTCTTTGGTGCAAGTACAACAGGTACCACCCATGGGATCAAACTTTCTCTGATCAATCCTTTCCTCAACAACTCTTGTATCTATTGGTTCAACTTTGCATTCTTTGCTGATGTCATTCTATGTGCTGCCTTATTTGGAAAACTTGCTCCTGGTATAAGGTCTATATGATGACTGATGCTCCAGACTAGAGGTAATCCATCAGGTACATTCTCTGACATGATGTCTTCATACTCTATCAACAATTTTGATACTTCTTCACTTTCTGCGATAAGGTTCTCTACCTCTAGACCATTGTTTTTCTTTGGAATAAATGCAAAACACATATTCTCATGCCTTAATCCATCAAGAAATTTCCTTCCATCTCCCAGACATAGTCTAGAAGTGCCACAAAATTTAGTCTTCTCCTCGTCTTCTAAAGGTATCAACTTGATTTTCTTTCTATTTGAAGTCACAATATAAGTATTCCTTCTTCCATCATGAACTGATTTCTTATTATATTGCCATGGTCTTCCTAATAGTAAATGAAATGCATCCATAGGAATAATATCACATAATACTTCACCCCTATATGACCCAATATGAAATTTCACCAAACATTTCTCATTCACTAATATCTTATGATCATCTTGAATCCATGCTATCCTATAGGGGTTCATATGTTTCAATCTCTCCAATTTCAACTTGGTTACCACTCCTTTGAAACTAGATTATTAGTGCTACCACTATCAATGATAACTTTACATACATTTACTTTAGACTTATATCTAGATATGAATAGAATCTTCCTTTGTGGTGATTCTTTAGTCACTCATCAAAGCTCTCCTCATCACCAATGATTCACCTTTCTCAAGTTTTCCAATTGAATTAGGGGATCCAATAGGTTCTTCATCTACCTAAGTTTCTCTTCCGGTATGCTATGGTTTCTTCTTGGTACTTCCTTCCTTGATGGAATTCAAATTCTCTATGTCCTTCACCTCCACACTTGAAATAGGTTCCTTTGAATGGTCTTATTTCATCTCTCTGGTATCCTTCATTGTGGTAAGAATCATGACATCCTTTGTCACTATGGTAGAAATTTCTATCTTCTCTTCCTCTACAGTATGAATTGACATCCTTTTCTTCACTCCAGTAGGGTTTCACATCTTTGTTCTGATCTACATAAGGTCTTCTTTCTCCGAATTAGGGTCCACTCCTCTAGAATCTTCCTCTTACACTTCTCTACCTTTGTTCAAAATTCTTGTTCAACTTCTCTTCTACCTTCAATGCAAATTGGTATGCTTCTTCCACTGATATCATCTTTACCAGGCTCAATTCTTCTTGAATATTTGTTCTTAGTCCATTGATATATCTTGCAACCTTTTCTTTTCTTGCTTCACTATGACTGATTCTAATTATCATTTTGTGGGATTCCTCAGTATACTCCATTAATATCTCCTTTTGTCTCAGGTTCTACAATCTCTTCAATAATTCAAGTTCATAATCTACTGGTATGAATTGATTCTTCAATTTTGTCACCATTCTATCCCATTTGATGATTTTCTCTTTTCCTCTTCTATTTCTATCCAATTGAACTTCTTTCCACCATAAAGCAACACGACCTTTCAATTTTTCTTTCACAAATATGACTCTTTCCATATCTTCAATTTCTTCATATTCAAAGTATTCTTCCATTTCATTGATCCAATCAATCAGTTCTCCAAGATTCAAATTTCTTGCATAATTTTGAATTTTAACTCTAGGTCTTTTCCTGATCTTTGAGATTGCTTTCAACATCTTTATCTGATCTAATTATTCTTCTTCACCTAGGGCTTCTATAATTTGATTCACAACACATTCTGGTTCATCATCACTTTCATCATCCTGCCTAGGGTTTAGGCCTTGCCTTCGGTATTCTTCAATTGCATCTAATTGAACTCCCATCTCTTGCATCATTTCCAACATCTCATCCATTCTTCCATCAACATTTTCCATAGCAGATGCTCTCCTCGGCAAGATCTCTCCCCTCAAATTTGGTGCAACTACCTCAATTTGGAAATCTGGCTACAAAGGTTTCAAATACCTCACAATTGGCGATAGGTTGAAAGCACATGTAGTCTCCCTCAGGTCAACAATCTGTTCACCTCAAGGAATTCCTTCAAGAATCAAAAAATCACTTTGATACCACTTGGTGTAGTAACGACAAGAGGGTTAAGAAAGAACAGTCCAAACCGTGTAGCTAAGAGTCAACACAACTGAAATAAAACAAGAAACTAATATGCAAACATGCAATTCTATTGAATTGATACTCTTACATGCAACATAGGCCGCCCTTATTACTTTCCCTCGAAGGGTTGATGCGAAAATCTAAGTATCTACTTTCTCATGAACTACTAACTAATTATCTAAAATGAATTACAATGATCTTAAATAAACTCCTCAAGCTCCAAATAAGGGTTTGCATTGGCCACAAGGGTTCATAAACCCACTAGATGATCATACATGAAGGTCAACCTCAAGATATGGAAAGATAACTCCATGTGAAAAGAAATAACTTACAAATCTCCAGGATAGGTACCAATGAACCCAAGATGTGTGTATGATGTCCTATTAAGCTTCATAGGATTTGGAATAGGTTTGCACTAAGAAATCTAGACCAGGTAGGCCCGAAATGCCTTAACTAGTAATTACAGTGAAATTTTGAGAGCATTAACTTTCACTAGAAAAATACAAATGATGTGAAATATGAATATGTGTTAGATGTTGATGTGTAGATGCTATATCCTGCTCCACAAGCTAGGAAATGACAATACAGTAAAATGCGAGATGAAATATTGAAACTGCTACTAAATGCAATGCAAGAAAATATATTTTTTTGGTTGATATAAGATTGCTTTACAACTAGGGATGCTCCCACATCAATCATACTTGAGGGAAACCAATAAATAGGTACCCAAGTAAGAACACTCCCATAAGTACAATCTTGATAGATAACTTAGTGAAAATTTATCAAGTTTCAGACTTTAGGGAAATCTATTAATAGGTACTCAAGTAAGAATACTCTTGAAAGGAGATCCTAGTACATAACTTAGTGAATGTAGAGGAGGGGGATCGGCTGCTCCGAGACCCCAATTCACAGGAGGGATTTCTACTCTTGTTGATTTTTATTGTCTTTATGTATGTGGCTTTAGTTGTAGTCATTTTTTAGCTTCGAGGGTTTCTACCCTAGACCTTTGTAATGTAAGTGAAATTTATGTTAAATCCCATTAACAACTATGGTCAATCCAAGTAATTTAAAGTTCCATTAACCAACTATGGTCAATAAAAGTAATGTTAAGTTTTGTTAACCAACTATGGTCAATCATGGGTATTCTATTTATGCAACTAAAAAAAAAAATTGATCATGTGTTCCCATCTACTAATAGTGTAGCTACATTATTTTATTACAATTTTCTAGTTTTTTCTGAAAAATTATGCTAATAGACTCTAAAAGAAAACAAAGAATCAAAATAACTATGTTAATGTAGAGGAACATGCCCTATATTAATTATTCATTGCACACAATATTGTTTCAAGGTGGTTAAAACATTCTTTCATTCAAATGTTTTCACATCCTACGTGTCTGATGCCAATCAAAGCATCATTTGTCTTGGTTTCAAGTTTGTTTGGGTGGTGCATTGTTTCCAATTCATCACAGTTTCCCTTGAATATTTATTCCATTTTTATATTACCTTGTATAGGAGTAAAAGTGACTTTCAAGTATTCATGCTGATAATTCCTTAAGGATTCTCCATTGACTCTCCTACCAATGCAAATGTGCCAATCACTATTGTGTTTACCTTAGAGTCTTAGACAATAAGCATTCTATCTCTTGGAAATCATGGTATTCTACATATACAAAAATATCCTTTGACCCTCATTCGGGGTGACCTTTTGTTTAATGGATTATTTTTCTTAACAAGTTGGATAGAAAAACATCATATTTTGGATTCCTTGTGACTATAACTATACTAATGTATCCATGTAGATTGAGTTGCCTCAAAACGTGAATATTGATGTTGGTCCTCTCTTGGCACTTGATAGAAATTTGGATCAAAACATAAGATGGTGTTTATTTGTAGGGTTTTATGAGAATTCATTTTGATTTCCATTTCTCTAATTTTCACCATGTTCCAAAGTCCACAACATGCCTAGGATGCTATAACTTTGGACTATCAATCAATCATTTTATGTCCATAGTCACCAAACCTGGACTCAACAAGAGTAAGAGTTAAAGTTGTGTTGGCACTAGAAATCTTAGCACCAAAACAAGAAAAGGAGCTCAAAAAGTTCAAAAAATGCATAAAGTATTTGAATGTTCGATATTCATAAAAATAATTGCACATTTTTCATTCCGTGAGAAATTAACTTCATAGTTAACAAATAAACATAAATCAAGCTTTTGGAATGTGCCAATGTTTGAGGTCAATTTGATATGGAGAAGGGGCAGAGTGTGTCCATGAACAAGTTCCTATAGTGGAGCATAGTGGTTAAATTCTTGTACGTTAGGAGCCTTAGTTGTTTAGTGAGAGCCAGTAGGTGAGGCACAAGTCACTATTGAGCAGAATTTTAGTCCTATGATTGGGAAACTCCAAGAGTGAATGCCAAGTTGATGCATGAGTACCAGTGGATGGAATCATTGGTGGGGATATAACTAGAACACTCCTCACAACCAAAGGGGAGTTTGGGTGCATCAACACAAGAGGTTTGGGGATGTAGAGCTCATAATGGAACCCATCCAGGCACTACAAGTCTCTTGTAGGGAAGTCAACCAAGGAAGTGTAGGAGAGAGGCATGGTTGCAGTGACTTGTCCAGGGAATGGGATCACCTTGGAAGTCATGAAATATGGAAAAATGATTGCAAAGGAGGTGGATTGTATCTATTGCACAGATGTAGCTTCACAAGGAATAAGGGAAGGTTGTGTCTATTGTGCAGATGCTTCATAATTATGGGGGACTTGGGTTCTCATAGAAGGTGGGACTCAATGTTCAGGGTGTAGGATTGTTTGGGACAATAGATCCGAGGTGAAATTGAAGTTGCATTGGAGGCTTGAGGTGAAGGATACCAAGAGATCTGAGTCACAAGAGCTAAGATAACTTATCACATGGTGTTGGTAAGAGAAGGCACAAGATTTGTCTAGGAGATGAAGCAGAAAAGGGTCGTGCAGAGTCATGTCAACATAAAAGAGGTTGACAAAGGTATAACAATGGGCTTTAGCACAGGAAGAATGTTTGCTGGAGGATGTTGGAAGTGCTTTGTGGTGCAGTGTTGCAGGCAGGGAATGGATGTAGGGCATGCCATGAGGCAGTGCAATAGGTAGATAGAGTAACCCAATGGATTTTGGTGATTGTATCGAGCATGTTTCAAGAAATTCAGAGTGGGTGTCTTCAGGGAAATGCACCAAGGGAAACTCAAAATGGGTTTTTGCGTACACCAAAATGGTGGAATTGATCTTAGATAAAGTACTAAGAGAGCACCAAAGACAAGAAGTGTATTGGTGGGAAAATGTTGGGCGATCTACTGGGTTGAGTTGTTGGGGATAGGGAATGGAAATATGGCATGCCATGAGGTCAATCAACAGGCAAGTAGTGTGATGCAACAAAAAGAATCCACGAAGACAAAGGTGGAAGGTGCAATCTTGGGAATTCAATAAAGGTATGATAGTCAGTTGAGAGTGGGTCTTCAGGGTGGCTAGGTATAGTAGGCTTGCACAACAGGGTTGGAGGTAGGAAGGTCTTTCAGTGGATATTAGGTTTGGAACCTAAGGTAGAAGAATTTGATAGAAAAAAAGGAGTGGTATCGATGAGGATTCCCTAAAAATTGGAATTGAGTAAATGTGAGGGGGCGTGTTCATGTGGTTTCTTGGTGGAATTGGTGTCAGAACTAGGTTTAGTGCCATGGAATGTGGTAGAGTTGAGAACTTGGGAGCTAAGTTGAGGGTTTGGTGGGGCCGGGCTTGCATTAAAGCCAGTTTGTTCTAAGGTGAAAGTGGGATGATGTAGTTTGATAGGACAATGGACACATAACTCAATGGTTCAAAATGAGGAACAACTCAGTGGGTGAGTCAATTTAGAGGGCTTGTAGTGTGGGTTAGTGTTTGGTACATTGGCAAGAACCAAGTATGACTAGGTCAGAAAGGTGTGTGGGAGTGTCCCCGCATGTTGGACATGTGTTCTTAGAAAACCCTCAAGGTAGGTCTCCAATTTGGGAGCAGGTAAGGGTGCCTTGAGCCGAGTGGTCTGGGGTCAAGGGTGCCACCTATTTTTGAGTGGGGGAGAATATAAGGGGATAGTCACTCTTAAAGTGAGAGTGCCAAGTTTGGAACTAGGTTCTAGGGTGTTCTAGTCTAAGACTAGGGTGCACCAGGGTGTACCAGGAGTGCAACTATGGTGTATTAGGGGTGCACTAGGATACTAGGGGGTGCTCCAAGAGGGATTTCCTAGGGTTCAAAGGTGTAGTGGTGTTTGGGGTGCAACTTTTTTGTGGAGTCCAAGTAACAAGGTGTGGAATTGGTTCAGAGTGTAGCAGAGTATAAGGACAAGGTGGAGCATGAAGTTGCAGGGTAGCATAGTGCATGGAGGATGGGGTCACAGTGGGGGCGTCTAGTCCAAGTGAGGGGCGTGCTTGTATAGGATAGGGCATCTAGTCCAGGGGTGCACTAGCAAGGTGTTCTAGTGCAAAAAAAATGGAACCAGGGTGTTCTAGTGGACAACAAGAGTGGAATAGGGTGTTCCAGGGGTGCCCCAACAGGGTGTTCCATGTGTACCAGGTGTGAACCAAAATTGAAGGGGGTTGCATAGGATGTAACTTTATGGAGTTCGAGTTTGGAGATCGGGGAATCTAAAAAGGGGTGTAAGTCAAGTTTAGAACTTGCATGAATGAATATTGGAGCAATTAGGCAACTAGGTTGGAAATTAGGGGATTGGGCCAAAATAGTGGCGCTTCTTGTCATTGCCTAGGAATCGAACAAATAAATTATATAGAGGGGATGTTTCATTCGAAGGGGGTGAACCTAGTCCAGTGCCAATAGTGCACATAGGTGTCCAAGGGTACTGGGAGTTAAGGACTACAAAGGACACCTCCCCTCAGGAGCAAAGAAGAGAAGCTCTACCACCATTGCTTTGGGGTAAGCATGGTGTTCGTCATGGATCCTAGGAGGGAATGAGAGTACCTCCATTGTGTCCTAAATAAGTGGGGTCATGGGTGAGCCAAGAGTCCTACCTAGTGAAGCAAAGTAACTGGGCCAACATGGGTTGGTCCCAAGGCATGTTGCTAAGGGGTTGAGTCTTGGTACTCGTCACACAATGGGAGAGGAAGATGGATGAAGAGGGGTGTACTAGGTCCATGGACCAAGGGATAATTCTAGGTAACAGTGCTAGGCATGTGAATCCCTAGGAAAAGACAAATGAAGTGCTACTTGGGGTGCTCACCTTGGTATGCCAAAGGTGTGAGTTCTAATGGGGGAAAGGAACCCATTGTCCGAAGGAATAACAGGACGAACCAGGTATGGGATAGGGTCTCAAAGAGGGTGCTCAAAAGGAGCTAGCTAGGTAAGGAACTCCACAAGGAGTCAAGAGGATATGATGGTGTGGTGTTAGAATCAAAAGTGCAAGTTGGATGGAATAGTACTTAGGGAGTAACCAAATGAAACAAAGGTATGTTCTAGGACCCAATATGGGGCATTGCATGGAAGGGAATCAAGAGGGTTGAGTTGGTACACATAGGGGTATGAGAAAAGGTGTTCCATAGAGTAGATTGGAAAGTCCTATGGGTTTGGTACTAGTGCAGGGTGTTGGGATCGTGCCATGGGACTTGGATGCAACAAGAGATGCAAGGTGGACAAGGAACTAGTTCTGGGAGCTAGTTGTCCCAATTTGAGGAGTGGGGACGAATGATGCAAGGGATGTTGAGTAGGTCCAAGATGTGATGCTAGGTCCAAGGATTAGCATTGGGCATGCTAGGGGTGTGCAAGATAAAAAGGGGGCTTAGGGAGTCTTGTCAGACAATAAAAGGGAGCAACTCAAGAGGATCAGGTCATAGTATAAGAGCAAGGTGTTGAGAGGGACTCATGGATGCAAGTCTACCAACATGGGTATGTTAGAAGCTTGGGGAAAGGATGCTATGGGTGCATGCCAAGCTAGAGGAGTGGAAGGACCCAAGGTAAGGTGTCGAGTTGGATGTGGGATTGTTTTGTTGGAGCAAGACATGGCCAAGTGAGTAGCCCAAGTCTTATGGGGGACACAAGGGTGAAAGTTGGGAGTACCATGAAAGTTTGTACAGGGTGCAAAAGAAATCCAAGTAAGTGGACTAGGTAGGGCACCAAGAGTGTGGAGCAGAGTTAGGGTGTATCTCCTATGGTACCAGGGAGTTGATGTTAGATCTTAAGGGCTCCTCTGATGGTCAAGGAAGTTGGTGTTGGAGTATGGGAGTTAAGGGGTGTCTAAGACACTCAAGAGTTGGAGAGATCATGTGAAAAGCTACATGTGTGTTATTCCATGGTGCAGGTACAAAAGTGAGAGTCCTTAAATGGAATCACAGAGCTAGGGGAAGGCATAGTCTCAGGATCAAAAAGGGCTTGTTTGAAGAGGGAGTTATGAGTATGGTTTTTCAATACCACACAAGGATTGGAAATCTTGAAGAAATGTGTCAATGGATTATTTACGGGTGGTGTTGGGGTGAGGGCTTGCCTCCTTAGTCCCATTTATAGTTTGTGGATGAAATTGCACTCTTGGGTGTTTCCAGAATCAAGGAAGCAAGCAATTTCAAGTAGGCTCTTGACATTTATCTTACTGCTTCTGGTTAGAGGATTAATGAAGGAAAATATTTTGATTCTTCAACACTCTCCTTATTCAATATAGGGTTTCTCACATTCTTAGATTTCAAATTGGTAATCTCCCTCTTGTGTATTTAGTTATTCCCCTCTTTGTGTCCCCTCTTCCAAGAGGTACCTGGCAGAGTGTTCTAGATAAGTTTAGGGGTTATTTCAATCATTGGACTTGTAGGTGGTTGTCCTTTTCTAGGAGGATTACACTCCTAAAGGTTGTGGTTCAAGTGCTTCCTATCTATAGGTGCATGGTTCAAGTTTCTCTTGCACATTTTATTAGAGAACTTGATGCACTCTCTAGGAAGTTCCTTTGGTAGGGTAGATTGGATTCCAAGAAGTGGAGTCTGGTTAAGTGGGACTCTATCTGTAGGCTTATTCAATAGGGTGGTTTGGGTCTTCGATAGGCAGCTATTAATGGTCAGGATCTAGCGGCTAGGCTCTATTGGTGATAATGTACTAATTAGGATTAGTCTTGGGCCAAAATCCTCGATGCTAAGTATTTGATAGGAGTTGCGTGTATAGATATTCCTATATGCTTGTTGGATGTTAAGGGGTCTATGATATGGGATACACTTAAAAGAGGAGTGAGCTTAATTAAAAAGGGCTTATTCTAGATTTGTCACAAGGGTGATGATGCTCTTTTTTAGCTAGATTCTTGGGATGGTCACCCCCAATATTTACCACCCATCCTCATTTGTGGAATCTAGGTTTGTGGTTTCAAGAGGTTATGTGATTGAAGGTGAGTGATTTCAAAGTTGTGGAACATCTAGATTAGGTGTAGGTGCTTAAGTGAAAAGGGTGTCATTTGTGGCCCTTGGGGGGTTCAAAAGAGGATCATGCTAAGTTGGCTAGGATTTTAATGGAGAGAGTTTACAGCTCTTTGCAGTAGAGGGATGTCTTGGCTTGGGATCCTAATCCAAAAGGGGTTTGCTTAGTGGAAATATGGGGATTTTGAAGCCCCTTGGTGGAAATATGTTTGGAATAAGTTTTTGTGGCCAGAGTGCAACTTCTTCCTATGGTTAGTTGCTCGTAATAGGCATCTTACTTGGGACAATCTTTTGAAGACAGGTTTTAAGGGTCCCTCCATATGTTTCCTTGTGGTATTATTGAGGAGTCTTCTTCACA
Source organism: Sequoia sempervirens (assembly GCA_007258455.2). Taxonomy (NCBI): domain Eukaryota; kingdom Viridiplantae; phylum Streptophyta; class Pinopsida; order Cupressales; family Cupressaceae; genus Sequoia; species Sequoia sempervirens. The sequence goes on from VDFB02000015.1 coordinate 280,960,868, forward strand.
TTTGATCTTCCAATGTGCTTTCTCTAGATCTATCTGGCACCTTTGGTGGACGGTGTGGGGACACTCTTGTGTGCATGATATTTCCCTTAATGATTTTTGGAGGACTTTGGGGAGGCCCCCTACTCACTCTTTCTTTCTCTAGATGACATGGATTATTGGGCCTTTGTGCATTCCTTGGTAGATTTTGTTGGAGAGGAATCATAGGACTTTTCAGGATAAAAAGTTGATGGTTTTACAAGTTTGGCAACAAATTCTTGGTATGCTTCAAGAGATTATTCTAGTTAATTGTGAGGTTAGAGCTCCTTTGGAGAGGCTATGGTGCTTTAGGGATTGGGCGTGAATGGTCTAAGATTAAGGAGAACCTGTTCCAAAGGGAGGAGACATCCCAGTAGCAAAATCTAGAGAGAAGGTAGGGGGTCCCTGCCTCTTGTTGTGATTCTAAAAATTTATATTGATGGCTCTTCTAAGGGAATTTGGGTTATGCTAGTGTGGGTGGCATGGGGAGAGATAGCTCTGGGGTTCTCCTTTTTTCTTCTCCAGGTATCAAGGCCACCAGATTAATAATCTCATGGAGGCTCTAGAAATTATTGTTGCTTTGGAAAAGGCTTGTGCTCTTGGCTAGCACAAGGTTATTTGTGAATTAGATTCACAAATTGTGATTAATTTATTAAACAAGCAGAGTTTTGATGGGGTGAATTGGTAATTATCTTTGGTTGTGCAATAGATTCTATAGTTAAGCAATTCACTAGAGTTGGTATCCTTTGTTCATATTTTGAGGGGGTGGAACAATATTGTAGATTATCTTTCTAAATGGGCTTCAGAGTTTAGGGGTGACTTGAATATTGATAATTGGGAGCATCTTCCAGGTGACTATGTCCATAAACCAAAGATGTTGATTCATGGGGATATTCATGGCCCATGAACATGTTTCAATTTATTGTTTGTGTGGCTTGGTGTAATTGGATCTTTGTTGGTTGGGTGTGCCTTTTAGGCTCTAGATGTTTGTAGTATTGCTCCTTTTACTCTTGGATTTTCTTTGATAGAATAAAATTTTACTCATTTTTTGTTTTTTAAATTTTTTTTTACAAAATGTAACCCTATGATTTATCTAGCTTTTAATGAATATTGTTTAGTATTTCAAAAATATTTGTTTGTAGACAGATTAAAGAATGATCTAGCAACAAAATTATTTTTCCTCTCGACATTTTCCCTAAAATTGGAGAATGGGTAGGATCATATTTAAGAAAGAAAAACTAACTAGAAGTAGAATAATCTATATTTCCTAAGCTAAAAGGAATAGTAGAAGAAAAATTGAAATTCCAATGTCGAATAAAGAATCTAGATGATAATATTAGTGAGTATAATTCTTCATGTAATCTTAGGATTTTATAAAAATCCTATAAGAAATAATTGGGGGAGTAAAGGTGGATCCGATTTTGGATCTATTTGTTCATGAAAACTTAAAAACCCACTACATAAAAATACAAGCCTTCATCAAAATGGAGATCACACAAAAATGAGGCTAGATATTTTGGAATGCATTTATTTCATATCTAAAGAAAGGAGATACAAGACCCATCCTATCTCCAAAAATAATTTCAAGAGGCATGGCTATAAACTACAACATATTATTAAAATAATAAATACTCCCATAAAAGTTCCCTCACATGTTGATGATATATTTGTAATGGACCTCATAATGCAATGGATTATTTGGAAAAAGAACACAATTTTCTTACAAAAGAATCTTTCCAATTTGAAGTAGTTGTTATAACAAAAAAAAAAACTTTAAGAATTCAACATAAAAATATTATGAGCCCGTTAAAATAACAAAAAAATTGGCATGATAAAATAAAAGTAGAGAAGTAAGTAAATCTTCTTCATAAGAAATTTCATACGAAGAAACGAAAAAATAGTAGAAAAGAAATAGGTAGTTGAAGAATATATATATATATATATATATATATATATAGCTTTTTAATAGTTTTTGTTAACATGCTCATGTCATTACACTCCATTCCTTGTTGTCATTGTAGTTACACCTCTCAATGTAATTATCTACTGAGAGGGGGGGTGAATCAATAGATCTATTAAAATTTAGCCCTTAGCCTACAATGTAGATTAATTTCTTTTAAACTTTTATGTGTAGATTGAAGTTTAATTTGCAGAAATACATACATGCACAAAAAGCATCACACAACACAAAATATATGTGGAAACCCCAAGATGGGAAAAACCATGGTGAGAAATGCTACTAGGATGTACTTTCCTAATCCAACCTACAATAAAATTTTCTATTACAATATTTAAGGGAACCAACCCTAAGGAGACACCAATCCACTGATTTTAGGAGCACCCACTCCAAGGAAACATCCACTCCCTAATCTGAGCACCTACTCAGCTATCTAATGGCACCCACCAATTAGATTTACAAGTCAAAATAAAAAAATTGTTCTTTTGAACACAATTCTATGTTGCAACTTGATTTGCAACTATTCAATTCTTTGTAGCCCTATACTTTGCTCTGCACCTTACTCTGCTATGCTCTATGAATGTTAACCTTGATTGAAATCTTTAATTTTTGTTTGGGTTCTACTCAATTAGAATTAGTGCATCAATTTGACTCTCTCTCACTTCTACATGCACATTCCAACACAAAGACCAATTTTTGATCATCTTTCTTTTGCTTAACTCTGCCAACCTGCAATCATTTCCTCGAGCCTTTCACCACTGCCTATCTCATCTATAAACTTTTTTTAAGTTTTTCCCACTATCTTCACCAACAAGTTACCAACTTAGGTTCGTTGAATTTCTTTCAATCATAAAAACCTGCAAAAACCTAACCTTGATATGCATTTAATGCCATATCCTAGTATACACAATCTGATCTTGGTCTCGATCACCTTTGCAATCTATTTTTCCACTCTACAAATCATATCATCAATCTAATGGTTGCTAGAGCAATTGAACCAATTAATTTTGTTCACTGTGTCGGCTACCAGACCAAACCCGTGTTCATACTATCATAGCCATTTGAGATCTACATCTTTGAATTGGGGCCACTGATTTTTTGTCTTCGCACCACGATCAATTTTTCTCCATTTAACGTTCAAACTTTAAAACATCACCGTTGGATGAAGTTCTTTTAATTGGTGTTGTTGATCTTATCTCATCATGCATCGCTACAATACCTATCACAATTTTATTCACATTAGCAATGTGAATAAAATTTGTGATGTAATTGTTTATTGCCACCTATCCACCTATCTTTGAGTCCACGTTCATTTCCCAACATTAAAACATGACCATCAGATTAAAGATTCGTTTGATAATCATCGCCAATCTCTATCACATGTAGCTTTCATAGCTCAAGGTCCACCAAGCCACGTGTCACAAGCCCAATATATTGTTGGCCAAAGACACAGGCCCACCAAATCTCAATGGGTTGGTGAGCTAACACCATTTTTTATCTTTGTTAGTGTCGTGCAATTCACAACAATGATGTGAATTGATATATCAACCAGTCAATTGCTGCCATATTTATTCATACATCATCACCTACTCCCATTGCTTTGTTCTTCACTTGGTCCCACCTAACACATGTTGAAAGCCTGCTATACCATTGAGCTAGACAAGGACCCACCACATACTCATCGGATGGCGAGGAGGCCGTCGATCTTCAAGACTTGATCACAACCTTTGATAAGCTAGGGAAAATATTAGACATTGGACTTAGGAAATTGTAAGGTAGGGGGACCTCCATGTGCAAGGCCCTAGGTCACATAGGGCTAAGATGTGGAAAGCTGCCCTAACTTACCTCATCTAAATGTGATGCTTAGGGATGTTTAGTGTATGAGGATGAGAATGATGAGGACTATAGTCCTACAACCACTTTGTAATCCTGCGTTTCAAAGTGGGGCTAGGCGAGCCAGTTTGTAGGTTCAACATTGCACCTTAGGGAGCTCTCTACCCGAGGACGAAAGCATAGTCTTTGGACAATAGCGCGATGCGCTGGTGTCCGTACAGGTAGACAACAGAAGAGACAAGGTCAAACCTATCACAATGAGCTAACGACCCAACTAACTAACTAAAGGGCCAAAATGATGTGATTAAGTAAATAAAGTACTCTCTAATATTATAAAGCAGGAATGCAAGAGTGAAAAGGGAAACAACGATCTCACCAAGAAATTTGGTTGCTAGCTAGCTCCTCAAAAGCACGTCCACCTACACACGAAAATAGAGGAAAATGTTGGGTGGCTGTATAGGGGCCTGCCTCAGTCAAACCCCACTTTGGTGTTCCCACCTCCATGGAAAGCCAAGGAAACGAGATAAAGAAAGCAATATAGTGAAAAGCACAAAAGCACTACAAAACAATAAAGTGCTAACTCAACCAAGTGATAGAGGGAAAGGAATGGAAGCTTACCACCTCCACCAAGAGCACTCAAGGTTGCTTGGGGGAGAAAATGAGAGTACTTGAGCCTCTGTTACAATGGTGTTTCGTTCCCAACTTGTTCCACCAAAGATGGAGTGTTGTGTTTGCTGCAATGAGGTGCTAGAATGCTGCTTGAAAGCTTGAGAGTAAGTGCAAGAGTGTGAAGTGAGCTTGTGAATGGAGTGAAAAGTTAGAATGCATGTTGAAGGAATGAATTTGAAGGAGTGGAGAAAAATGGCCATATTCGGGTCAGTTGGCCGAAGGGGGCGTTACAACTTGACTCCCAATGAGAAGTGTAACACCTCTTCAGGTATAGCCGCAGGAATTTGCCAGGGACCTAAGTGCGCAGCGCAGATGTCTACGCATTGTGCGAGAGTCCCCAGTAGAAACACCTCCACCGATGCTCAAAATAGGTGCCAAGTGGGATGCAAGTAGTGGGGTTAGGTGGAATTAATCCTTCAAACTTGGTTTTCTAAAGTGGAGAGGGAAAAAAGGGGAATTTACACATGGGGTGCAAATTTACTCCTATACATTTTCCCCCCACTTTAGTGAGCACGAATACTAATGAGTGCTCAATAAAGTAAATCAAGGAGAGTGTAAGGTTAGAAATGTATACCTAAACCATCGAGGAAGCAGAGCTCGGTTTGGTGTACCTAAAGGTGCAGGGAAAGCAAATGATCCCTAGCTGCTCGAAACTATGAAGTTGAAAAGAGAAAGCACCTTACAAGTTCTCAGTCCTGTAAGGAAGGTGTCCCCCAAAAACTCTAGCATGGAGGAGACCCAAAGGAAGCTCCCTACAGGATCTTAGTCCTGTAGGGAAGGTATTCTCCACGGACTCAAGCATGAAGAGTACCCGAGGAAGTGCCCTACAGGCTCTCGGTCCCATAGGGAAGGTATTCTCCACCAACTCAAGCAGAACACCCAAAGGAAGTGCCCCATAGGCTCTCAGTCCTACAGGAAAGGTAACCCCCAAGATCTCTCACATGGAGGAAACTTGAGAAAGCACCCTACAGGCTCTCAGTCCTATAAGGGGGCCACCCCCAAGATCTCTTGCATGGAGGAAGCTTAAAGGAAAGTGGATTCCACAGAGTTAGAAAGTGGCCATGTAGGAAAGAGAGCAGATAGTTGCACAGACTGTTAATAGTTTTGAAAACATTTGAAGGGGTCCCTTGGGAACCCATTGTGAAGAGAGGGTCCACTCAAGGGACGCACAGTTCAAAAGTAGGTGTTCTTTCTCTCAAATCGTTCTTTCATCAAGGAATCCTTTTGAAAGATGTTCACTTCATCAAGGAATTCAAAAGGAAGAATATGCCCCCACGCGAGGGGAAGATTAAAGTTGTTCCTGCTTCGGAGGAAAGTTTAAGTCCTTTCTTTACGAACCCAAGATGAAGGAAATACATTCTGTTAGGGTTCCAAGTTGAGAATGTGATTTTGAAGAAAGGTTTGTGGGGATTTTCAAGAAAAGATTCGTTGGCAATGAATGCACTTTCTGAAAATCAAAACATTGAAGAAAGAAAGTTGTCGCACATAGGAGGGACAACTCAAGCAAAGAAAAGAGAAAGATAAAGAGAAAGAAAAAAGAAAGAAAACCTAAACAAAGGGCACATGGATAGCCTGGTATTTCGAGGTCTGAACTGCTCATAAATAAATATATATATATATAAATGAACTATCATCAACCCCCTACTATATCAAATCATGTGAAGAATGCACGAGAAGACAAAGTAAAAAATAAAAAAATTGGGTCAACATGGAAGGGAAGGCTAAATTCTCCCAACACTTTGCATTGTCCCCAATTTATTGAAAGTCAAGCAAAAACATGGAAGAATGATGATACAAATAGAAGAAGGTTTATGACACAAAAACCACGCCTGTATCCAAGCACCAACAAGGGTGACGAGGGTCATCTAGGCACACACAACATGATCATGGGGGAACACATCACAAAACACACACACACACACAAGATCAAGAAGACACCTCCTCCTGACATTGATCAACCAAGAGGTTGTCCACTTCCCACTCTAGATCATCGTAGGGGGAAGGAGGATGAGCCTACAGTGGAGGGATGTTAAGAGGAGGGGCGTCCAACCCTCCCACAATAAGGGCTAAGGAAGAGGGCCCCTCGAGGTCCTCACCATCGAGCTCTTGTGGAGTCAAGGTCAACGATTTTGTGAAGATCGTTGACAGGGCCAAAAATTCATCCATAGAGTTAAACATGCACCTCATAGGAGCACCGTGTCTAAATTTAGTGGACGAGGCAGGTTGAGCCTGAGATTCACCGTTGGGCTCGCCGAATGACTCTGGAGCAGTGACAAACTCAGGGGAAGCCGAGACTGGTTCTGTCACTAGGACATAACAAGTTAGCATAGGACCACCTTGTAACGAAGGTGGACTCCTCTCACGCCCTTCATTGCTAGAAGGACCACTCTCCACCTCCTTCTTCATCAGAGGAGATGAACTCCCCATAGACGAGGTTAGAGGTGCAAAGGAAGAGAAGGAAAGAACCGCAATAGATACAACTAAGGTATTAATCATATCCATGGGCTTTGGAAAAGGTTGAATATCTGGAATGGACATCAGCAAAGGCAGCTCCATCAAAAGAGCGATGAACACTTGTACCCCCTTGGGGTTAGGTGTATTTGCACTCGTAGCGGAAGCCAAAAATAGTGCAGGACCAGACTGGAGAGAAGCAGAAGGGAGGGAAGAGGGTGACACAACAGTAGGCCCTGAAGCAGGGGTGATCATCTCTTCCTCCCTTCTTTGTGAGGTGGCCTACTTAGCTAAGAGGGCCTTTCGCTAGCGCTTGCGTTCGCGCGCAAGATGGTTTCTTCGAATCTTGGAGCTAGAGGCCGGAGGCTACATAGGAGCAGAAGGCTCCTACTCAACCATAGGAATGTCCACTATACCCCTTTTTGGCGAAGGAATGAATTCCTGAATGGAAGTAGGAGGAACAAGATGAGTAGCAGTAGGAGGAGTCAGCTCAAGAGCCTCGGCGGTGGGCCTCTTCTCGTTCACTACCTTGGGAGCAAGAGTGGTAGGAGCCCATGGAGGTTGAGACAAAGAGGACTCTCCTCGGGAGACCCTCTTCCTATCATACCAAACAGGTCTAGGCTTTGTTGGTAGGACAAGAAGCTCGAATGTGGGACACTTAGGCTTTCACCAAGTGGGCACCATAGGATTTTTCTACAGACGAGGAGCAGAACCTAATGGTACCACAAAAGAGCGAGAAGAAGTGTTGGATTGACCAGCGAAAGACGAAGAAGAAGGATCATGGGACCGCTTCTCTTCTTCCTTCTTTTGAGCCTTGGTGGCATCGTTGTCAGCCTTTAAGCAAGCCCTATGTGAAATAGCATAAGGTGAGGGAGGGTATCTAACTCTCGGCCTCATATGCCCTTTCTTATAGTTCTGATATGTTTGGTGCAAAAGGTTCATCTTAGGTGGGAGAGGACCAACAAATGCAAACCAAGAGTAGTCCAAGGAGTAGCTGCCACATGCAACTAGTGGTCTATAACAGGTGTCATGGATTACATGTGCGAAATCTCCATGGATAAATTTTAGACATTTATGCACGACGGAGGGTACTGCGTTCATTTCCACCAACCAAGGGATACCCAATTTCACCCTAAAGAGCTCAGATCTTGGGATGATATCAAACAAGAGGTTCACAAATTTAGGTCCCACCAGGACCGACATGACGATACTACCCAAAGGGGGCACAAAAATCTTGTCATGTGTGCGGATAGTACTCACAGGTGCATCATACCCATCTTTATGTAAAAAGTTGATCAGCATAATCTCCTCAGTGATTATGTTTACTTGTGATGTCAGATCAATGAGAACACCTAATACAATGTTCCCATTGATTCGTGCGGGAATATAAAGAGGAGATGGTTCTATGTTGAAACTCATCGATAGGTCATGTGAAGTAAAGGTTATGCCAGTACCACTGTCCATAGGTTGCACAAAGGGGATAGGTTGATGCATGAAGGAGGCCATAACACACACTAGACAATTCTTCCACAGAGTCCCTAAAGGTAAAAGGATAAGATAGTGACCTAACTAGGGTTTGGTTACGTAGTACCTTTGGAACCTTCTAACTACGCCAACTAGGGGGTCATAGGTTGGGTTGTAGGGCAACAAATTTACAACACTCCTAGAGTACGAGGAAAGGAACTGTCAGTATCTTAAAACAGAACCAAAATGGTTCACGTTAGGTTCACCAAAATGTAAGGTAGGGGGGCCTCCACGTGCAAGGCCCTAGATCACAGAGGGCCAAGACGTAGAGAGCTACCCTAACTTACCTCAGCTAAATGAGATGCTTAGGGATGTTTAGTGTATGAGGATGAGAATGATGAAGACTATAGAGTCCTGTAACCACTCTGCAATCCCAAGTTTTGAAGTGGGGCTAGGTGAGCCAATTTTCAGGCTCAACATTGTGCCTCAGGGAGCTCTCTGCTCGAGGACGAAAGCGCAGTCTTTGGATGACAACGCGGAGCGCTGGCGTCTCTAAAGTGTGGTGGCGTTCATACAAACAGAAAATAGAAGAGACAAGGTCAAACCTATCAGAACGGGCTAATGACCCAGCTAACTAACTAAAGGGCCAAAATGATGCGATTAAGTAAATAAAGTACTCTCTAATATTATAAAGCAGGAATGCAAGAGTGAAAAGAGAAAGAACGATCTCACCAAGAAATTCGGTTGCTAGCTAGCTCCTCAAAAGCACGTCCACCTACACATAGAAAGAGAGGAAAATGTTGGGTGGCTGTATAGGGGCCTACTCAGTCAAACCCCACTTTGGTGTTCCCACCTCCATGGAAAGCCAAGGAAACGAGATAAAGAAAGCAATATAGTGAAAAGCACAAAATCACTACAAAACAATAAAGTGCTAACTCAACCAAGTGATAGAGGGAAAGGAATGGAAGCTTACCACCTCCACCAAGAGCACTCAAGGTTGCTTGGGGGAGAAAATGAGAGTACTTGAGCCTCTGTTACAATGGTGTTTCGTTCCCAACTTGTTCCACCAAAGATGGAGTGTTGAGTTTGCTGCAATGAGGTGCTAGAATGCTGCTTGAAAGCTTGAGAGTAAGTGCAAGAGTGTGAAGTGAGCTTGTGAATGGAGTGAACAGTTAGAATGCATGTTGAAGGAATGAATTTGAAGGAGTGGAGAAAAATGACCATATTCGAGTCGATTAGCCGAAGGGGGCATTACAACTTGACTCCCAATGAGAAGTGTAACGCCTTTGTAGGTTCAGCCACAAGAATCTGCCAAGGACGTAAGCGGGTCGCATGGATGTCTGCACATTGCCCGGGTGTTCCAGACAGAAATGCCTCCACCGATGCTCAAAACAGGCGCCAAGTGGGATGCAAGCAACGGGCTTAGGTGGAATTAATCCTTCAAACTTGGTTTTCTAAAGTGGAGAGGGAAAAAATGGAAATTTACACATGGGGCGCAAATTTACTACTATAAAGAAATATTAAGGTCAATAAATATTTGTAGGGTCGGTAATACTAGGAAAGGGGACCGGTTGCACAAACGACTTCAAAGGCTTAAGTCATGACTTAAGCAACTGAAAACCACCAAAAAACAATCAACACCAAAATAGAAATATTGTTCAACTCCATGATTGTAAACCTTAGGGTTTAACTGTAAAACCCTAATTTTGTTTGAGAGAAAAAATAATTCCTTTCTGAGAGCATGACTTGTCATCAAGACCTACAAATTACATCTCTGAGAAGCTCTCGAAAAACCCATATCAAATTTGCATACTGATTTTACCTTTGACTTCTAGAAGCATCCTCTGCAAAATTGTGACAACATTTATGACAACTTTGTAACTTTTTGAGCAACATTGCAATATTACAACATCATGCTTTTCTCTTCATCCTTTAGCACCAACTCTTCCAAAAATTGATCCATTGAGCACAATAACATCCAGGCTCACCACTAAACTACCCTTTTGACATCAATGACAACCAAATTGCCAACAATAATTATATCCTAAATAGAAGTTTTGAATCATTTTTCTTAACAACGTACTCATATACTTTCAACACTATTGGAGATGGCTACTATAAAAGGGATGATTGTTAATTGTCCTACCTCCTACACTATATCTCTTTTCCCTCACCCTCTATGCCCTTTCCCCCTTTTCACCTCATTATAAAGAGGAAGGAGTGACCAATTTGAACTTGAAATCACAAAAAACACACATTACCCCTACAAAATTCATCCTAAAGAACAATAAAATACCCTTTTACAATTAAAAATACTATTTAAACTATATATTCATAAAACCCTACATACAAAACCTTGAACTATTAAATCCTCTTATTCAACTTTTCTCTTATATTATTAAATATGAGCACTAATATTATGAAATGATATTGCCACCCTAATCAACATCATAACTTTATAATCAACACCATAACATAACTCTATCATGACCACACCACTTAATCTAATAAACCATAAATTATGTGTACAATCACATCAATACTAATCCAATCCTCCCTTCCACTTCAAACCAAAACAACACACAAATAAACAACCTCCAAAAAGTTTTGGTATTGCCCTAAAAACTAAGGGTATAGTGAAAAGCAAGAGTTATGACGAAAGCAAACCCAAAAACACCAAGCCAAAGGCACCCCTATCTACTAACCAAAGTCCCTAAAAAAAATGGTCTGCCACGCGTGACAAAACTCTGAGTTTGATATACATTGAGAAACGTAACATCTTTCAAATCTTGTATTAATTAAGAATTTAATCGCACTCAGTAATTGACTCTGTTTGTCTTGCATCATTAATTTTCCACGCGCATGGTTGTTGAGTGCCCCGACAAACTGTTCATATTGCTGTTCATATTGCTAAAAGTCACTACTCAAATTATTTAGATCTAAGCAGTGGATCCTGGGCCGAATGTTTGCCGACACGTGGGCCGTGACTGACTCTGCCGGTTTCGCCCCCCTACCCGCGGTTTAATGCACAGTTTAAAAAGGCAACTGGGAACGGGGGTCTGTTTGTACGAAGGCAACACCTTTACGCGATTCTTTTCTTTCGCTTTTACAGTACAGACTTGCCCTTCAAATTACTCTTCCGTGTGCTTGTCTTTTCATGCAAATTACACGGAGCACTCTGCGCCGACCATGTTGTACATTTGCTTGTCTGCTTTCACAAGTGCCAAGACTTGGAACCCAAGGTACGCTCAGGAATCATATTAATGGAGTTATTTTTGGGTTGTGGAGAGGGTTTATTATATTGTCTAGTTAGATTGGCTAAAGTATTCGGTTGCAGGTAAGAGGTCACGAAGTCTAGTCTCCCCCCATCCTTGTGGTACCGGAGGACGTGTTGCACCAGTGCTGTCTGTCACGTGAAAAAGGTTTACCAGGTACATGCACGGGGCTACCCAATTCAAGTTCAACCAATGTTATACTGTTTTGTTCGATTGTGTTTTGCAGCTCATGTAATTTTGTTTTGGGCTATGTTTTTTCCAATTGTGTAGTTCTTTTTGCTTCACACTCAGTTGTTGTAATGTTGTTTTGCAGCCGTTGTATTCTTTTTCTGGCTGTCTATTGGTAGCTTCATCCTTGTAATGCTTTGATTCAATATAGGATAAGGATGGAACGGTATTTGGTAGGTGTATTAAATAATCGATCTTTTTTTATTAAGAGTTAACAATTGAAGGCTATCTATTGTCAACATTATTTAGGGTATGAGCAAGGCATTCAGTGGTATTTATTATTAGTATAAATTAAAGTCCTATAAATAATCAACCTCTTTTGATTAAGAGTTCAGAATTGAGGGCTATCCATTGTCGAAATTATCTTAGGATACGGGTGGGGCATTAAGTGGTATTTATTACGAGTATAAATTAAAGTTGTATAATAAATTGACCTCTTTTGATTAAGAGTTGAGAATTAAGAGCTATCTATCATCAAAATTATCTAGGGTATGAGTGGGGCATTGAGTGCTATTCATTATGAGTATAACTTAAAGTCCTACAAATAATCAACTTTTTTTGATTAAGAATTGCGAATTGAGAGCTAGTCATTGTCAAAATTATCTTAAGATACAAGCAGGGCATTAAGTGGTATTTATTATGAATATAAATTAAAATCATATGAATAATTGACCTCTTTTGGCTAAGAGTTAAGAATTGAGAGCTATCCATTGCACAACTGACTCATTTTGATTGTCATTGTCTATCAAAACTAGCTAGGGTACAAGTTGAGCATCATCTTTTAAACATGGGCCTTGCATTTAGTAAGGCTTGATTCTTAGTGGACTCTTTGTGAATTGTTCGATTTTATTAATAAAGTATGGACCATTTGACATAAGATATAAATTTGACAATCACCTACGATTAGATCCATGTTTTAAGAAAAAAATTATTGAGACTATATTTTGATTAATGAATTGTTAATATATCTTCAAATTAAATAAAATCAATTATTATATGTTTGTTTTTACTAATATTGAAAGAATAAAAAAAGTCCCTTCCCTAATAAAAATGGGAGAATTATTATTAGATAAAACATTTAAAATATTTACCTAATCTATTTTAAGAAATTAGTTTTTTTTTTTTTAAATGATGTCTTTTTAACTTTTTTATTTATTAAAATAAAAATAAAGTGTATATTTATTCATTCAATGAATAATATGAAGGAAAATAATCTTTGATCTAGGTTAACCAAATCAAATGCATATGTCTCAACATAAATAAATAATATTAAAGTAATTATCAATCAAAAATAATAAATTAACAATTGAATGTCATTTTAAGAAATTAAATGCAATGTGTTAGAGCATTTAGTTTTAGAGATGATGGCATCGAATAATTTTGATGTTGCATTAGATTTCATTTGTGTCAAAATTAAAAATGGATCTTCTATTTGGGAAATGCCTTGAAAACAAAATAGTTACTCAATAATGTTGTAGATCAATCTCGTGGCTTTGGGTCACTTTTGTAGGAGAAGATCTATCTTGGGTCTTTCAGATCTCATCTAGTATAGTGCACATTCAAGATTTGTATTCACCAAATTCTCTACTTTGCACTAATTATTAAAAACTAACAATATTTAAAAATACCATGGGAAGATTGTTAGGTCACAAGCTTAGGTCGGTCCCTTGATTAGACTAACATTATGATCATGAAAGTGATCAAAGATAACACTCTTCAATAATGTAAATGTTCTAAGATGTAAAATTTAGATTCTTTTCAGTGCCCTAATTCAAAATATTTGTAAAATGAGTCTCCTTGTAATGCATAGGATTTTTAATGAATAATTGATGATGAATGGATGTGCATTATTTGAAATTTGATTTTTTTAATTTTGGGTCATTTTTGTATGGTGCATGATCAACCTTGTACATTGCAAGATTGACCTAGGACAAGAAAGTACCAATATTGCGATTTAGGTAATGAATGTAGGGGTGTAAGGGCATGCATATATATAAGATAACATGGGTGTGTGCACAAAAATGGGGGACCAAAAAGTGGCCACAACCACTTTTTGGTCCATGGGAACAATAACACGAGTGTGCACATTATAGTGTGTTATGGATTGATAGTGATTGAACCAAGGCCAATCATTACCAAGCCATAATGTGAGTGCATTAGAATGTGTTCACAATTTTTACTATTAAAAATAAAAAATTAGGAGAGGCTAAGCTCATTTGAGCTCAACCCCATTTGTTGGAAGCCCTATCATGAGCAAAAAAAGTGCAGGCATGTTTTTGAGATCTCCAAGTAAATATAAGCTACCATAAACTTTTCATGATGTGCAGGAGGTCGAGGAGGTAAGAATTTTAGGTTTGTAGTGGTTTAATGTAGAATAAAATTTGTTTAATTTGTTTTGATTCTTTTTTTAAAAAAATTAGGAATTGAAAATCCCTCAACAACCACAAACACCAATTCCTCAAACCATGTGGAGGGGACTCCTATCAAAAGGAAAGTGAAGCCTAACCCTCAAGAAACTCCTCTATCTATCCCTAGAACTCCTCGTGACATATAAGTGTATATATTAGTTCAAATAAAATAAAAAACTCCAAACATTGATCGATATTGTAGCACCGTAAATTGTCACCCTTGACAATTTCACATTATGTCTTGCTCCCCCCTAAGTGCATGGACCTAATTGTACATCTAATTTCCTAAATTATGCATTCCATGGCACATTTGGACAATTATCAAGAACACCCATTTACAAGACCAATGCAAACAATTGTGGAGAGGGTTTATTATATTGAGAAATTGTATGAGAATTCTATTTTTTAGGGAGTCTAGTTAGATTGGTTAAAGCATTTCGTTGCAGGCAAGAGGTCACGAGGTCTAGTCTCCCCCTATCTTCGAGGTACTGAAGGACGTGTTGTGTGAAAAAAGTTTACCAAACACATGCACTGCGCTACCCGATTCAAGTTCAACCTTACCAAACACATGCATGGGGCTACCCGATTCAAGTTCAACCAATGTAATACTATTTTGTTCGATTGTGTCTTGCAGCTCATGTAATTTTGTTTTGGGCTATGTTTTTTCCAATTGTGTAGTTCTTTTTGCTTCATGCTCAGTTGTTGTAATGTTGTTTTGCAACCGTTGTATATTCTTTTTTTGGCTATCTATTGGTAGCTTCATTCTTGTAATGCTTTGATTCAATATAAAAAAACAAAGATTTTTTTTTGGATAAGGATGGAACGGTATTTGTTAGGTGTATTAAACTAGCATACATATATTAAATATTAATATATATAAAATACACCGAGAGTTATCATTATCATTGTCATGGATAAATTTTATAATTTGAATGTTCAATTTTAAAAAAATCAACTATAATTTTAAGTGGAAAGAAATTTAAAAATATGCAATCATTTTTTACAATATTACAAAATTATATAATTATTTTAAAAAAAAATTATAACTTTGTTAGCACTATTGATTATTATTAAAATTAAATAACTATACCTGCTAGTAAATGTGAAACATTTGGGAAAATTTTCCCATCTTAAAATGTTGCTCATATTCAAAATACAATATAAATAATGTTTACTTATAAAATAGGACACAAAGCAATTTTAATCTTCTTAAGAAATTTTTATTTAGAAGATAATAGGAAAAAATCTATGGATAAATCTTTTAATATTATGTTTTTTTTTAATAGGTGGTGTGGTAAAAAAATAAATGGGATTGTCAATATAGAATGTTTTTTTTTTATACTATAGGGGTGTCCTTGCGACCTAACCCAATGGCCCAACAACCCTTACCTTGGGTATTTGAGGCAAGCTAGGGCAAGACTAGTCCCCTGTGGGTGAGATCCCCCGCCTGCAAGAAGTCCCACCTCTTAAACCCGAGAGCAGAGTCAAACCCAAGACCAATGGGGAGCAAACCCACTGCCCAAGCCAACTCTACTACTCATTCGGGCTAACAATATAGAATGTTACTTATTATAAAAAATAGAAAGATTTGCTCCACAATATCTAAGCCAAGAAAACAAAGATAAAGCAAGTAATAATGAAAACACAATATCTTGTTTGTATTTTTTTATTTTATTTTTAAAAAGGTTTTATATTAGATTTACAGTTATTTTTATCTACTCAAAACAAAAAAGAAATTTTAGGTTGAAATTTTTTCAATTGGGGGTTTTGCATTCAACAAGATTTGATCTCTTATAGACTCATTCAAAACCATTCAACTTTATTAAAAGATTGAAAACCCAATAATATTTATATCATTTAAATGCATATATAGTATGCTAAATTAAACAATAGACATAATACTTTATATATTAGGCTAAACTAAACATTAAACAAATTTTTTTTTTGAAACTTTAATTTATTTTTTCCAATCAAATTCTTTTTTTTATTACATGAACATAGTGCATAATAAGAAGCAAAAGAGTCGAAAATGGTGCCGATTAAAGAATGAACTTGTGGAAAGAGAAATGAGTAATAATGAATACACAAAGATTGTAGAGACATGCAAAACAATATAAGTAGAACCAACCATGCAACTCCTTAATGAATAAACTTATTCAATATATGTTGAATTCAATTATTCATATATGATAAATCAATTTTAAAAAATCATCCAAACTTTAAAGAATATACAGATTCCATACTTTGTCAATTTCAAAAGGCATATCCAAGAATTAGAGAGGTGTAGGTGTAAGAAAAGGGGTGAATATCTGAACCCAAGGATAAGTGCCTTCCCTATACAATATTTGAGCACTGAAAACATCTACAAAATTGTTGGCATCCAAAACTTGAATAAAGATATAATAGGTAGCCTCTTTGTTTGATGTTCCTTCCACTTTTGCTCCCACCACTTTTTGAAATACAAGTCCAACATGCTACCCAACAAAAAACCAAACCAATTGTTCAAGATTAATGCACAATTACACAAATACTTTGGCCATTAGAATAGACTATATGTATCCCAACTAATGCAGCTCATAACCCAAATCCAAACTTTTCAAATCAAAGAAAAGAAAAGAAAAAAAAGTGAAAAATAATCAATTGTCATTACATGGAAAGTGTTATAGTTTGTTAGAGCATAGTCCACCAGCTTTAGAATAGTTGCATTGGTTTGAAAATTAGGAATGTCCACACCCTAGGATGGATTTGCACAGTGGGTCTTAGATAATAAGCACAGTACTGAGAAACTTATGAATATCTATGCTATAGAAAAGGCCTTGAAGCCATTTATAATGGGTTGATCAAAGATACAAGCAGTTTTAAAGTAGGTCATGTATAACTACAACACCTCTTAGTTGTCCAATTGTTTTTTTTTTGGCAAATTTCAATGTTTCTTTTATTTTGCTAATAATTTATTTGTTTATTTAGATGATGATTTGTGTGGTTAGGTGGAAGTAGAGAGTGATTTGGGAAGATTTTATGGCTTTAAAAATAGTAACCATATCTAATTAAAAATAAATAATAAATAAATATTCATTTAAAAATAATTCAACATTTACTAATTATAATTTTAGAATAAATTATGAACTAAAATGTATCTATAAAATCAAATTTTCTATTCTTTTTTTATTTTAATATAATTATAAAATAAAATTATACTTCAAAATGCATTTAAAAAATCATAAAATAATTTACATAGGGAAGTTTTTGATTGAAATCTCTTTAATATGTTTGCAAGAGAAATCACCACAATATCTTGAAAACTTAAATTTCATTCTAAAATTAAATTAAGTTCTAATTTCTAAAATTTACTAAAAATATATTATTGAGTTTTTAAATAATTAATTAAATTGTAGTGTGATTATTTATACAAATGAATTAAATAAAATTTCATATTCATTTTAAATTTAGATATAAAAAACAATCTTTCTATTTTATTTTTTCCTCTTTTTGCATGTAAATCATTTCATTTACATAGGAATTTTTTTGATTTAAATCTCTTTAATTTAAATAAGAGTTGCATTTTCATCTTTGCTTCTATCCATGCCTTTTGATTTTATGTAAACAAGATTTTATCACCAGTTGCATGTCATTTGAATGTCAAATTAAATGCAAAGAATAAAAATGTGCATAGATTTTGCAATCCATTATGTGAGTGTAAGAAGCCTCTTGGCTTAATAATCAATCTTTTTTGATTAAGAGTTAACAATTGAAGGCTATCTATTGTCAACATTATTCAGGGTATGAGCGAGTCATTTAGTGGTATTTATTATTAGTATAAATTAAAGTCCTATAAATAATCAACCTCTTTTGATTAAGAGTCTAGAATTGAGGGCTATCCATTATCAAAATTATCTTAGGATATGGGTGGGGCATTAAGTGATATTTATTATAAGTATAAATTAAAGTTGTATAATAAATCAACCTCTTTTGCTTAAGAGTCAAGAATTGAGGGCTATCTATTGTAAGGGAAAGGGGAGGGCATCTCATAGAAACCTCCATAACAGTAGTGCCTTCGGTAACTTTCATTTTGATTAGGTTGCCTCAAAGACATGTACAACTATGTCCTAAAGTGGAAACAGACAATTTATTTCCCACATTGATCCTTCTAAGAGAAGCACATGAAATTCAACAGCATGCATTAATAGATTCTACAACAAGAATCAACAGACATGAAAGATAAGACAAAAACCAAAACAAACAGATTTACATGGGGAAAATCCTTTCGGATAAAAAACCCCACACTCCAAAGATCGAGCCATTGTATTATTCAGCAACAAACAGTTACAATACAATTTTAGGCTCATAGCCTTTTTAGAGATTACATCTTGTTCATTCTGGATACAACTGGTAGCAACTAATCACTCAGTACACAGGAGAGAGTTCAGAAACATAACCCTGCCTCTGCTTCGGCCTCATGGCCTCGGCCTTTCAGCCAGCCACTTGACTCTCTCTTCTTCTCTTCGACTCTTAGACTCCCGCTTGTCACTCAGAGTCTTACCAAACCCTTTGTTACCTATCGACGAGACATCACCCTATCGCCAAGACTTCATATCAAACCCTTATGTCACACCGATGACCTGAAAGCAACACTATCGGTGAGACTTTCCAAGTCGCCAAGACTTCATCCTGAAACACATGAGTTTCTCCGATGACTCTAGAAGATAACTATCGGTGAGACATTCATATCGGTAAGACCTTATATCGAAACATAAACCCTTTTGGCCAAGTCTCCCCAATATCCGATAGACACCAACTGTCGGCCAGACATCTCCCAGTCGCCAAGACTTCCTGTCGATGGGAGAAAGTCATACCGATTATCACATCGGCCAGACTGACCAATGGTCATGCCGATATCGACAAGACTTCCTATCATCGCCGAGACATCATTCCGACAGTCCAAGTTATGCCGAAGGTTTCAGATGTCGATCACTAAGACATTCGGGAGGTCACATCGATAGTTCAGGAAACTAGTAGATCGGCCAAACAACATGAATGTCACAACGACCGTGCTTTCTCAGAAGTTTCAGCCTGTGAGATTGAGGCATCAATCCCAACAATCTCCCACTTGACGAAGATCACACAGGAATCTCTAAAGCAACTAGGAACTAAGATCACACTAGCTCCACCAGTTCACACCCCGCAATACTCAAGACACCTAATCAACAAGATTCCACAGATAACAGTCCAAGGGACAATCTGCAACAAAGACCAGGCATCCAACTGCAACTTACTGTCCAACAAACACAACCGAAAAACAACCGATCACAGCCTTCCAGGAAACCTCATAGACCTCAAACATGCTCTCATGCTCCATCAAGAATTTTGCTCCAACATCCAAGATGTCCACCATTCAGGCAACAATCCTTGTCATCTTCCAACATGGCACATGTGGAAGAAAGATACAAGCCAAGGTGAATAAGCACCATTCCAATGAACACAAGCAAAAGATCCTAGTGATATCAACAACAAGATATTGCTACCACTTCACTATGCTCAAAAGCTATACATAAGTAATATCAACTTCAAAGCTTTAAACAAAACACAACAGTGAGGTCATTGTCCAGAAACAAGATAAACAACACCAGCTAGAACAACAATTAGACTGACTGCTTCCATCCAACTGATAAACCCACGTGACTGAAAAATAGCACCCACAGCTTGTGCTATTCCATCCAATCTCACATAGCTCAAAGGTATCAGCATTAGTAAACTCATGCTGCTCAAAAACAACCCATCAACATCGAATGCAAGCTCCAAGTGCCAACCAGTCGAAGAAGACAAAACAAAATAGGAACTTCCACTGTCCGAGTAATCCAAAGACATCACAAGTCTACCAATAACATCACATAGAACATGTAACCATGTAGTACCAAGGAAGTATCCACAATGACATGCACAACCTGCAACAAACTGTTACAAGAAACATTTTTCTCACCACAAACCTTCACAGCCACAGAGAGAAACTCTGCACATCATATTCCAGTAGAATATCCTCCTACATACACTTCTAATAGCCAACTGTGTCAAGAATGATCTTCTTCATGACCCAAAAGAAAATCCTTAACAACATCCATTCGTTCAATCACCAAGATCAAACCAATTTAAAAAACAACATGGATGTAAGCATCTCAAAGAAGATCAAACTAGGTCATTCCCCATTTCAGGAAATCAGCCAATACATTATTTGCTACCATTTCTCATCAGTAAATAACATAACACAAAAGCTCTAGGAGATAAACAAACTGTACATCTTCCACCATGAATCCTCCAAAACCATTAAACAACAATTCAAGATCCATATCATGAAAGTGAACAAAAACCACATCTGAAAAATATAATGGGCCAAATACCTTTCAGATAAACCGCCGAGCAGACCAAGAGTGTGAACGAGAATACTCCTTCAAGATATACAAGTCATCATGACTAATCCAAGAGCAATCTCCTCATAGGTCTCTTATTGAACTCACGTTCAACCAAGGTGTAGGCTTCTCAGACTTTCTGCTAAAAAACTCATCAAGAGTAACAATCACAACACCTCTCTCATAAAAGAAAGAAAGCCTCACCTTATTCTCCATGTATCCATGAGTGCTAGCAACCGATCATCTCATGCTAAAATTCAACTGCATTATTGCACTATCACAAAGTATTAAGCAAATAATCAAAGCACCCAATACACAAAGAATTACCAGACCACTGTCAAAGCTCCAATCAGCTGAATCAGGAACTTATCATGACACCATGATCTACATATCCCCTTAGGAGATACCATGCTTCAAGTGACTTCACCATGGTCTAATGCACAATGCCAAAACTCCAGTGCACCAAGAGTATACCATGACATAAAAGAAAATAGACTCAAAACCAACATCACCTATCAAACACCACCAACACCTCAGCCAAAGGCTCCAAGCATCCTCCATGGTTCTAAGATGTTGCACATCTTCAAATAATGTCCATGCAAATGTGAAAGAACCCTTCTGCAGCAACAGGATCCCAAGAAACATCTGCAACACTAAAGAAGACCATTCACCACCATGTGATGAACCCACAGTCACTGCTAGAGCTCCCACTAAAATGTGACACCCGAGCTCTTCAAGCATCATGACCAACTGCTCCAGGTTCCCATAATCAACCATTCAGGTACTCAAGAATATCCATCCTCTCATCTCAAAACAATCACACCAATGCACAAGTGACCACATACAAGGCCAACTAACAAGTTTGCACATGCAAATAATCAACCTCGTGGATAAAGACAGTCCACATCCAAGTTATCTCACTGTAGCCAATGGGTAGCTAATCCATCAACCGCATAACTCATAGATCACAAACATTGAACATGCAAACCCATCATCACATTGGAAACTGCAACACTGAGATTTCAAAGAGAATAACCATGTAGACAACATGACTCAAACACCAGATCATGCTAGATCTGATTTGCCAATCATGTCCACAACAAGCACCATAATCAAGAAACCCACAAGCATCACCACAAGAATGCTGAGTGACAAATCACGTACCAACACTCCCATGCAGAGAAGAAATCACACCTTCTCAAACCATGCACAAAGCATGCATGCAGAACTGCAACTATCTCATCCAGCAACACCCCAATAGTCAGGCTCTAGAAAATAGCTTATCAATAGCTCCACATAACCACAAGTTTTGCTTAACTGTGTAAAACCTGAAAAACCACTGAGCCATGCAAATACAAAACATCCTTAAAAAGGAATCAGCAGTTCAAGAAAATCCAGGCCCCTTTCAGGCCAAACCTAAAACCACCAACATGTACATGCATCCAAGAAAGAGAGAAAAGGCTATTCCAGAAGATTGCAAATAATCTAATGATTAACTTCATAGCCTTTATGTATTTGAGGTTAATAGGAAACTATGCCTTCCAACACCAGGAAACACCACCTAGCATAAGCACTCTCTTCCATGGCTGAGAAAAAAACTAGGATTCTTCATATCATCAAGGAGCCTCTCAGACAGACACCCAATATAAAAGCTTTACTGCTACATAGCAACGGAGCAAGTAAATCCACCTCATACACCAAGGTTATACCGCTACCAATCAGGAGACATAGATCACAACATGATCAACTCCTTTTTCCATCTCCACCATCCTTCAAGCTGCGTGTTGTCTCCGAATATCACAAGACTTCCACTCACCAAAGGATCAATACATCAGTCCATTCCTCCATATTTCCTCCAACCCAACAAATTGAGAAATATTCAAAGGAGAAATACCCTGAACCAGCAACCAAAAGATGGCTCTGATACCACTTGTAAGGGAAAGGGGAGGGCATCTCATAGAAACCTCCATAACAGTAGTGCCTTTGGTAACTTTCATTTCGATTAGGTTGCCTCAAAGACACGTACAACTATGTCCTAAAGCAGAAACAGACACAATTTATTTCCCACATTGATCCTTCTAAGAGAAGCACATGTAAATTCAATAACATGCATTAACAGATTCTACAACAAGAATCAACAGACATGAAAGATAAGACATAAAACAGAACAAACAGATTTCCGTGGGGAAAATCCTTTCGGATAAAAAAACCCACACTCCAAAGATCGAGCCATTGTATTATTCAGCAACAAACGGTTACAATACAATTTTAGGCTCATAGCCTTTTCAGAGATTACATCTTGTTCATTCTGGATACAACTGGTAGTAATTGATCACTTAGTACACAGGAGAGAGTTCGACAACATAACCTTGCCTCTCCTTCGGCCTCATGGCCTCGACTTTTCAGCCAGCCACTCGGCTCTCTCTCTTCTTCTCTTTGGCTCTTAGACTCCCTGCACAGAACGTCCATGCATACATTTATACATTCATTCTCTACAGCCTCTATGAAATGGTTTGATTCCAACTGTCAGATCACAATGGTCATATCAACCAGCTCAGCATCGTAGATGTTTCCACTTCCTTGCATGGAAGATAATGTGTCCAAGTCACACCACGTAGGACAACCTTTCACTTGGTCAAAGGCATTCAACCTGTGTCTCATGTCGGTGAGACATTAACCGTGTCTCCCCGATGCCACAGAGCCCATATCATCATTATCGCCAAGAGTCTTCACTATTGGCAAGACATTTTACCGAGTCCAGAAAGCTATCGCTGAGACTTCACCATGTCGCCAAGACCTCACACCGAAGATCACAAGGTATTCTGAAGATTTCATCAGTCAGCAAGACTATCGTTCTTCGCCAAGACTTCATAACGAGCTCATCATGTTATACCGAACTCCAAACAATAGTCGGCAAGACATATGCTTTCGCTGAGACGTTACTCTGAAATCTTCAAGTCATACTGAGTACCGAACAGTCGCCAAGAGTCATACCAACAACCATTGGTGAGAGTTCCCTCATCGACAAGACTCATACCGCTCACCAAGAGGTTACACTGAGACTTCTCAAGTTACATCGAAGCACCTGACAGTCGGCAAGACATTCGTCTTTCGCCAAGACATCATACCGATGCCTTTCAAGTCACACTGAAGTGCTTGACAGTCGGCAAGACATTCGTCTTTCACCAAGACATCACACCGAGCACACCATGTCATATCGAGTCGGTAAGACTTTTGTCTTTTGCCAAGACCTTACATCGAGTGAACAAGTCATCCTGAAGACTATCGGCGAGACTCTCCAAGTCGCCAAGACTTCACACCGAAGTCTTTTGTCACCGCGAAGGCACCAAGGTAAATCCCTGTCGGTGAGACCTTCATCGATCATTGGGACATCATACCGAAACAAGCCTTTTGGCCAAGGGTCTCCCCGACATCGCTTGTCGCTCAGAGTCTTACCGAACCCTTCATTACTTATCGACGAGACATCACCCTGTCGCCAAGACTTCATATCGAACCCTTATGTCACACCGATGACCCGAAAGCAACACTGTCGGTGAGACTTTCCAAGTCGCCAAGACTTCATCCCGAAACACATGAGTTTCTCTGATGACTCTAGAAGATAACTATTGGTGAGACATTCATATCGGTAAGACCTTATACCAAAACATAAACCCTTTTGGCGAAGTCTCCCTGATATCCGATAGACACCAACTGTCGGCCAGACATCTCCCAGTCGCCAAGACTTCCTGCCAATGGGAGCAAGTCATACCGATTATCACATCGGCTAGACTGACCAAAGGTCACGCTGATATTGGCAAGACTTCCTATCATCACTGAGACATCATTCTGACAGTCCAAGTTATGCCAAAGGTTTCAGATGCCGATCGCCAAGACATTCAGGAGGTCACAGCGACAGTTTAGGAAACTAGCAGATCGGCCAGACAACATGAATGTCACAGTGACCGTGCTTTCTCAGAAGTTTCAGCCTGTGAGATTGAGGCATCAATCCCAACATCTATCATCAATATTATCTAGGGTATGAGTAGGGCATTGTGTGGTATTTATTATGAGTATAACTTAAAGTCCTACAAATAATCAACCTTTTTTAATTAAGAATCAAGAATTGAGAGCTAGTCATTGTCAAAATTATTTTAAGATATGAATATGGCATTGAATGGCATTTATTATGAGTATAAATTAAAGTCATAAATAATCAACCTATTTTGGCTAAGAGTTAAGAATTGAGAGCTATCCATTGCATGGCTGGCTTGTTTTGATTGCCATTGTCTATCAAAACTAGCTAGGGTACAAGTAGAGCATCATCTTTTAAACATGGGCCTTACATTTAGTAAGACTTGATTCTCAGTGGACTATTTGTGAATTGTTCAATTTTATTAATAAAGTATGGACCATTTGACATAAGATTTAAATTTGACAATCACCTACGATTAGAACCATGTTCTAAGAATTTTTTTATTGAAACTATATTTTGATTAATGAATTGTTAATTTATATCTTTAAATTAAATAAAATTAATTATTATATGTTTGCTTTTACTAATATTAAAAGAATTAAAAAACTCCCTTCCCTAATAAAAATTGAGAGAATTATTATTAGATAAAACATTTAGCATATTTATCAAATCTATTTTAAGAAATTAGTGTTTAATTTTTTATTAAAAAACATTACAAAATTATATCTTTTTAACTTTTTTATTTATTAAAATAAAAATAAAGTGTATATTTATTCATTCACTCGGAAAATAATCTTACTTTGATTTAGGTTAACCAAATCAAATGCATATGTCTCAACATAAATTAATTATATTAAAGTAATTATCAATCAAAAATAATAAATTAACAATTGAATGTCATTTTAAGAAATTAAATGTAATGTGCTAGAGAATTTAGTTTTAGAGATGATGACATTGAATAATTTTGATGTTGCACTAGATTTCATTTGTGTAAAAATTAAAAATGGATCCTCTATTTGGGAAATGCCTTGAAAAAAAAATAGTTACTCAATATTGTTGTAGATCAATCTCGTGACTTTGGGTCACTTTTGTAGGAGAAGATCTATCTTGGGTCTTGCAGATCTCATCTAGTATAGTGCACATTCAAGATTTGAATTCACCAAATTCTCTACTATGCACTAATTATTAAAAACTAATAATATTTAAAAATACCATGGGAAGATTGTTAGGTCACAAGCTTACATTGGTCCCTTGATTAGAGTAACATTATGATCATGAAAATAATCAAAGATAATACTCTTCAATAATGTAAATGTTCTAAGATGTAAAATTTAGATTCTTTTTAGTTCCATAATTCAAAATATTTGTAAAATGAGTATCCTTGTAATGCATAGGATTTTTAATGAATAATTGATGATTAATGGATGTGCATTATTTAATTTTTTTTTTTAAATTTTTTGAGTAATTTTTGTATGGTGCATGATCAACCTTGTACATTGCAAGATTGACCTAGGACAAGAAAGTGCCAATATTGAGATCTAGGAAATGAATGTAGGGGTGTAAGGGAATGCATATATATAAGATAACATGGGTGAGTGCACAAAAATGGGGGAGCAAAAAGTGGCCACAACCACTTTTTGGTCCATGAGAACAATAACACGAGTGTGCTATAATGCACTCACATTATAGTGTGTTATGGATCGATAGTGATTGAGCCTAGGCCAATCACTACCAAGCCATAATGTGAGTGCATTATAATGTGTTCGCATTTTTTACTATTAAAAATAAAAAAAGTAGGAGAGGCTAAGCTCATTTGAGTTCAACCCCATTTGTTGGAAGCCCTAGATCATGAGCAAAAAGAAAGCAAAGGAATGTTTTTGAGATCTCCAAGTAAATACAAGCTACTAGAAACTTTATATGATATGCACGAGGTCGAGGAGGTAATAATTTTAGGTTCGTAGTGGTTTAATGTAGAATAAAATTTGTTTAATTTGTTTTGATTCTTTTTTAAAAAAAATTAGGAATTAAAAATCCCTAACCACAAACACCAATTCCCCAAACCATGTGGAGGGGAATCCTATCAAAAGGAAAGTGAATCATAACCCTCAAGAAACTCCTCTATCTATCCCTAGAAGTCCTCGTGACATGCAAGCATATGTATTAGTTCAAATAAAATAAAAAAATCCAAACATTGATTGATATTGTAGCATCGTAAATTGTCACCCTTGACAATTTCACACTATGTCTTGCTCCCCCCTAAGTGCATGGACCTAATTGTACATCTAATTTCCAAAATTATGCATTCCATGGCCCATTTGGACAATTATCAAGAACACCCATTTACAAGACCAATGTAAACATTTACTATTTTTCTCTCAACACTTTACACTTTACAAAATAGGGCAAGGACTAAGTCACCCTAGGTGACTTGGTCCCCCTATTTTCCTCCAAAATTTAATATGTTAGTGTTGCCATTTTATTAATTAAATTTCAAATATCAAATGTCGGCTATCGAGATTTAATTTTTGGGAAATTAGATTAAATACCTATAAATACCTAGTCATTTCACCATTTGAAAAAAATGGATAAATATTGAGCAAGAATTATTGTCAAGAGCACTATCAAGCAAGTCAAGAGTAGTCAAGAGAAAATCTGTTGTAGAAATTCAATATCAAAGCATCATGTCAAAGTGTATGTGAGTTTGTTCATGTTTATGTTATCATATTATTTGTTAGATCTAACCCTTGTAGGTCTTCAATAAAATCAATCCAACAATAATCAAGCCTTGAGGAGATGTGCATGACTTCAGGGTGATCCCACAATGCTGGTTTACACTTTCTCGAAGATCCTAATTTTTGCAAAATCACATATTTTTAGAAAATATAATGATTTAAGCCTTGAAAAGTTCCATTTAAAGGATTCCAATTGAAGAGGGTTTGATCAAACCACCTTAGATCAAACCCCCTTGGATAGAACCCCGCTAGTTTTAAACCATACCTATAACAGAGTCTCCTTTACACCCATCAAAATGCTGATAAAAAACCACTTTTCATTTATCTTTTGGGGGATCAAATGAATTCATTTAAATTTTGTTTTTGTTTTTGTGAGTATGTAGTCCTTTTTATAAGCCTCCCAAAAAGTATAATTTTGAATAAATTTAATTTGATTATTATATATATTTTTTATTTCTTGTGAATGTAGCTTTTCAACCGAAAATCAAGCTCTCTATTCTACACATGTGGAAAAATAACAGATTATCATTTTTTTTTTTGAAAAATATCAATGCACTAGATATTGAAGTCCTTGATCCAATAAAAAAATAAATGAATTTTGATACATACAAAAAAAGTTATGTTGTATACGATCTGCCTATGTCTGAATTGTAATTGGTTTGACTTCGAAACTTGATTAAGGAAAAAATATTCAATAAAACACTATGAAACCAAATGAAAGCACTAGATATCGTAGTTACAAATCTAAATTCAAAAAAACTAGAATTTTATCCTTCATGGAAAAAAAGTTATGTTGTATATGGTGAGCATCACTCAAAAATGGTGTTTATTGAAAAAAACTAGTTTTCGAAGGAGATGGAAAAAAAGTGCAATTTGATTCCAAAATTTTTGAAAAAAATATATTTAGAATCTACAGACAAAATTTCACAAATCACTAGTTTGCATCATCTTCAAATTCCTCACGATTTAGCTGCTATAGGTGCCTAAAAGTGAAGATTTAGTTAGAAAAAATCAGTCCAGTGTCTAGTTTGGCCAAAAATTGTAAACCAGTATTGTGGGATCACCCTTCAGTCCTTCAAGGAGACTATTTTTGAGTGGTGAGATGTAGTCCATTAGTGATTCATCATTCATTTTATCATTTAGCCTCTATCCCTCAAAAGGATAATCTCTCTTTCATTAACATTGTCATTGTGGAGGTGGAAACACCAACACAGGGTTTGACTGAGGCAAGCCCCTATATGACACAACCCTTCCTCTCTCTTTGAATGTGCAAGTTTCAGATATGAAGATGATTGGGATAATTTTGAAGGTCAATTATTCATTGTTGCATTTAAACCTTATTAACAACATACAAAAACTCAGTTATCTTGGTACCTAATGAAGATCCGATAGTACAACACCCAAGGAAAGAAGGCTTTGATCTAGCTCCAGAATATTGTGAAATCATATATGAAATTCAACTACAAGGATAGTGGTGCCCTAGGTGACTTAGTACTCCATTTTTAGCTCCAAATTTATATCATAGGTGTATAATACTCTACTAAGTCTATCTCTAAAGTCTGCATTTGTCTGTGACTTTTTGGATTTTCTATTTTTGCATCAGAATAGTTATTTTCATCTTTAGTCTAGTCAAATCATTGCATTTTATTCCAAAATCCATCCCAAGTTTGTTCAAGGGAAATTTGACTCACCTTTCAGGTTGTAATTCAATCAAACCCCCACTACCACAAATCCTCTAAATGAAATGTTAGGAAAGGTGCCTAAACCCTAGAGTGAAATCCTAAGGTTTCCCTTTTCCTTTATTTCATTTTGGTGAACCTAACATGTTAACATCATAAACCTTCTAAAATATGAAGCAAATTCATCAAACCTTGTCCAAATTTTGGTGAACCTATTTCAAATGGTATACCTTTCCCAAATTCATCAAACCCCCGCTACCACAAATCCTCTAAATGAAATGTTAGGAAAGGTGCCTAAACCCTAGAGTGAAATCATAAGGTTTCCTCTTTCCTTCATTCCACTTTGGTAAACCTAACATCTTAACATCATAAACCTTCTAAAATTTGAATTAAATCATCCTAGATTTAGGTTTAGCATTGCATTGTTCATTTAGGAATTCATTTTTGCATCATAAAAAGCATAAAAACTCAAAAAATTCCATATAATATTGCATTATAGGTTGTAATAGAGTTAATTTAAGTCATCTTAGGTCATATCTACATTCCAATTAAATCTATAACTCTACATTTAGTCATGTAAAGCTGAAAACAAATCTGAAAGTGTTCATTGCATTCATTTAGGCATCTTACATATAGCTCAAAAGGTGAAAATTTGCATTATTTTATTTCAAAAAGGCATCAACATCATCATTTTCAGATTTTGGCATGTTAGAATCAATCAATTACTACATCTCATATTTGGAAATTGTATTTACAATTATCTTTTATTGCTTAAACATTTTACAAATTGTTGCACACTTGCATTGTATATTACATAATCATAAACTGGGAAAATTTTGGAAGAATATTCACTATCATACATACACACATAGAAACAAAAACCTTAAACTATATCATAGACAATAAAACTTTTAATTCTACAAAAACTTATGCATGGCATAGTTTCCCTGGGCACCCTTGTTCAACCAATTTGAGCCCAAATTTAATGTGCAGAACCTTGTCTCTGGTCTCTACCCAGATTTGGCCTCAGTTTTTGAATATCGATCATGTAATTGTTTATTTTTTTAAAAACAAAATGTTCTCATTGCAAAAATATTGTGTTGTCATAATTCATGTTCTATTGTCAAGTCTTGCTAAGCATTTTAAAGAATTTTTGTTACATGAATATGAAAATGGGTTTATTTATCCTCTTTTGTCACTTTCATTGATCTTGTTTTGAAAATGTGTCTCAAACTTGCAATTACATAAGGTACTATTGATACATTGACAACGGGGGGCATGGGGGGTTTCCCTCCCCACAAGGGGTTTAGAGGATCATCCCCTCGACTAGGGGTCTGAGGGCAATGCGCCCCAACAAGGTCTCGGGGGTAGCATCCTCAAAAGGAAAATTTTATTTATATTTTATTATTGTAAATTTGGACCGTTCATCATTAGGTCTTAGATTTGACGACTGATATTTTATTAGCATGACTTTCCCTAGAAGGAAACCCTATTTTATGAGGGTGTTGCATTACAACCATGTATTATGATGTATTCTGAGACTGATAATAGTCGTGTTGCCTCTGGATCTTTGGTTGGTGATACTCCTATGAGAAGCTTGCTCTACAAGTATATTGTAATCTTTATGATTTTTGAATAATAAATTGGACATCTTTTGGAGTGTAGGGTTTTTCTCCTGAAAGGGTTTTCCCCACGTAAATCGTTGTGTTGTGGTATGCATGATATTTATGTTTAAGTTTCTGTAACTATTAAAGATCTATAAAAGTTTTGTATTATCCTCCTCTCAAGATTAGTGTAGGAATTTGTTCCACTACCTTTGCTTCCTTACAAGTGGTATTAGAGCGTAATCACCTTTGGTTTCAGTTGTGGGTTGTTGGGTTTTTTGAACTAAACAAGATTTGAGTGGGAACTTGTACATAAGGTACTTTGTGATCTTGTTGCAGGAATTTTTAGATGTCAAGTTCATCAGGGAGAATAGAGGTGGAAAAGTTTTTTGGAAATAATTTTTGAAATGTGGAAGTTGAAGATGGAGGATTTGTTGATAGATCGAGATCTGTGGGATGTTGTTGATGAGAATGTTTCAAGGCCTACAAATCCTACTCAGGTTGCTCAATATGATGTTATGGACCATAAAGCCAAGGGTCTAATCAGATTTTGCTTGGAAAAAATTGTTTTAATCAATGTCCATGAAGAGACCTCTACACAAAAACTATGGAAGAAGCTTAGTGAGATGTATCAAGCCAAATCTTTAGTGAACAATATTTTCTTGAGGAAGAAATTATATTCCTTGAGAATGGAAGAGGGTGGACGAATTACAAACCACTTGGAAGCATTCAATATGTTGGTGGCTCAGTTGGCATCAGTTGGTGTCAAAATGGACGAGGAGGAGAAATGTCAAATATTGCTTTGTTCTTTGCCTAATTCGTGAGATTCTCTTGTTATGGCTATTGGGAGTACTATTATATTGAAGAATGAAGATGTGGTGGGTTCTTTGCTTTATAAAGAGATGAGGAAGAAGGTATCCATCAATGCCAAGGAGGCCCTAAATGTTTGTGGAAGACCTAAGGAAAAAGGAAAGAAGAATGAGAAGCATGATAAATCCAAGTCCAATGAGAGATCCAAATCTCCTAGAAAGTCTAAAGTTGTTTGCTGGAACTGTGGTAATCCTAGGCATGTTCATAAGGATTGCAAAGAAGAAAAGAAGAAATTTGATTATGATTCTAAGTCCGAGAAGGAAGATGGTAATGCATTCATTGCATCTTTGGCAACTCATGCAGGTAATGATGCATGGTTGATTGAATCAAGTGCATCTTTCCATCTGACCTTTAATAGAGATTGCTTTTTTGAATATGAAGAATTTGATGGAGGTAAGGTGTACTTGGGTGATGATTCTTATTTAAATATTGTTGGCCATGGTAAAGTTAGAACCAGGTTTCATGATGGTAGAGTAAAAAAAGATTAATGGTGTGCTATAAATCCTTGGATTAGCACAAAATTTGTTATCTATGAGAAAACTAATTGATGTAGGTGTGTAGGTAGTATTTTATGATGCAGGATGCTACACCCTTAATATTAATGTACATCAGGTTATGAATAGTCGGCTTGTGGCTATCTTAAATCCTAATTAAGTCATGTTATCATTATTATATTATTATTTAGTTGGTTGGGTCGGCCTAGGTATTATATAGGGGTGTCTAAGTCGGCCTAGGTGATATCCTAGGCATAAATAGGTATATATAGGAGGTTGTGAGTCTTATTTCACCATCATATTGTGAAGTGTGTTCTCATTAGAGATATTTGGAGGTTTTCCCCCTTGAAGTGGCTTGTTATTCTTAGTTATTATCAAGAATTTGTAGCATATTTCATATCATATTCTTCTATTGTGCAAGTTATTTCATAACAAGTGGTATCAGAGCATGATCTTGGCACCGTAGAGGTAATGTTTTTTCTCAATATTGGAGGCGATTTTGGAAAGAGCGTATCTTTCATATTTTGGATAATTTTTTTCTAATTTTTAAAGGGTTTTTGAAGAACATATTAAAGAAGCTACAATAAATATTTTGGAAGAATTGGAGCAGAATTAAGCGAATTATTGCAAAATTAGGGTTTCTACACAATTTATTTGGAATCTACATATCTCTCACATCTTGTTGAATTGGAGCCTAATTTTTATTGTTATTTTTAAGAAATACTAAAGGAGATTACAGTAAAAGATTTGGAGGAATTGGAGCATAAATAAGCAAGTTATTGAAAAATTATTTTTTTCACAAATATCACTCTCAAGGCTACAAATCTGCTTATTTCTTGGATATTTTTCTAGGTGAGAGTTATTTTGGCCCTAATAAGTTACAGTAATTTTTTTAGATAATTTAAGTTTCATTTGTGTGATTTATTTCAAAATTATTGGTTCCCATCATGACGGGGCCTGCAACAAGGGGCAAAAAGAATGTTGTCA
The DNA here is from genome assembly GCA_007258455.2 of Sequoia sempervirens. Classification (NCBI taxonomy): domain Eukaryota; kingdom Viridiplantae; phylum Streptophyta; class Pinopsida; order Cupressales; family Cupressaceae; genus Sequoia; species Sequoia sempervirens. The sequence continues at coordinate 280,993,908 of VDFB02000015.1, forward strand.
CTCCGGGGAAGACTCCTGATAAGGATGGGGTAACAATAGAGGATATTAATCCTAATGAGGAAATAAGTAAGGTCAAGGAAGACAATTACTCAATGAATATGGATATGTGTGACCTAGGAGGAGATATATCAGATATACGAAACATGTTAAGCGCCTATATGACTGAACCAAGAAAGGAGTTCTCAAGCAACCAAGGTGAAAATTCTAGGTTAGATAACATTGACACAAGTTTTAATACTCCTATGGGATATAGGAATTTATTTCCAAAGGTGGATATGCACAATTTTGATGGAAAGGATCCTCTAACATGGATAAACCAAATGGATAATTTTTTTGTACACTAAATCCCAAATGGACAAAAGGTCACAATGGCTTCCCTATATCTAGAACCAGATCAATTCATTTGGTATCATTGGATTTGCACTCTTTGAAGGAAAAAGGGGCTCACCATCTCATGGGAATTTTTTACGGAGGAACTCCAAGCACAATATAGCAATAACGTGATAGACAACTTCTTTAGCTAGCTTGCTAAACTTCAACAAACAAGATTAGTTAAGGATTATATTCAACAATTCCAAAATATATCCTTAAGAGTGGATACAATTATAGAGGAGAACTTGAATGATTTATTCTTGGGGGGTCTCAAGGATCACATTCAACATGAGGTATGCATGTTTAGCCCTAGCTCTATAAATGAGCCTTTTATCTTAGCACGCATGGTAGAGGAGAAGTATTTGATTCCTAAGAAGCAAGGGGATAATGTGACAAAAGAGAAAGGATATTCAACACAACCTACTAGGTTGAATCCACAAAAAATTGAGGAGAAAAGAGAAAAAGGGTTGTGTTTCAATTGTGATAGCAAATATAGTCGAGGACATAAATGTAGTGAAAAGAAATTGTTCTATATTGAAGGTCTAAGTGAGGAAGAAGAGGAGGAACCCATACTAGAGGATGAAAGGGAGTCAAATGAGGAATCACATGATTCTCAACCAATCATTTCTTGTCATGCAATCTTAGGTTTTAGTGCTCCACAAACTCTCAAGGTGGTGGGGTTCTTAAAGAAGTAGAAGGTAACAGTGTTGATCGACTCAGGTATTACTCATAATTTCATCAAGAAAAAGTTACCTACTCGTCTAGATTGTTTTATATATCTAGCTACAAAGTTTTAGGTTTTGATTGTAGATGGTGGTACAGTTAATTGTTCAGGGAAGTGTCATAGCATTAAATTATCCATGGGAGATTATCAACTTAATACCCCAATGTATGCGATATCCATGGGTGCAACAAATATTTTTTTGGGAGTACAATGGCTTACTACATTGGGAACGATTAAGATGAACTTCCAAGAACTATTCATGAGATTTCAATTAGAAGGAAGGGTAGTAGAGTTAAGGGGGTTGAAGGAAAAATCCCCACAAATGGTAAGTTCTCATCAAATGCAAAAGTTTCTTAAGAAAGGAGTGGATGGATTTGTGGCCCATCTATGTTCATTAGAAGTCTCTCAATCTAATGCTCCTACTCATCCAAATTTGCAAGATATAATTGATCTTCATTTAGTTTTTCTTGGAGATATGCCTAAATGACTTCCTCCAAAGAGGGATCATGATCATGCCATACAGTTAGTTATAGGGAGCCAACTAGCGAACATCAGGCCTTACAGGTATCCACACATACAAAAGAGTGAGATAGAAAAAAATGTTGAGGAGATGGTAGAGGCAGAAATTATCAGGCATAGCCAAAGTGCTTACTCCTCACCTATGGTGATGATACATAAGAAGGATGACACTTGGCACATGTGTCCAAATTATAGAGTGCTCAACATGTACACCATTAAAGATAATTTTCCTATTCCAGTCATTGATGATTTGCTAGATGAATTGAATGGAGCTATGTATTTTACCAAGTTAGATCTTAGATTTGGTTATCACCAAATTTAGATTAAGGAGGAAGATATTTGTAAGACAAAATTTCAGACTCATGAGGGTCATTATGAATTTTTGGTGATGCCATTCGTTCTTACCAATGCACCATCTACATTCCAAAGTTTGATGAATTCCATTTTTAAGAATTTCTTGAGAAAGTTTGTGTTAGTATTCTTTGATGATATATTGATTTATAACAAGACTTGGGAAGAACATTTGCACACATGTGGATCAAGCATTACAAATACTTGAAGATCATCAACTCTATGCTAAGCCATCCAAGTGTGCTTTTGGTCTTAAGGAGGTGGAGTATTTGGGACACAGTTTCATATGAAGGAGTAAAGGTGGACCCTAACAAAATTAAGGCTATCATGGAATGGCCTATTCCAAAAACCATTAAGAAATTGAGGGGTTTCTTGGGATTGAAAAGACACTATAGAATATTTGTGAAGAATTATGGTCGTATAGCAGCACCCCTCACCACTCTATTGAAGAAGGATTCTTTTCATTGGAACGAGTCCACTAATACATCATTTGAGAGATTGAAGGAGGCAATGTGTACGTATCCAGTGCTTGACACTCCTAAATTCACCAAGGAATTCATTGTGGAATGTGATGCTTCTGGAAATGGGATAGGAGTAGTTCTCATGCAAGAAGGTTGACCAATTTCTTTTGAGAGTTATCAATTAAAGTGTAAGAATCAGCTAAAAACTATTTATGAGAAGGAAATTCTAGCAATCCTTTATGCAGTTAAACAATGGAGGCCTTATCTAATGGGTAGACACTTCAAGGTTAAGATAGATCATGATAGCCTAAAATATTTTTTGGAACAAAGACTATCTTCTGAAGAGCAACAAAAATGGGTCACTAAGATGTTAGAATATGACTTTGAGATTGTATATAAGAAAGGGAAGGAAAATATTCTAGCAGATGCACTTTCAAGGAGGGATGAGAAAGATGAAGCCTTATTGTGTTCCCTTTCAATATTACAAGAAAATTGGGTGGAGGAAGCCAAAGCAGAGTGTCAAAATGATGTTGCAACAAGTAATCTCATCCAACAATTAAAAAGCGATCTCAGATAAGTTTTGTTGGAAGGGAGGTACTCTTTGGTATAAAGAGCATTTGTATCTCTACAATAATTCCACTCTTAAACACAAGATTCTCACAGAGCTGCATGAGTCTCTAGTTGGTGGTCATTCGGGATTTTTGAAGACATATCATTGAGTCAAGAAAGATTTTTTTTGGGAAGGGCTAAAATGTGATGTTCAAAAATTTGTGGCTGAATGTTTAGTTTGTCAAAGGAATAAAGGGGAGACAATTAAGACACTAGGTCTCTTGCAGCCCTTATCTATTCCTAGCCAGCGTTGGGAAGAGGTACCCATGGACTTCATCACAGGGCTTCCCAAATCTAAAGGCCATAATTTCATCATGGTAGTAGTTGATCGCCTCACTAAATATGCACATTTCATTGCATTATCACATACTTTTACAACAAGTGTAGTGGAAAAATATTGTTTGGAGAATATCCAAAAGCTACATGGTACACCTAAGGTTATTGTTAGTGATCATGATCCTATCTTCACTAGTCACTTTTGGAAAGATTTATTCTCATGTTTGGGTACTCAATTGTCTCATAGCTCTTCATACCACTCTCAATTAGATGGGAAAACTAAGGTTGTTAATAAGTGTTTGGAAGGATATCTACATTGTTTCACTTCAAAGAAATAGTCTCAATGGATAGATTGGCTACCACTTGCAGAATGGTGGTATAACACTTCTTTTCATAGCTCATCAAAAATGTCTCCATTTTTGGCACTTTATGGATATCATCCTCCTTCCATCACATCATCAATAAAGGTGTCACCAAGAGTTTAGGCAGTAGAGGACCACTTGCTTCATCAAAAATAGGTACTTTCAGGACTCAAGGAGAATTTAGCCATGGCACAAAATCAAATGAAACAATAGGAAAACCAACATCGTAGTGAAAGAAGTTTTGAAGTTGGGGATTGGGTCTTCTTGAGATTGCAGCCTTGTAAGAAAATCTCACTGAATCAACAAAAAAAGAATAATAAGTTGTCTCCAAGGTATTATGGGCCATACCAAATCATGCAGAAGATTGGTAGTGTTGCCTACAAGCTAGAGTTGCCACCAACAACAAAGATACATCCAATTTTTCATGTTTCTTGTTTGAAGAAGGTAATTGGGCATAATATTATCCATAGAGGATAAGGATTACAAAATATGTTATCCACAAAGGATAAATATTACAAATATCTTATCCACAAAGCATAAGGATGAAAAATGATAAAGCAAAAAGGTGAATCTTATCCACAAAGGATAAGATTGACAACTCATAAAGCAAAAAGGTAAATCTTATCCATTAAGGATAAGGATGACAACTCATAGGAAAAATATCTAAAGCCAACATGACTTTTTGAATTTAGACTCTCAAAATCTATAAATAAGAGGCCTATGTTTGTTGCAAAGCATGGAAAATTTTTATTGTGACAAAGTGACATTTAGTCCTTTAATTTTTTCAGTCAAAATTAGGTCTTTACTTCTGTAATTTTCTTCATTGATTGCATCTTAAACCTTATTTCACTTTGAAGTAATGGTTTATTGTATGATTGTGATGTAATATTTTACGATTGTTTTAGAAAATAGTCATTGTAGCAGCCTTCAGTGATTCAAAGATTAGTATTTTTACCTTTATTTGTTTCAATTTTCTTTGTGTATGAAAGAAAAGTAGGTATTATTGTGAGTTATATGACTCCTTGATTGCTACTATTCTAAGTTTACATCTGAATTACTATTGAAAATTATTGTGTGAAGCTTTAGATTGAGATTCATAAGTTGTGTTGCTGAAAGGAAGTAGAAATATGCTCTATTTGGTGTATCACCTTCATTTTCTGTTTTAGATTTAGATTATCAGTTTTTTCTAATCTCTTTTCCCAACAAGGTTATTTAGTTAGAGTTAATTTTTAGGTGATTTACCAAGGGTAAGTCACCCTTTAATCGAAGGTTGAACTCAATTTTCCCGAGTCCCACAACTCGAGAGGTCATCCCATGTTTCACAGGATAGTTGGATTCAAGATTTAGTAGGGTGCATATTCCAAGTGATAACAATTTTTGGCATGCCTGGTGGGATTGTTTGAACTATCAAAGTTCAAAAATTGTCCCTTTATTACTAGTATTTGGTGTGTATGTCAATAATTTCTACCTTTGGAGGAAATACTTTCACACACCTGGTGACTCCAAGTTTCAATCTACTAGTTTCAAGTGGACTAAGTTTTTGGTATGTACTTAATTTTTTGCAAAATCAATCCTGATTATTCTTGTTTTTAAGAATACTTCAATGAATTTCTAGCTTATTTAAATGAGGCACCATGTCTTCATTCCATAGAGATATTTTTTATCACCCTCCATTTCATGAGAGTGTTGCTCATATTCCCTCTTATCAACCATATCAAACTAAGCATGCAGTTGGTTTTACCCCAAGTTCCTTTGCTATACAAAGAGACCAACATGTTCAATATACTTTCCACCCACCCAACCCTAGACAATCTTCTTGGTAGCCTTCACATACTTTTAATCAGTCTCAAGAAGTCATTAATTTCTATGCCAAACTAGCATTGCTACTTCCCTAGCCAACCTCAAAATGCTAATAGTATAGGGATTGGTGACATCAAAAGCATATTGCTAGAATTCAATAAGTAGTTGGATGATATCCAGAGAGAGCAAGAATTCAATTTGTAGCAAGAGGAGTTGGCTTGCCAAGCCTACTAGTACCAATAGGAGATAGATACACAAATGAAGCAATATGAGGAGTCTCTTGCAAAAGAGATTTCTACCAAAAAAGAACATATGAAGCTATTATTTGCCCAAGTACAAAGATTGGAATCTCAATCAACCTCTTGCATTTCAGATCAATCTACAAAAGATGAGGCTCCTAAGTATAAGTTTCCAAGCTTCAAGCAAGATAAGCCTCTTGATTATTCAAGTAAGTGTTCTAAATTTGAAATACCAAGTTTTGAAGGTACTTTTCCATTGGAAGAGCTTGTGCTAGAGAAAATTCAGCCTACTATTTCTCAAGAAGAGCCCCCTCAAGAGATTTCCCTACCTCAAGAAACTTCTCAAAACCATTCACCTAATCAGCCTTCTTGTCCTAGCATCATTTCCCTTTACAAAGGAGGACCTATTGTTTATCAAGGTAGATGGTTTAGTGGGAAAGAGGAGGAGTTTTTTGAGGTAAAAGATGAGCAACTTGTAGTTGATGAATCTCCAAGTGGTATAGAAAAAACATACTTGCTGCATGAGGGTGATGAGAATAATCAAATAAGACAAGTTGAAAAAAAATTAGAGGCATTGAATGTGAAGTTTTGACTAACTTTTTTTATGAACTTCCATTTTTTCTTGAAAGCGAAGAAAATGTATTAATGCTTATGTCAACAAATCAATTGGGACAACAAAATAACGAGCAAAAAGGGGATGGTGAAGAAGAAAGTTCTACATTTTTGTTTGATGAGCTGCCTTCTTTTGTTGAGCAAGATGAAGAAGACATGCTTATACCAACATCAACAACAGTTTTGGAGTAGATGGAAGATAAAAATGACCATGAAAAGATGCTGGTCTATGAGGAGGACAATGATGAATTTTTTTTTTTACAAAATAGAGAGGAAGTTGACACACACAAGGAGGGATACTATGAAGTCAAAATCAGTCCTCTTATATAGAAAAGAAAGGAAGCGATTGAAGAAGATCTATTTTGGGATGATTTGAAGGTATTTTGTTCAAACTTAGATGTCAGACCAACACCTCTAGAAGAAGAAAATCATGAGCAATAGAAGCACAGAGTATAAATCTCTATGTTTTTCCAAATTAGTCACAAGAAATGAAGCTCCACAATCAACAAGATAATAAAGAAGCAATGCATAAGCAAGAAACCAACAAGGAGAGCTCAAAGTTTATTCTTTCATGAGGATGTCCTATTAGACATTTAGCAAAGATGGAGGCCCACAAAGTATCACAAGTCATGTTTGTACCCAAGGATGAAGTTGCGGTTGAAGAACAAAAAATTCAACTTACTTATCCATTTTAAACCAGTAGTATGTATGGTCAAATTCAAAGGGTAATTGAGTATGTTTTTGATCTTCAAGAAGCATTGTATCTATTCATTAGCTATCTATTTATGTTTCTCCTCCTCTTGGCTATCCATAAACATGAGGACCATTGCAAAATAATGATTAAAGGAAGCTACTTCAAGGAACTAGTCAATGGCTTTGTTTGAGTGAGTCTTGTTGTTGGTTAGGGTAGGTTAGGATAGTTTTTATTTCAAGTCAATAAGTGTTGTTGCACAATGTATAGTTTTTCTTTTTCTCCAAGTGTTGAAGCACAGTTAATTCAATGTTTAGTTAGTTGTCCCTAAGGTGCTACAACAATGTTTAAGGTTTTATTTTCAGTATTCTCTCAAGCTATCTCATGGCACTATGCCCAATGGACTGTATAAGACAACTAGTCAGTTATTTAGTAGGAAAATAACCCCCTTGAGATTGCCAAAATGTTACTTTATTTTTTCAAAAATTAGAACCAAAAAGAGAGAGAGAGAGGAGAGAGAATATTTTTTGCGAAATCAGCAAAGCATACAAAAATAATAAAGGAGTTTTCCTAACTTCAAGAAATTCATAGTTAAAGGATAAGGATTGCAAAATATCTTACGCACAGAGGATAAGGATTACAAAATGTCTTATCCATAGAGGATAAGGGTTACAAAATATCTTATCCATAAAGGATAAGGATTACAAAATATCTTATCCACAAAGGATAAGGATTACAAATATCTTATCCATAGAGGATAAGGATGACAAATCATAAAGCAAAAAGGTGAATCTTATCCATAGAGGGTAAGGATTACAAATATCTTATCCACATGATAAGATTGACAATTCATTAAGAAAAAAGGTAAATCTTATCCACAGAGGATAATAATGACAACTCATAGGAAAAATATTTAAAGTCAACATGGCTTTTTGAATTTAGGCTCTCAAAATCTATAAATAAGAGGCCTATGTTTGTTTTTGATAAGGAAAAGTAGGTTTTGAAGGGGCCCCAAAACCATGTACAACAAAAGGAAGCTACTAAAGAGAAAGACACATAAGCACTAGCAACCCAAAAAAGTAAAAAATGCCGAAAAAAGAAAACACCAGATAAACCATCAACAAACCAGCAACAAAACATCAACACAAAAGGTTAATCAACCAACAACTTCAATAACTTATCAAGAACCTTAGTCGAGTCCACATTACTAGAGATGACCCTGTCATGTATCCCTACCACATCCTCAAGATCCTAGAATGAAATGGATGCCCTTTTCTTAGTCTTGCTCCTTGAACGCAAGTAAGGGCCAACATCCACATTCTTCTCTACACACAAGCCAACATCCACATCCTTCTCAGCTAGGTTCATACAGTTAATCTTAGCTATGGCCTCCTCATTTTCACCCAAGTCCAAGCTCTTACCAGTCCAATTGGTGACTTTCTCGTTCAGTAAAGACAATCCCTGTGCACTAGACTTTAGGGACTGATTGCTTATTCTCACAACAATTTTCAAGTCATTGCTAATCTTGTTCATTTTGTCCTCCATAGCCACAACCCGCTCCTCATTCACACTGTGAACAACCTTTTCCAAAGAAATCAACCTATCCTCATGATTTTTACCAAGTCTTTCTGCATCCACAACTAACTTATCAAGGATTATATTCATGGTTTTGACCTTATCTCTCACCAACCATTCCCTATGATTGTAGTTCACCAAAGCAACATAGACATCCTACCAATATTTAAGCCTGGTATTAAGGTCCTTAACCTTTGAAAAGAGCCATTTAACAAGAGAGAAGGTTTTTGGTCTCATCTTTTGCCATTCTACAAAAAAGATACATATTGATCTCCTCCCAATTGATCTGCTTAGTAGTAGGGATTTCAGTTTTCTCATGGAGGTCCTTCTAATCTGTGCCCTTATCCTCCACATCCTCCTCCATAGGAGAATCATCAACATCAATGACTTCAACTTTCACCCTATGTTTCTCAGAGAGCTCTGACTACTTCGCCAACAACTCAAGTTGCCCAACCTTGTCATCCTCCTACTTCACCTGCTCATCACTTTTGCAACCAGGGGTCTCCAAACCACCATGGCTAGGAAGAGTCGTCCCAAAAATAAAAAATCCCTCACCATCCAAAACCTTATTTATAAAGGCCTGCTCATTACCCTTCGCCATAGTATACTCATTTCCCTCCTGAACAAAATCTGCCATAGCCTACTCATTTCCCTCTTGCACATTTCCCTGAGAGCCCTTGACACCAAGAAGAGGAGTCTCCTTTGATCCTTTCATCCCAACATCCCCCGACTTAAGAGCACACTTCTCCTTTTCATGACCCCCTTTCTTCCCCTTCAAAAAAAAATTACTAGAAGAAGTAGCAACCTCCTTCATTTCAATATCCATCTCAGAGCCCTTTGACCAAGACATAGTGGACTCAAAATCTTCCTCTGAATTCCCCTCATCCTCCAATGATTCCTCATCTTCAGAATCTTCCTCCTCGTAGTCACCATCCCACTCCTCTGCCAACCCACCAGTATCATAACTATACTTTATGCCCTTCTTTTTACTAGTAGAGGAGAGCTTAGGAATCTTAGGTAACAATTTTAGTTTAATGTGCTCAATTATAAGATTCATAAGGCCTTCATGATGAATTTCCTTACTGTTTTTTTTTTTTTTGTGAGCATCAATACTAGTTTCCATAGAAACAAGCAAGTAATAGGGAAACAAAATCATATTGTTGTGATGTAAATGATTAAGCAACATAAAATTATAGCCATAAATCACAGAGTACCTTCCCTCTAGTGTGAAGAATTTCATAATTATGAGGGAACATCTCTCTAGAGCGGTTTGATTGATTTTCAATCATACCCTCCAGTACCAATGCACCTAAGCCTTTGTTGCTCCTTGCCTTTGAAAAGTTTTCTATGGAAGTCTTAGATGCATCCTGATCCCTATAAAACTTCTTGCCATTAGTAGATAAACGTATAACCTCAACAATAAATTCCTTAGTGATATTGACCTTTAGACCTTGGTAGCGTAGAACTCTGTTATTCCAACCATTCACAAAGGCCTTCATCACCTCCGAATTAGAACCATGAAGACTGAGCATATAGGTGCAAACACCTCCCTTCTCCAAATATTCCCAAATAATCTCATTCCCACTAAATTCTTCACACGAAGTGGCTAAACTTTGCAATGATACCCACCCATAGCAATCTGAAACCGCCTACTCATGGACTTCATCTTGTTCCTCTACACAAAATGAGTTAATTGAATAATCTAGAAGTAAAACTGAATAACCCACAATCTATGTAAGCCTAACACCCTGGTACAACCATCAATTACATCCCAACTCATGATTTCATAATCAGAAGATATGCAATAATTAAATGAGTAAGCTCTGAACTCAAAGTTCAAAAACCAAAGGAATAGGAAATAAAAAAACTTATCTCCCCATGTATTCACCCCCATGAAATGACTTTTGGTCATTATTAGAAATACTCTAAAGATTAAATGAAATGGCCCATAAGAATACCAATAATTATGAGCCATTACTCCCAAATTTGCAAACCCATAAGCAAGAGAATTAGCCTCCCAAAAAACATGAGTAATTTTAACCTCAAAAAAAGAATCAATAATGGAAAGGGAATCATCAATTAAATGAGAGATGGTCCAAGATGACAGAATAAGCTTAAGGAGACAATTTATGATATTGAGGGAGTCCCCTTCTAACGAAATCCTAGTTACCCAAGTTTCTTTAGCAAGTAAAAGGCCATGATAGGCTACTGCAACCTCTACATAGTGGTTTGTTTGGGCTCCCAAAGGGAGTGCCACCACATAGACAAATCTACCATTCTCATCACATAACACTCCCCCAAGACCAACAAGTCCCAAATTCCCCTTAGCAGCACCATCAAAGTTAACTTTAAATCAACCTTGAGAGGGAGCTTTCCACCAAACCTCCTCCCTAGAAGCCTTAATCTTCTTCACCGGAATAGAAAGATCACAAGAGAGGTTCCATCGATTCCCCACCATAAAATCATAATTAGAGACCACAACCTTAGGACCTGAAGAAGGAAGCACCAAACATTCAAAAAGAAAATTCTCCTTTATTGCCTTATAGATTTTGGAAGCAAGCCTTGAAGGAGGAAGCTCTTGTTGAAAAAAAACACGATTATTTCATTCCTTCCAAACACCCCAGGCCACATGCAACAAAATAAGAGACCATAACATTGAGAGAGACAAATTTTGAGAAGGAGCCAACCACTGAAACCAAAGATCCGAGATAGAAGCACGAAAAACCCATGATAAATTCCACCTATGAAAATCTAAGTCCAAATATCCCAAGTGAAGCTGCAACCTACCAGAAGGTGATAGAAATCCTGAGTAGCCTCTTTGAACAAAGATCATCTATTGGGAAAAGAGATACCCCTTCTCAAAATATTGTTGAGGGTCAAGATTTTATCTTGATAAAGAAACCAAAAGAAGATATTGATTTTAGGAAAAAACTTCGGGTTCCACATACACCCCCAAAAGGGAGAAGGACCCTAGATCCAAGTTTAAAAAGAAAAGGTTGAGGACACTAAAAATTGGCTATTAGAAGTAAACCTCCAAACCATAGAGTCAGCAGGGGAAGAGGTCAGGATATGAATCAAGGATAAGAGCTGATAGAGAGGTTGAAGATCCCTATTAACCAAATCAAGTCTAATCCAATTACCTTTTGAAATATAATCAGACACAAGAGGGCCCCATTCCCTAATAATAAGATCTTTGAAAGGGGCCACCCAAGGTTCATCCTTCAAGGGACCATGTACAATCCACCAATCATCCTAGAACAAAATCCTCCTACCATTCCCAAACACCCATAACAAACTAGAAACAACAATATGAGGGGCTTTCACCATGAAATTCCAAAGGGATGAACCCAAAGGAGGAACAAAATCCTCCCTCAAAATCTCTCTAAACTTATCCAATCCCCTTAAATAATTCAAAGAAATGCTAGTAGTTCATTCCTTACCATCCAAAAGCAAAGTCCACAACTGTTTAGCTATAAGGGCAGAGTTAAAGTCTTTCAATTTACGAAGGCCTAAACCCCCCTGAACTTTAGACCTACAAACCTCCTCCCAAGAAAGAAAGTGCAACTGATTCTTCTCTTCCACTCCAAACCAAAGAGATCTCTTCTGGATACTCTCAATATTCTCCTAGAACCTCCTAGGAATCTGGAAAAGGCTTAAAGAATTGACCAAAAGATTCTACAAGGTAGAGTTAATTAACTAAATTTTCCCAGCTTGGCTAAGAAGAGCACCCTTCCAACCAGCAAGCTTCAAATTAAACTTGTCAATAATACCATTCCAAAAGGAATCTAGAACCACATTAGAACAAAGAGGAAGCCCTAAATAGGTAGAAGGAAGATCCCCTATGCCACATTCCAGAATTCTAGCAATCCTCAACTGGCGGTGCTCCAGAGTATTAAGAAAGAAGATAACGCTCTTAGGAAAACTCACCTTTTGACTAGAAGCCGCCTCATACTGCAAAAGAATAAGATGGATGGAATTGGCTGTAGCAACCGAAGCTTTAGAAAGAATAACAGTATCATTGAAAAATTGTTGATGCAAACAATAGTGCTGAAGCGAAGAAGGATATAGACCTTTGAAAGCACCACTAGAGACTTCCTAAAGGAGAAATCTTCCCAAAGACTCCACCATAATGATACAAAGAAAAGGAGAAATAGGTTCTCCTTGACGTAACCCATGAGAGCTTCTGAAGAATGCAGAAGGTGAACCATTCGCCAAGACCAAAAAGGAAGGAGAGGAGATAAGTTGACCAACCAGATGAAGTACTCGATCTGAGAAACCAAAAGCCTTCAAAATATTACAAAGAAAATTCTAGTTAACCTGATCATGGGATTTTCACCAAATCCAGCTTCAAAATGAGGCCAAGCTTCTTATTAACTTTGAGAGAGTGAATGTTCTCATGCACTGTAAGCATCAAATCTAAAATATTCCTCCCAGGAACAAAACCATTTTGTTGAGGAGAAATAATACGAGGAAGAACCCTTTGCAGTCTAGAAGCCAAAACTTTAGAGAAAAATTTATAAATTGAATTACATAAGCTGATGGTCCAAAAATCACCAAGAAGAAAAGCCCTTGACTTCTTAGGAATGAGCATAATAAAAGTGGAGTTCAACTCCTTGAGAAGTTTCCTACTACCAAAAAATTCTTTAGTAGCATTAATAACATCTTTAGCTTAAATATCCCAATAGGTTTGAAAGAAAAGCATAGGAAAACCATCCGACCTTAGGGACTTGTTTCCTTCAAAGGAGAACACCACCTTCCTAACTTCCTCATCAGAAGAACCACTTGAAAAATGCCTATTCTCCTCCTCCGTCACCAAGTTAGGAATGCCACTAAGAATTTTTTTTTGGAAAATAGGATCAAGAGGGCGATCCACAAAGAGCGAGTCCTCAAAGAATGATCGAGCTGCAGACCTAATTTCATCCTTCTCCTCCAAAGACTAGTTATCAACAATAATTTTAGAAATCCTATTAGAGGATCTATGCTTCAAAGTCATGAGATGAAAAAAGTGGGTGTTTTTATCCCCACTTTGAAGCCAAATAGGTCTAGACCTTTGTTTCCAGAACTCCTCTTCCTTAGCCACAACATTGTGAAAACTAGCTAAAAGATTACTTTCCTCCTGAAGAGTAGACTGATCATTACCACTAGTATGAATTTTCTATTACAGGATATCCAACTTAGCCTTAATTTCAGATTTCTCCTTAAAGATATTACCAAAAGATGATTTATTCCATTGGATTAAATTCTGCTTAACAAAGGCAAGCTTCTTCACAACTTTATACATCACAGAGCCATCAACACTAATATTCCACCAATTAATAATTATGGAGCATAAGTCTGGGTGGCTGGTCCACATCTTTTAAAATCTAAATGGGAACAATTTATTTCGACCCAAAAGATTAGCTTGTAAGGAAATAGGAAAATGATCTGAGCCAAGTCTAGTAAGGGTCGAAAAGGAACCAAGCAAAATACTACAACCAATCAAGTGAAATAAGATCCTGATCCAACTTAACCTGAATAAGAGCATCCCCCACACATTTGTTAGACCAGGTATAGGACACCCCACACAAATCTAAATCCAATAGAGCATTATCATTGATGAAATTCATTAAATCATAAAAACTATCCTTTGCAACCTAGGAACCCCCAAACTTATTCAAATCATTGAGTGGGGTGTTGAAATCCCCCATAACTAGCCAGTTCTAAAAAAAGAATTGAGATTTAAAAATGTGTAGACCATCCCAAAAAAATTTCTGATAACATTTTGAGTTAGGAGCATATATGTTAGAAATCACCCAAGATAACTTATCCCTAGGACTTGAAAAAGAGGTAGCAACATGACTAGCAAAACCAAATAGAGTAGAACCAGATACCACCTTAGGATTCCAAAAAGTTTCCACACCACTAGAAGCCCCATCAAAGTCACACGCCTAAAAAACACAATCCTTAAACAATCTATTCTTAATTTTTTCCACTTTCTCCACCCCCATCTTAGTCTCTCGAATCAAGATGATATCAGGATGATGATCTCTTACAAGATTAGCAAGAAGATCTTGTTTGTGAGGATTGTTTAATACTCGAATGTTCCAAGAAAGGATATTCATAAAGAAGTCTACGAGGAGCCCTTAAAGCCCATCTCAAGTAGAGTTGACTACAAACCATCAACAATACCAAGTTTACTCTCCTTCTCCCATAGTTGCTACAATGAGGGTCTCCCTCTACCTATCGACTTAGAGCCACAATCCATCTTCAAGTGATTTCTTGTAGCCATACCCACCGAAGGAGAAGAGGGTTTCCTCCTATTCTAAGTTTTAGAAGTAGAGCGAAGGGGTCCCCAGCCTCCACGACCAGATTGACAAAAGAGGTGAGCACCATCTTATTCTCTAACACTAATGATACTACACCTTCATCCACCTTCGCATCCCTAGAGGCAACCACCCTTGAAGCCATCACCGAGTCCTCCCCAAGAGAACCAGTCATATTAGTTACCTCCTTCAAGGGAGAAGATATAACATTCACAACCATCTTCAAGGGAGTCACCTTCTCAGGATCATCCACCACAAGAGCCAAAGATTTAATAGCCATGTCCCTAGCCAAATCGAACGTAGGCTCCACTTCCACTGCAACAGAGGCTTTGACCTTAACCTCTATAGAGAAATCTTCAACTGCCACAATAGGGCAGATCCTAGCCTTCTCAGGTTTAGCCACCACAAGAGCCAAAGAATTTTCAACCACATCCTTAGCCAAAACCAACATAGACTCCCATTCCACTGCACTAGAGGCATTCAACTCCGCCTCCCCAGAGAAACCCGAAGGATCCTCACCCTTAACACTAGGATCCAACCCAACAACCAAAATAGCAGCCGCTGAACCAACAAGCTTAACAACACCCTGCAAAACCCTAGAATCAGGACACCTTCTAATCTCCTTCCAAATTTTAGCAGGCATACTAGAATTTGTCTTAGGGGCTGAGACCTTTTGGGGAGGCTTCAGAGGCTTCAATGGGTATTTTTTTGCTTAATGACCAGCCTTCTTATAGTGAAAATAGGCAAAAGGGATAGACTCAAACTCAACCACCAGTTCCTAGATTCCCAACTTTGAATTAATATTGATAGCATCTGACAGATTAGTGGATTGATCCAAAATCACATAGAGGCCTATTTTGTTGCAAAGCATGGAAAAAGTTTATTGTGACAAAGTGACATTCAGTCTTTTAATCTTTTTAGTCAAAATCAAGTCTTTACTTCTGTAATTTTATTCATTAGTTGCATCTACCTTTCACTTTGAAGTAATGGTTGATTGTATGCTTGTGATGTAATATTTTTCTTTTTTTTATAGAAAATAATCATTGTAGCAACCTTCATTGATTCAAAGATCAGTATTTTTACCTCTATTTTTTTAATTTTCTCTGTGTATGGAAGAAAAACAAGTATTATTATGAGTTCTATGACTCCTTGATTGCTGTTGTTCTAAGTTTACCTCTGAATTACTATTGCAAATTACCATGTGAAGCTTTAGATTGAGATTCATAAGTTGTGTTGCTGAAAGGAAGTAGAAATCTACTCTATTTGGTGTATCACCTTCATTTTTCTATTTTAGATTTAGATTATCAGATCTTTCTTATCTCTTTTCCCAACAAGGTTCTTTAGTTAGAGTTATTTTTTAGGTGATTTACCAAGGGGAAGTTGCCTTTTAATCATAGGTTGACCTCCAGTTTTGTGAGTCCCACAACTCAAGAGGTCATCCCATGTCTCACATGATAGTTGGATTCAAGATTCAGTAGGGTGCATATTCTAGGTGATAACAATATCCAAGGGTGCTCTTTCTTCTAAATCAAAGTTACCTATAGAGAAAACTATGTTATGGCACCAGAGACTTGGCCACATTGGAGAAAAGTGTCTAAGGATCTTGAAATATAAAAACATTGTTGAAGGGTTGTCTGATTGTAATCTTGAATTTGATTTATGTGAGCATAGAATTTATTGAAAAAAAAACCATGTTTAGTTTTACTCGAGGGTGATCCCACAATATTGGTTTATAATTTTTGGCTAAACTGGACACTGAAATAATTTTTTCTAACTAAATCTTCACTTTCAGGAACCTATAGCGGCTAAATCGTGAGGAATTTGAAGATGATGCAAACTAGAGTTTCGTGACATTTTTTTTGTAGATTCTAAATATATTTTTTTTCAAAAATTTTGGAATCAGATTGCATTTCTTTTTCCATCTCCCTCGAAAACTAGTTTTTTCAGAAAACAACATTTTTAAAAAGTGACGCTCACCATATAACGCATAACTTTTTTTCCATGAAGGATAAAATTCTAATTCTTTCGAATTTAGATTTGTAACTTCGATATCTAGTGCTTCCCCTTGGTTAGATAGTGTTTTATTGAATATTTTTTCCTTAATCAAGTTTCAAATTCAAACCAATTACAATTCAAACATAGGCGGACCGTATAATGCGTAACTTTTTTTGTATGTATTGAAATTCAATTTTTTTTGTTGGATCAAGGACTTCAATATCTAGCGCACTCATATTTTTCAATTTTTTTTGATAATCTTCTATTTTTCCACATGTGCAAAACATAGAGCTTCATTTTTGGTGAAAAACCTATGTTTAATAAAACTAAAAAAACAAATAGATAATAAAACCAAAACATATTAAAATTATATTCGTTGGATAGCTCATTCCGAGGACTACCTGATTCCAATTGGGTTTGTGAAGTCTCCTCCATTTTCATCCTCAAATTGAGCTTTGAAGCACAAAATTTTGGACATTTTTGGTGCCTGGGGAGAAGAAGTGGGGAAAAGGGTGGTTCGGGCGAACTAGTGTTCGCTCGAACCTCAAAAATATGTTCGATCGAATATGGGTTTGGTTGAACCCTAGTTCGATCGAACCATTTCAAAATAATATAAAAAATAGGTTGGCAGGCTAGTTCGAGCGGACTCTTAACCAATGTCCGCTCAAACCCCCCTACCATGAATCTATTTTATTTTAATTTTTTTGCCATGTTTCCAATAGTTTTATTTTATAATATATAATATTAATTATATACTTTTTAATCTCTATAATATAAAATATATCTATATAATAGTTATTAAAAATATATAAATCATATATATTATTAATAATTATAAATAATATGCTATATACTTATATATTATAAATAATTACAATAAATATTATAATACCAATATATACTTTTGAATTAAATACATTAAAAAATATATTGTGTAAATAAATATAAAATTATAAATAAACAAAATTTAAAATAAAAATAATAATATATTATAATTTATAAAAAGAAAATATTTAGTTTAAATATAAAATGCTTAATTTAAACATAATATTTTTCAAATATTATTTTCCCTCATCAATAATGAGGTAGTGCTTGTTCATCGTATAATTAAAATATCCATTTGATTGAGAAAGGTCATCAACAAACAAGACTTTGACATAGGAATCGTAAATATCATTTTAGATTTTTCTAATAACCAATTAGTGAATGATGTGTTGTGAATGATGGGGATGAGAAAAAACCAGTAGGTAAAATATCAGGATATGGAGAGAGAGACAAAGAGATAGACAAACAAAGAGAATTAGAGATAGGTAAATAGAGATGGTGAGAGGGAAAGAGAAATAAGGGAAGATAGAGAAAGGAAGAAAGAAGTAGGGGGAGATAGAGATATATGGGAAGAGAAAGGGAGAGAGATGTAGAGATAGAGAGATAGATAGGGGGATAGGGAGGGAGTGATGGAGGGAGAGATGGGGAGAGATAAAGAGAGGGGGAGATAGAGAGAGGGAGAAAGGGAGAAAGGGTTAAGGTTAGAGGGAGAGAGATAGAGGAGGTGAGTGAGAGAGACTAAGAGAGGGAGGGGGTAGGAGGAGAGACTTGAGAGAGAGAGAGGAGGGAGTTGGAGAGAGATAGAGGGTATAGGGTTAAGAGTAGAGGGTAGAGGGTTTAAGAGTTTAGGGTTTAGGGTAGAGGGTATAGGTTTTAAGGGTGTAAGGGTAGAGGGTAGAGGGTATAGGTTTTAAGGGTGTAGGGTAGAGGGTAGAGGGTATAGGTTTTAAGGGTGTAAGGGTAGAGGGTAGAGGGTAGAGAGTACAAGGGTTTAGGGTTTAAGTGTTAAGGGTAGAGGGGAGAGAGGGAGACGGGGTAGGAGTGAGAGACTTGGGAAAGAGAGGGGGCAATGGGAGAGAGATAAAGGGTAGAGGGTACAAGCGTTTAGCTTTTAAGGGTTAAGGGTGTTGTGCCCTCAACACACACGCCCCATTGGGAATGGTGACCCTCTCTTTTCTTTGCCTTGTCAGGTCATTTTTTTGCTGCCTCATTTTACGTTCCCCTGTTCTGGTGTCCTAAATGATCAACGTGCTTCCATAGTCTCGTCTTAAGCTAACCATGTTTCATCCCCTCCAATTTTTCTAAGTCCTAGTTCCTTGTGGAGTCTCCTTGGCAGTTTGCTTTTGCCAACGACCATGGGGCCTGGCGGGCCCACCTCGTCAGGTTTCCCTTTCTGGGTTTCTGTTAGGTGTTCGCCATTTCAAAAGGCGAAAGGCTTTCTCCTTCCCGAACCCCAGGACCCAGCTCCTCATTCGCCACCCTATTTAACTTACGAAAAAAATCAACTGCCTCAGTCCCCGCCGGGCCCGTCTCTTCGGACTTCCGTCCCCGGAACTCCGTGTTGACTCCGCCGTTTCTGAATGACCAACTTGTGACGAAACTCCATCCTCCAAGCCCTGAACTCCCTTTCGCCGACAGTTTTCAAAATGAACTTTGAAGCAGCTGCAAGGTTGCATCTTTCCGTTCCCCGAGCCTAGGACCTCCCTCCGCCGTCCGAGATTTTGAACTTCACTAACCCTCCTGTCGTTCATACATGCATTAATGAGGGTATTAAATGCATATTAGGGGTATAAATATTTGGCTCGACCTGTCATTTTCATATGTTAGGTTAGCCAGAGGAAGTCTGAGAGATTTTGAGGAGTCCAGTTCCTTCATCGCCCGCCTCCTTTGCACTTGTTGCCTTCGCTTGATGATCATTGGCGGATTCGACAACTTCTTTCACCAAAATTTTGAGGTAGGTTCGCCGTTCACCTTCCTGTGAGGTTTTTTGTGATTTTACACATAAAATGATGAACAAACATGGGCTAAAATGCTTTAATTAGGTAAAACACGACAAAATCTAAAAAATCCATGTGTTGAAATTCTAAGGAACCTCCAAAATCTCCCTCTATGATGAAGTCAAAACTCAGCCTTGTCGCCGCCGTTCTTTGCGTAGGGCATTCAGACCCTCCGAGCCTGCATCGACCCATCACCATTGAAAACTTAGCAAATGAACATCCTTTTGACCAGACGGCGGGACCACCTCCTGAGCCGCGACCTCGGACCTCCGTCGGTGGATCACCGTCGGACTTGAACATTTACAATCGACCTCCGCCTAAGCTTCCCGGGCCTGCTCCCGCAGGACTCTATCCCCAGGACTCCGCATTGCTTCTGTCATTCCAAATGATGTGAAGGCCCCGTCTCCCCTCCCTCTAGGACTCGCCACTCCTTTTGTCGTTCGAGGTTAATTAAAAAACCAAAATGAACTGTCCATCATACCCCTGGGCCTTGGTACACAAACTTCTATTCGCGGATTTCCGTGGCGGTCGTCTGACGCCCTCCTTCCACCTCCCAGGTCCTGAGCCACCATTTCCCATGAAGACCAACTAACGATGAGCTCAGGCGTCCTTTCCCTCACCAGGCTCTGTCCACCGAGATTCCGTCCCATCTCGGCCGACACAAAAGGAAAATTAGGTTTGTCTTTCCGACCTTTCGGGTCTGCCCTCCTGATCGCCCAAAAAACATAGCAATGAGATCTAACGGCCAAGTTCGATGCTGGTTCCGATTCACCCAGCCGCTCCTGCCGGATTTCTGTTCCACGTCTGCCATTCCCAAATGGTGAATCCCTTACAGCCTTCTGGCCTTGTATCTCTGGGTGCTCCCAAAATGATCCAAATGACCTCCATTTTGAAAACCAATCTCGACCCACGTGCTCAAATTCGGCCTTCTTTTGCATTGACCTTTTAAACCATCAAAATTTGAAGTCAGGAGAAATCACTCAGATTTCCCTACCTTGTTCACCCTTCAAAACAACATTTCTGCCAAGGAAGTCCGACCCCCTGGGCTCGGGTTGTTCAAAATCCATCCAGTAAATGACTAATGACATCTTGAAGTAAATGTTAGATTTTATGAATGATATATCGTCTAATTGGACGTCGTTTATGGGATTATGACTGACATTTGTATTTTCATGATTGGTTATGCTCACTATGCCTTGTTTGCAGATAAATGGAATCAGGTGCAGGACCCTCGGGGGCAGCTGCAGAAAAGGACAAAGGGAAGAAAGTGGGTAAGGTTCCTTGTGGAAAAGAGGACAAAGACCATATGAAGTACCAATTACAAGGAGAGCCTTTACATTCCAAAATCATCACAGACTGGAAGGAGATTATAGATACCAATATCGACCACGTCGATATTGATGAATTCAAGCAAAGGGTCAGAGTCCATCCTAAGACTGACAATGCAAGACTAATCAGACAAAGTGGAATTGCTAAAGATGCGGGCTTCCCTCCATCCCTCGTTGCCACCGAATTGGTCATGGCTTGTTGGCAGGCATATCAGCCACATACACGAACAATAGTTGACAGAGATGGAAACATCCTTGCTGATATGTCAGGTGAGGTGATTACAAAGACTTTTCACATCCCCACCTTTGGGGAGATGGAGATGCCAAACATAGTAGAATGTAAAGCAATGTGGGACAAAAACCCGACTGGCTGCAAGAAGCTTATAAACCAACACTGGCTCAAAGAGAAAAGGGGGAGCGCTACAAAGGTTCCTCAGGAGCTCTTCAGCAGTGACTTCCACAAGGACTACCATGACTTGGTCACTATGCTGAGTAGAGTAATGGGCCTCCCCACTAATGCATAGTGTAAGGAGTGGATGGTGTATTTCGTAGAGCAGATTCTTTGTGGGGATGAATATGTCACCACAAAAGCCTCATTCTACTGAGGAGGCATAATAAGTGACTACTTCCACGACCAGTTCATGAATGTTAAGTAGACCTCCAAGTTCTACATGACCTGCTATCTTGTATACTCATTGGCCGAGCGGAGGCAGTACAGTGCATTTTTTGTGGCACTTGATGAGGAACCGGGTCAAGCATTGAAGGTCTATGATAGGTATCCCCAACTCCAGTTCAAGAATTTCAAGGAGTATTGCAGGGTGAATGACGCCTTCATCAGTCACATCATCAGATTTCTTGGAGGGGATTTTGAAATGAGGGTCTTCCACAGTGCTCGGGCATTCTTGAAATAATACGCCTTCCTATTCATTCAGTACCCCAAGTTCACATATATTCATGCCCAAGGTTTCATAGAGAGGCCGAATAAGCTACCCCGATACCCCAATGACCAGATTATATTGTTAGCGCTCTCTCGACAACTACAACATGTGCATTTAGTCCTTGGCAGCAGGCACTTGGCAGGGATCCCTTACCCCCTAACTTTCGACTGGGGGATGTACAAATTGCAAACCTCCCAGTGTGCTGGGAATTCTGAGACTAGGGTTTTCCCATTTGCATCATGTCAAGGAAGTCAGAGTAGATTGCGTTCAATACTTGAAGCTAATGACAGGCTATGAGATGCTAGTCGTACAAAAGGACCTAGATAAAGTAAGGCCCCACTTCCAGAAGAGGATGGAGGATGGGATGTCAGATGAAATAACCACAGATTTCATGAGTTTTGTCGCCCGAGCCTTCGCCCAGTCAGAGCTGTTCTGGGACCACACTACTAAGTATGAGGAGGATTGGGAAAAGCTTGCCAAGCAATCCAAGGAGTGGAGCTACCAAGTGTTGCGATCTGAAATCATAGAGGTCGACAAACTCCAACTAGTAATTTTGAAGTTCATGGAGTATGTAGCTTTGAAGAAGCAGGAAGGTGACCATATTATTAGTGAAGAGCTTCTAAAGGAATAGCTACAACAAAAGGGCAATCAACAACAAGACAAAAGGCTACAGTGTTGTCACTAAAGGACAAAATAGGGATAAAAACAAAGTTGTATTTTAAATTGTAATATATTGGGGGGTAGGTAGAACCCTAATTTGTAGTGAACCTTGGCCACACAATGAGATTAAATCTTGGCCATTAATTCTGTAACTAAGGGTTAATTTTAGGTTTGATTAAAAGTTAGCAGTAAATCAATGAAGACAATAAACCCAAAGCAATTACAAAACACAAGGGAAGTAAATAAAAGAATGATTATACTAGAAAACCGTCGAGACTTCCATGCTTCACTTTTGTAACACCTTCTAGCTTGCTAGCTGATATGTTGCCCCCAGATTTGACATGCGAGCAATCTGAAAATACAAGTCTAAGTCCTACACCAAGCTTTGAAGGATTTGAACAAATGCCTACGCCTATGACTATGATTGACAATGCCTATGCCTAAACATGCTAAGACCTAATAAAATAAAGACAATGAATGCTGCAATTGCTATGAATAAATCTAAGTATTTCAGTGCATAAGTATGTAATATGTCTGTGTGTAATCGAGAAATGAGAGGAAAATGGCATTTTATAGAAAATGCCATTTTGAATGGACGGGTGAGATTGACTTTTGACTAAAACCTAAAATGAGAGGCCTAGATTAAATCTGATAATCCCTAATTAGGGTTAGGGAAAAATCATTAATCGAGTGGTCAAGATGCCGTCTAAGAAGATCGAATCGGCGGTGGAGAATAAATAAGGAAATTAATTCAAAAATAAAGATTTTCAAAAATGAAGAAGATAAAGACTAGACTAAAGATCAGTTTTGGAAAGATCAAGAACCTACCCGATCACTTGACTTCTGGAGGAAAGTTACCAATTTGGAATTAAATTAATTCCAAATGTGAATTTTGTGAAATAATAAATAATCAATTTTCAGATTATTTACCAAAATGAGCTGACAGTTAAGAATGAGATGACATTTTAAATAATTTAATTTATTTAAAACGAGAGGAATATCAACTTGGCAATTAAATAATTAAATTTAATTATTTAATTTAACAGGTAAGACTAATTAATTAAATAAATTAATTAGTTCATTTAATTATGACAATTAGTGACATTAAATAAATAAATAAAAATTATTTATTTAATAATCAGGAAGAAATAAATGCGGAAAGGTAATTAAATAAATTAAGAAATTTATTTAATTAAGGGAAGACGTAGACAATTAATGACGTATTTAATAAATAAATAAAATTTATTCATTTAATAATCATGAAGAATAAAAGGACATGAATTAATTAAATAATTATGAATTATTTAATCAATAGTCGAATGTTGACCAAGGACATAATTAAATGTCACAATTATGTTATGACGAAAGTGTTAAAAATGAAGCTTGCATGCCTAGGTCATTTTTAGGTGTCTACATTTTTCCCCTCTTTGTCATAATGTCGCATGTCACATTGTGACAAAGAAAATAAGCCAAAGTCATGCCCCAGTGATGGTATGGAGTATCGATGCCCCCTCGGGAAATTTTTCAAATTTTGGGTTGGCGGTAGAAAAATTTGGAAAGGGTCCCGATAAGTCAATTTGATGACTAGAAAAACAATGGCGCAGTCAGTTTTGGATTCTGACATGTTTAAGACAGCTAAAGGGGTGATCAAAGCTGGTCAACTGAGCCTCCAGTTATAACCTAGTTGACAAATGTCATTTTCATTTTATAAATAGGTTGACAAAGGGGTAAAAGTCAATTCATTCTTACTATTCAACTTGCGAATTTTGAGAGCTCAGAGCGAAGAGGATAGCAGTGACGATGGTGATTCCAGTGACAGAGCATCATGGTGAGATCATGCAGACATTAAAGCGGCCAGAGGGCTCAGAGCTAGCGGTATGTACCCCTATTCTTCTTTGTAAATTTTTTCATTTTGCGTGTCATAATTAGGTTTCTAGGGAGAATAACGATTGCGTTGCGACGCATATGCATTCGCGTGAGCTGCATTCGCCTACGCGTTTGACGCATTTGATGCGTCACGACGCAAGTGCGAAACCAATTTAGGGGAGACCTAGGTTTTGCGCCACATTTTCTAAAAATCACGACGCAAGTTCCTTTCTGAGTCGCAAATGCCAATTAGAAAGACGCAATCGTAAATTTGTGATGCATTCGCCAGTTTCTGCCCTGCAATTGCAATAATGCAACGCATTCGTGTTTCTGTGATGCAAGTGTCAGATTTCATGATGCAAGTGTGATTATGAGATGCATTTGCAAATAAAAATGACACAATTGCAATTGTGTAACGCATTTGAAGTACATAACGACGCAACTGATATTTTGTGACGCATTTGATTTTGACTTTGACCAAGGCTGATTTTTATGTAACTTCAAATGCTTTTGATAATACTGACAGTTTGTGCAAAAGGTACTGACGACTTGTTTGGCTTTGTGCAGAGGAAACTTGCCCCGATATACACCCGAGAGAGCAAACCGATGACATTTCAGTTTGTTGACCAGTCGAGCCCACGAGAGTGGCGCCGGTTGATGCGACTGGGTTTGTTCTATGTTGCCTATATGCCCATTGTTTAGGTGAATAGGGGACTGTTGACTGCATTGTGCGAGCGCTGGCATTCAGAGACATGCTCTTTCCACTTGCCGACAGGTGAGGTGACCATCACGTTGGAGGATGTGTACTGCATCCTACGAGTGCTGATTTGAGGAGAGTGAATCATCTACGACCCTCGCCATGGTGAGCAGACCTTCAGGGCCTATTATCGTGATGAGGGTGCTGGACTAGGGATCCCGGGCTTTGAGATTCGATGGGAGTTCATGTCAGAGCACTAAGCTCATTTTGATGCATTCCTTGCGACCTTGATTGGAGGTATTTTGATTCCTGACCATTGGGGACATGGATTCCCTATTGGCTGGGGAGACGTCTTGGTTGGTATGAGAAGTGATAGGACAGTTTATGCCTGGGGCCCATGTTTAATGGGGACACTCTACCATCAGTTGCATGATGTTGCTTACAGGAGGGTAGAGAGTATCTCGTGTGGGACTACTTTGATGATGATTTGGGCTTGGGAGCACATAGCCATATTTCATCCTCATATTCAGAGACCACAACTGGCCGAGGGGATGCCCTATGCCTATTATTACGTAGGTGCTTTACAGCAGACCTAGATGGGCGAGACAGGTTGGTGGTGACATCGGATTGACATGATGGTGTCCTTTATCTGGAGGTCGTACAGAGACTGTGAGCAGTGGGATGATGAGGTGGATCATTCGAGCCTTTGCAGATAGTATAGATATTTGATTGGGAGGACCGTGCAGACTTTGCTTATTATCAAGATGTATTTTCCGTAGCGTGTCCTTAGGCAGTTCGAAGAGTAGCAAGGTGTACCTGTAGGGACAACCGAGTATGCCCGATCATCCAGAGAGTATGCCTGGGGACCAGGCATTCTAGTGGCCTTCGCAGAGCAGCAGATTGATGGGCTAGGAGCCCAGCCATGGGGATGGAGAGGTGGGATAGACGATCTCGGGACCACAACAAACTACGGCCTATGGTGGCAGGCACACAGACCAGTGCCATTGACAGATCCAGATGGGCCAGCACCGGTGGACAGGCGGTCAGTGATACCTCATGTGCCGAGGGCCAGACGGGGAGGCAGAGGTGGTGACAGGGGTAGAGACTGGGGGAGGGATGAAGGCAGGGATGAAGATGGAGGCAGAGACGGAGGCAGGGGTGGAGATAGAGGAAGAGATGGAGGCAGGGGTGGAGATGATGGCAGAGACGGCCAGAGGCGACAACGAGATACCCAAAGATAGGGTAGGAGGGTACGCCCACGTGTGGTGAGAGTAGCATTAGATGCTATTCTGAAGGTGGCAGAGGAGGGAGAGAGGGAGGAGGCAGAGCAGCCAAGACAGGAGGGAGAGGGTGAGGAGAGACAGGAGGAGGAGGAGAGAGGGGATGCAGAGGTGGCGGAGGCCAGACAGGAGGAGGGTGTGGCAGAGGAGGAGCCGAGGTAGGAGGAGGGGAGACGTGAGGAGGAGGTGGAGGTCAGATAGGAGGAGGATGCGCCCCGTGATGAGGGAGTCAGTGGAGAGGATGCAGCCGAGGATGACAACGATGAGGATGATGATGCCATGGATGAGGCCGAGAGGCTTCTCAGATTCAGGATGGTGGAGGGAGAGGAGGAGATACCATCCTCGAGATTGCCCCCAGATGCCATGACAGATCGAGGGTGGCCGATTTACAGAGGAGGCTAGATGAGAGTATGGCCCAGGTCAGATCATTGCAGTCAGAGCTAGAGGTAGCTCAAGTAGAGCAGGATCAGGCAGTGATCTGCTAGTAGGACTTGGCTTAGTGGTGGCTTGAGTTTGCCACGCTATGCATAGGGCCTATAGGGGATATGGCTCGTGAGCTAGCCAGGGTGAGCACGAGGTTGGGTCAGTACAAAACCTTATATGAGCAGGCAGTGCCACCTAAGCGATGAGATCCTACCTTGTCACGGTCACAGACGAGGACAGGTAGTGGCCACAGATCAGGCAGTGCCAGTGGCAGTAGGAGTCATACGAGTGCTGGAGGGTCTACCTCGATAGGGCACACATCAGGGCATATGTCACACCACTCACGCAGGCACACCTCGAGTCAGCATTCAAGCCATAGTCATGGGTCGACTAGTTCAGCGCAGAGGTTAGTACAGAGGCAGCCACCAGTGGTAAATCCTTCAACTTCTCAGAGTCAGGCTGTAGTGATGTCACCAGTGTCCATTACTGTGGCGACGATGCTGTCATTGTCAGTTCCAGTGGTTGCACAAGCAGAGGTTGCCATAGGTCCGCCTATCATTTCAATGCCAGTCTCAGAGTTGCAGTCACCACATTCTTCACCACGAGGGGATGATGAGAGTCTACCCTAGGGGCATTTTTGTTATTATGACACACTATGTATATATTATTGAGCCTGCGAGCTCCATTTTTAGGATATCTCTTGACTTTATCCTGCGACATTGTACATTTTTGAGATGATATTATATGATGATGTAGTTTTGATGCAGCCTACATGTGTGTTATGTGACGTTCCTTGATTTAATGCATTATGATATATGTGATGTATGATGTATCATGTATGTCCTATGATGCTTCTTTATGACTTTGATGCCATGATGACGCAATGCTTACTAAATGAGATGATGATGATAATGATGTGCATAATGTTGATGATTATGTTAATGCAATGTTTGTGATTATGTATATGATTTAATGCTATGGATGATGTATGTATGGACCTAATGCAATGTTTATATGATCATGTATGCACTTATGTTTTTTGAATGTCATAGGATATCATCGTGAGATGAACGAGAGGAAATGACTAGATTGATGAGAGAAGATGACCAGACCGAAGAAAATGGATGTTAGCTCCTAGATCGAATCCTTCAAAGCTTGACCATAGCACTTTAATATTTGTTGCTCTTAATCATCATTGGGAAAACTATTGCAATGGCCAACAAACACCATGATATGACATAGATCAAGGTGTGCAAGGTCGTACCATCACGTAAGACAAGCAATTGCAGACAAGGATGATCATGACTCATACTAAGAGCGTGATTGCCCCAGTCTTTTTGTCATAATCAACCATAAGAAGAAAAAGACAAAGACAAATTATGAGACGTCGTTGCTTCTCTAAATCCTATTTCCAGGGCATCCTTGAGAAACTAGCATCATGATTTTCAGAATACAAAAATAGAGCCCTTATCATGATACGTCGCTGTTTTTCTAAATCCTAGAATCAGGACCTCGCTGAGAAACTAGTAGTCATGCGTGTCAATCGTCATGATACGTTGCTGCTTCTCTAAATCCTATTATTGGGATCTCGCTGAAAAACTAATAACATGATAAAAGCCAAAAGACAAGTGTTGAGTGTTTGCCAAGTGTGTTTGGATATCCATTGTTTTGATGTCAAAATGTCAGGTTTGGTAATGACGATATACCAGAGTGTCAAAGCTTTGATGATGCTAAGATGACAAATGTTGAAAATTTCTGAATTCAAGAAGAGCACATCCTGAATGATGTTGATGCCAAGAGGATTGATCCCTAAATGTCAAAAGGGGTCCCTCAAAATGCCATGTGACAGTGACGACGACGATGCCTAGGAAGGAAACATCCTAAGGCATAAATGACAGAGTTGGTTCTTCAGAAGGACACATCTGAAGAATATTGATGTCGAGAGGAGTGATCTTTAGATGTCAGGAGGATTCCTCAAAATGTCGAATGACAGTGATGCTACCTAGGAAGGACACATCCTAAGGCATGAATGACATAAGTTATCTTTCAGAAGGACACATCTGAAGGTTAACCTAGAGTTGACAGTTTGACAAGTTATGATGATTTGACTTGCTTTTGACTGAGTTTGACTTGTGTTTGACTTTATGTCGATATTGTCATGATGATATGATTGACCTATTGATGAGATTGTCATATTGAATTAATTGATTTCCATGAGTTGTTTTTAGGAGTTTACCCATTCGGGAATGATTCATTTTTCCTTGAAGATATTTTGACATGTGTGCCAGTGTAGTGCCATGAACCCTAATGGACTGACCTAGTGTAGCCTCGGGGGCTCATCAACAGATGGCCTTGCCTACGTCATACACTCAGAGACCTCGTATTTCGACATGACCAATGACTTTGTATTGATGACCAAAGATTGTGCCATGATTTTATTTTGAAAAACCTAAAAGGACTGACCTAATGTCTCAGGAACTCAAATGTGAGTCTTGCCTACATAGCAAATGCGCAGAGACAACGTAGTTCAAAAAAATGACAAAGACTGATTGATTTGACATGACAGACTTTGACAAGAGATGACTCTGTGTTTGCATTCTTCGAGCAGTCTGATGTTTTGTTGTGGTTTTCTTCAGGATGTTTTATGGTTTTTAGGTCTTTTCTTAGGACTTTTTGCGATGTTTTCGGTCTTTCTTCAGGACATTTTATGATGTTTTTTTGGATTTTGACATTTAAGAGGATCTTGACAAATGTATATGACTGATTCCTACACATGAGAATCCAAGGACAAACATGATTGTGCCCCTAGTCAAGTTGAATACCAATTGACAGGTGATGACAACGTTGTTTGACGTGGGAAGGATGCATCCTAAAACAACGTGAGGACAATGACGATAATGTGACGGAAGTATGGAGGTCTATAGCCGGTCCAGGAATGTAGTCAAGTAATGTGTTGGATGATGCACTCATTGCATTTGGAATGACATGGTTAGGACTAGATGGGATGATGATTATCCTTACACTGTTTGACAAGGGAAAGCCAAGATAGGTGACAGGCATGAAAGGATAGGGGGTGGCCTTGGTAAAAGACAAGAGTCATGAGACTAATGGAATTGTCATATGATTTTCAAGGACTATGTTGAATAAGGATAATGAGGTTATGTCAACAATGACATGACATTTCATGGATAATGTATGACCAAAGGATAGGCATGTCAAAAGTTTTCTCAAAGCATGATTTATGTGTGCCAGTTTTATGTCAAGACCAAGGTAGGTGGGAAAAATGCATGGAAATGATAGGGCTTAGATGAACATCAATGTCATGAGGAAGGCATAGGAAGATGAGATGACTTGCCCCCAAGTATAAAATTCCACATAGACAATTTATTTTACACATGACGCTTGTGTGCCAGGTTTTCATCATGGTACTTAGTCATCATTTTGAACCTAGACCTTGCATTTATAACATTAAGTCCTTAGTCAAACATCATCATCTTAGTCCTCAGTCGACATTTTTGCTTTGATCACCTTGTCATCTTACATCAATCATTTCCTTAGACAAATGTTATCATCACCTAGTCATCCTAGTCAACATTTTAGGAAACATAGTCTTGCATTTTCATCCTTATTGAAAGTCCAAAAAACATAGGTTGTCATCATCCTCACATTTAGTTGTCATTCTCATCATCCTTATCTGAGCAATCCCTTTTTATTGTTGAGACTAGGCTTTAAAGACAAAGAGGAAAAATGGAAAACTTTGGACAAGATTTCAATCCCAACATCGATAATAACACTTATGACACAAACCAACATTGGAATTTTTCTGACCCATTTCACAACATGAACATGCAATATTCCATGAGCATTCCATCTTCATCATGAAACCCTTCTAAACCATTCATACAAAGAGACCAAAATGGACGACTATATGAAGAAGACTTAGAAGCTGCAACGCAAAATCCTGATATAGTCTCCTTCATAGAAAAATCAGTCTTACGTGGCCCTCAAAGGTATCTAGCCATGCTTTTGGACCAAGGGGCTAAGTTACCACGAGGCTTTGACATAAATACTTTTCCACCTCTATTAGTCTACCCTCACCATCAACAGTCACTTGACATAAATCCTACTAGTAATTCACAACAAACGTCCACTTATCACCCTTATCCTAACCTTGACAAGGGAATCCAACTGTCCACTAGTCCATTCCAAACCTCCATGTCATATTCTGACTCTTCACCTATCAATCTCATCCAAGTCTACATGCATTATCAACCATCTAACAACTCATGTCAAGTCCTCACATCATACCATACTAATCCAGTCCAAGACTCCATGTCCTATCCTTGTCCCTCACATGCTAGTCCAGTCCAAGTCCCCATGTCCTATCCTAGTCCTTCATATACTAGTCCAATCCAAGTTCCCACATCCTATCCTAGTCCTTTGTTCATTAATCCTTTTCAAGTCACCCCCTCACAAGCCACATCTAGTCATGAAAATTCTATCATAGTCCAAAGTCACATCCCATCGTCTACACTTGAGGATACATGTCAAAACGAAAGCCCAAAGCATAACCTTATAATGTCACCCTCATGTCAATAACAAGGTAGTCCATCCCATGACCCTATCTTAAACTCCATTCAAGGATTCCTTCAAGACAATCATGGCATCCAAAGTACACCTACCATTGACCAAGAAGTCCAAATCCATGACAACCCCATCTTCGACCAAGACCCTACCATTGACCAAGAAATCCAAAACGATCCACTCCTTGACCTTTATGCCATTCATGATCAAACACTTTCCGACCCTATAAAGGCCTCGACTATTGACACTTCCCATGATGAGATACTTGCCTCCATGGGACACAGACAATATTCCTCCAGAAAAAGAATCTTCCACTATGGACATGCTTGCATATGATCAAGTTATAGCTAAAATCATTGGACTCTATGACACTAAACATAATGATGGCTTCAACATTGCCTTGGAATCACCAACAGAATCATCTAAACCTGACATGTCACAAGATCAGACCAAAAATATCAGTTAGAAATATGTCCAACATGACAATGAAGCTAAGACACTTTATCATCTAGGGTCATCTATCTTTGTCAGAGCAGGCTTTCTTGCAGACAAAAATATTAGAAGTGACAGTATCCACATACCTAATGATGGGTTAGCATATTGCTTTCAAAACAACAAATACCCCATTGCAAATAGAATCTGTCAAAGCATGCAATATCAAGGCAAAGGACTAGGCATACATGAGCAAGGCATTCGAGAACCAATACAACTTCAGGAAAATTACAGACATCAAGGTCTTGGCTATTCCTCAGATAGAAAATCAAACGATGTCAGTGGTACCTCCTCGATACTGGGGGAAACTTTGTCAGATACAAATGTCAAAATGGAATCCATGAGAAATCCTTGTCATAAGATTGCTGTCAACACCCCCTCCACCCACACCATGAACCATCATTCCATCATAGATAAATCTTCCCTTTGGAACCAACAAAAACAAAATTCATACAAAGTCAAAAATCAAATGTCAAAGGCCATTGAATCAAACAAAAGGACAAGTGGACAAATGAAATTAAAATGGATCCCAAAGAAAGACGGATCGAACAAAGACACCCAGTCAAATAAAAAATTCGATCACAATGTGGATCCACAAGCAAAGAGGACTCCCACATACAACAAATGTCCACCTCCTTCAAAATGGTCATCAAGCAAGGCATCTAAAGGTGTTGGTTCCAAATGCCATCCCTCCAAAATCTTTCATCCACCAAAGTTTGGAAAATAAAAAGTGATTCAGTCCAAACAACCTTTCCATGTCTACCATCATTCGTCATAACCCTACATCTCGTCTAAAGTCCAATGATCCCATGTCACAAATCCGTCACATCTTGGCAGCAACTCTTTACCACAAGGACTCTCATGGCACTCTATTGCGATGTGTGTATTTTGATAAGGCCAACTCTAGTATCAGAAAGGACCACAATGACATCGATCAGTTGTATGCAAGCGCTATGATCCTGACAAGACAACTCCTTCAACAAGGTCATTATTGGCATATCATGGCACCAACCTCTACATCGACACTGTCAGTGGATTCGGAATAGTCAATGGTCATCTAAAGCATCCAGGCTATCCGCAAAATCAAAAATACAAAAAAAATTGAAAAATGTAAAAAAATTGTCACCCTGATGAAAACCTGGCAAACAGGCGTCTTGGTGACACCAAAAAAATCAAAAAGTCAAGAAAATAGTAAAGAGAAAAATTTCATCCAATGGTGAAAACTTGGCAAACAGACACCTTGGATAAGTACCATGATGAAAACTTGGCAAACAGGCGTCATGTGTAAAATAAATCGTCTATGTGGAATTTTATACTTGGGGGCAAGTCGTCTCATCTTCCCATGCCTTCCTCATGACATTGACGTTCATCTAAGCCCTATCATTTCCATGCATTTTTCCCACCTACCTTGGTCTTGACATAAAACTGGCACACATAAATCATGACTTGAGAAAACTTTTGACATGCCTATCCTTTGGTCATACATTATCCGCGAAATGTCATGTCATTGTTGACATAACCTCATTATCCTTATTCAACATAGTCCTTGAAAATCATTTGACAATTCTATTAGTCTCATGATTCTTGTCTTTTACCAAGGCCACCCCCTATCCTTTCATGCTTGTCACCTATCCTGGCTTTCCCTTGTCAAACGGTGTAAGGATAATCATCATCCCATCTAGTCCTAACCAAGTCATTCCAAATGCAACGAGTCTAATCCATACAAGCACATTATCCAAAATTTTACTTGACTACATTCCTGGCCTGACTGTAGACCTTCATACTTTCATTACACTATCGTCATCATCCTCACGTTGTTTTAGGATGCATCCTTTCCACGTCAAACAACGTTGTCATCACCTGTCAATTGGTATTCAACTTGACTAGGGGCACAATCATGTTTGTCCTTGGATTCTCATGTGTAGGCATCAGTCATATGCATTTGTCACGATCTTCTTAAACGTCAAAATCCAAAAAAATCATAAAACGATAAAAAGACAAAAACATCATAAAAAGTCCTGAAAAAGTCCTAAAAATATATAAAGTCCTGAAAAAAGTCCAAAAAATTTAGAAAATGTCTTGAGAAAATACAAAAAAAAATCCAAATCAATGTCAAAATCCTAAAAATGGAGTCAAAGTCAGTCATGTCAGTCATTCCATGTCATTGTTGAGCTACATTGTCTCTGCGCATTTGCTACGTAGGCAAGGCCATCAGTCGATCAGTCCCCAAGACATTGGGTCAGTCCTTTTAGGTTGGTCCAAATAAAATCACGGCCTTTATCACAATCGTCACATCGGTCAAATAAGTTAGATGTCGTCAAACTCAGACACAAGACAGTCATTCAAAATGTCAATGTCAAAATTGGTCAAAATCAGACAACACAGTCCAATCAATCATACAGTCAACATCAGTCAACTTGCCAAAACATATTAGTCAAAACAATGTCAATCTCATCACTCTTTGGTCCTCTTCAAGATGTGTCCTTCTTGGAGTTAGACCTCGTCAAAATGTCCTTTGCCTTTTCAGGATGTCTCCTTCTTGACAATAGGCCCCGTCAAACCATCAACATCGTCAAATTGGCAAAGCTCTTAAAATGTCAAAACTGTCAAACCAGCAAGAATTCAATCTTTGGCAAACAAACATTGGAAAACAAAATAAAATGGTTGTTAATCTTTCTGGTCTATCTTGTCTTATCTTTTGACTATCTTGGCTATTTTGTCTTATATTTGTACTGTCTTATCTTTTTGGTCATGTTACTAGCTACCTCAAGGATGTCCCATGAAGGATTTACAGGTGCGATGACGTCTCCTGGCCTATTTTATTTTCTTTGACTGCTGTCTGTGGATTGTCTTGACAAAAAGACTGGGGCAACTTCGCCCTTAGTATGAGTTAGGACATTCCTTGTCTGTGACTGTCTATTTTTCATGTGGATGACCTTGCACACCTTGGTCTATGTCATATCATGGTGTTTGTTATCCATTTGTGTCATTTTTGCCGCCCAATGATGATTAAGAGCAATAAATATTAAAGTCATATGGCAATGTTTTGAAGGATTTGGTCTAGAAACTAACATGCATCTCCTTTTGTTTTGCCATCTTCTGTCACCCATCTCATATAGGAATTGCATCCATATCATCATCCATATCTTTTGCACTAACAGTTCTTTGTCTCTTCATATTCTAGTCTTCTCATCAATTTCAAGAGCACACCCATGTTCTTGGAACCCGTCTTTCCTCTCGAGGGGGCATACCGTAACCCTCCCTCATCATTCTTTCTCATCCTATTTTGCACTGGGGCATATTTTTGACTTATCTTCTTTGTCACAATGCGACAAGCGACATTATGACAAAGAGGGGCAAAATGTAGACACCTAAAAATAACCTAGGCCTACGAGCACTATTTTACCACTTTTTGTCCTAGCATAATTATGACACTTTAATTATGTTCCTAACCCATCTTCAACTATTAATTAAATAATTCAAAATTATTTAATTAATTCAAGGTCTTCTATTCTTCCTTATTATTAAATAAATAAATCATCTTTATTTAATGCGTCACTAATTATCTAAAGTCAACTCATAATTAAATAAAGTTATCATTTTATTTAATTAATCTTTGTCGTTAATGTCCTCCTGATTATCAAATAAATATATTTTAATATATTTATTCAATATGTCACTAATTCCTAAATCCTCTCTTTTAATTAAATAGATTTTCTATTTTATTTAATTAATTAACCACTTCTTCTAAATTAAATAATTATTTTTAATTATTTAATTGTTGTATGTGACACTTCTTTATTTTAAATAAAACAATTTATTTAAAAATGTCTCACATAGTTAACTGATTCTTCTTTTAGTAATTAATTTCAAAAATCAATTACTCATTATCTCACAAAATCCATAGTTTGAATTAATTTAATTCAAAATGGAAATATTCTTCTACAAATCAAGTAATTTCTAAAATTAATGATTTTCTAAAATCCCATCTTCTTGTCTTTTGATTTTTGCTAATTCCATCTCAACTGTCACATTTATCTTTGATTTAATTTATTTAATTAAATCTTATTCACACATTTGGGCATTTCCCCCTAACCCTAATTGAGAGTTGCCATTTCAAATCTTAACCATTGATTCTAGGGCATTTTCTCAATCTCTCAATCTCATCCATCCATTGAAAATGGCATTTTCTATAAAATGCCATTTTACTTTCATTTTCTGATTACACAGACACAGACGCATTACACATTAGATGCACATAGACTCTACAGACATTGCAACATTTGTCATCTTACTTCATTTAGTCTTTGCATATTTAGACATAGACATTTTAGACATTTTCAATCATAGTCATAGGCATAAACATTTTCTCATATCCTTCAAAGCTTGGTGTAGGACTTAGACTAGTATTTTCAGATTGCTCACATGACGAATCTGAGGGCAACACATCAACTAGCAAGCTAGAAGGTGTTACAAAAGTGAAGCATGAAGGTCTCAATGGTTTTCTGGTATAATTGTTCTTTATTTTAGCTTTCATTGCGTTTTGTAATTACTTTGGGTTTATTGTCTTTATTGATTTACTAACATCTAATCTAAACCCCAAAATAACCCTTAGTTACACGTTCTACTTTTTGGACACTATAAATGGGGGGGTCTCCTCTCATTTTTTGGAGAGAGTTGAGTTGTTGTAATGACATGTTGCAGAAATTTCTAATGAAAATACATTGACTTGGTGCATTTTCTGAGTTCTCCACATGTTTCATGATTCAATCTCCCATTGTTAGGTGCTTTAGTTAGATTTATACTGTTGTTCTAGTTAGATTTAAATTGTTTGGATAGATTTTGTTAGATGTTGTTCTGTGATTGTAGAAATTTTTGCTGTGTTGATGCCTTCCAGTCCATACTTTTTGCCATTTGTTGCTGGTGAATGGTCTTGTAAAGTTAGTCGGGGTTGAAACTTGAAGTTGCTTTTAAAATTTTATATTTATTCATGCATGTATGTGGTGGATGAATGGTAAAATATCCGCAGACCTTGGAAGATAGCACATATTTCATGATATTGTAGGTTACTTGGTTAAGTGGAATCCTGTTTGAAGGAAGCTATCCATAGCAGAGCCTCCATGATCACTGTTCATAGTTAGTTGCAGATCCAGGAACCTTTCCTCTTCCCTGCTCTTTTTCCTTTTTTTTCTAGAAGCAACCTGTGCTAAGGTTCATTGCACATTGTAAAGCCAAAACTTAAGGAAAACATTGGAGTTTCAGATTGTTGTTCGAACCTAC
This sequence comes from Sequoia sempervirens, assembly GCA_007258455.2. Classification (NCBI taxonomy): domain Eukaryota; kingdom Viridiplantae; phylum Streptophyta; class Pinopsida; order Cupressales; family Cupressaceae; genus Sequoia; species Sequoia sempervirens. The sequence goes on from VDFB02000015.1 coordinate 281,031,166, forward strand.
AACAAAATGCACCTTAATTCCCATCTCAAAAACTTCAGATTTTAAGATTCACTTTGCATCCAACTATGTAAGTTTTCCCTATGATTACTAGCAAAATCACATCAAACATCAACTGAGGAATTCCATGCAAGTCATGACCTGACACCCGAGAGACCTTGGGGTGATTTTTAGCAACTTGTTGTTGGAAGTCTCCTTTCAAGAGAGGTAGTGCATCTATGCATTGCCTATGTTGAGAAAGTGTGCAAAAATACCCATCAGTAGAATTGGTGCTAGAAGGAGGGCCTTGTGAAACTAGATCGAATTGGATCATTCTCCCCTAAAATATTTCAGAGAATTCTAAGGTCAACACCAAACAAAGGGGAACTTCAAGAGTTGCAGCCCCCTACCATGGAAAAATGAGCTAAGGGAGGAGAATTTGCCTCTTCTTCTTCCTTTGTCCCATTCACCTCCCTTCCACCTTCACCTCCATCTGTCTCTTGTCCATCCTCCACCCGACATTACCAGGCTGCTTTTCCACCTCTCATCTCCGATAGCCATGGGGTTGCCTCTCTGCCGACCCTTCAAGTTCAGGGTACAGTCCAAACTGCCACAACCTAGGTACAGTCCCAGGCTGCTATCTTACAACAGGTGCAGCCCCAGAATGTTGTCCCTTAATAGCAGGTACCACCTCTGCTTCCCGTCATGGCTTGGTTGGCACAAAATCCTTCGTTGTTGCACTTCGCCACTTATCACAACATACCCAAGAATCCAGAGGGATTTTGCACGAAGTTCAATCCTCGTAACCTGAAAGGATGATAGAAGAACACATCAAGATATTTGAAATGACAATTATAGATATGAAAATTGGTCATGAAGACATTGCATTCCGCCTCTTTCCATACTCGTTGGGTGAGGAGGATTTTTATTGGTACATCAATTTTCTGAGAGGGTCCATTACCTCATGGGACCTCATAAAGAATGCTTTCCTGCTAAAGTATAAGGTTCTAATTAGTCCCTTAGAGTTATATCGACAGTTTATGTTCGTCCGAAGGGAAATTAATGAACCTATTGGCTCTTTCAATGATCACTTCCATCGCACCTTCATGAGGATTCATGATCCATATGTACACAACGATGCTGCAACCCTCCCTATCTACTACGCAACATTGGATAATCTCACATCGGCATTGGTAAAAAGGATGTGCCCGCCACTCACCTCGCTAGTGACTGCTTATGCAGAGGCTATTGTTGCCAGTGAAAAATTGGGGCAAAACATCTTTGGTCCATTGCCTTCTTTGGGACCAGTAGCTCACCCAATGCAGGTTCAAGGGCTTAATCAAGAATTTTCTCATCAGACCCCTCTTATGAACCAAGTGCCTCAACTGCCCATCATCCCGCACCCGTGACAACCAATGAATTATGCACCTCCATGCCTTCTTATTTTCAACCTCAACATCAACAAAGCTATCCTTAGGCTCCCCAACAACAACAGACGTACTCTCAACAATCGCAAGCACCATTATACCTATCGGGACCAAAATTCCCTCCAGCACATCAAAACCAACTGGCAGCCCCGCCTGTCTTCCTCCAAAATCAAGTGTCATAGCCAAGCACTGCTGAGAAAGAAAAATTGGAAGAGTTGACATAAATGATAAAGAAAATGTCTACAGAAATGACACACTTAAAGAATCAGAATAATTAGTTGCAAGCCTCCCAGCGTAGCCTCGAGGCCAATCTTAATCAGGATAGCCGAGACAACAAGGATGGTAGGGACAACCAGGAAGCGAGCACTTCTTCTAGGAAAAATTATAATAGAGGACATAATTCAAGTCAAAGCTTCAAGAGGAAACCTTCTCAAAGGTAGAATCACCTGTGGAATACGAGGCCCAATAATGGAGGTGTCCCTACTCCTCTTGACTAGCCTGCCAGCAATGAAAAGACGACTAGTGGAGTGTATCTCGCTGAGATAGCCTTGTCCAGATGGTGTTGGATTCACAAGACCAACAGACACTCTGAGTTGGATTGTCTTGAATTCTAGATAGCCACTGAAATATTCCAAGTGCAAGTCCAAAATACTCTCGATATTGCCAGTTGCAGGGACATCATCCCATCTGAACCTTACAACTCCTCCTGCCTCATGGTCAACCAAGCACCATTTCCATAGAGTGACAGCAATGAGCCTGAGCTTGAGCTCACCCCCGTTAAGAACAAAGAAGTGAAAGAGGTAAGTAATGAACAAACCTTGGCTCAAATTTTTGATTCGGTTGATAATGGTCCAGTAGATGAAGAAGAACTGCATGTAGATGAAGTTCACATGTTCCACCGGAGAACAACTCCTTACTTCCTTAGGAACAGGTAGGCAGGTGGACCCTTTACAAGTTCTACCCCACCAAATAATTTTACTACCCCACCTAACCCTAATGCCAACAATAATCCTGGGCTTCCCCACATGCCCACTCAGTATTTCAGCAAGGACATGCCTCAAAATCAGTCACAAAATCAGCTTCAAGGCCAACCCCAAAACTAGTCAAGTCAGACAAAAGACCAACCTTCTAGCTCTACCATAGGTTGAGCCTTTGACTCTGAGATTGAACAAATGGGTGAATATGTAGCAGAAGAGTTCAAAAAAGTGAAAATTAGTCTATCTGTCTTCGAACTACTCAAGGTCCCTATTGTAAGTCATGCTTTCTTTAGGGTAATTAATGGGACCCCATCCTCTAAAACAACACAAGAGGCATCAGCTAAAAGAGTCACCTTTGAAGAACCTAGGCAGGAACCCGTGATCCAAGATATCACAGGGAAAAGGAAGGATGTTCCCTCAAATCAGTCTACAGGTAAAGAGCCAGAAAAAGAACCAGATCAGAACAATAGGCATATTTCCAAGAATCAACCATCTGGGCAGACCATGGGTAGGACTGGTGATAAGAAAAAAGCTCAAGTGGCTCAGGTAGACACGCCTACAAGCCTCTTTCAAGGAAAATTCGAAACACCACCCTTCCTCACCACCATCTGGATATTCGAGAAGAATTTCAATAATTGCCTCATTAATTCTGGAGCATCAACCAATGTCATGCCCTTGGCTGTATGCAAAGCCCTTGGGATTACCCCCACGCCTTCAAGGAAAAAGGTGACCCAACTGGACAAAACTGAGATAAATATTGTGGGAGAAATGAATCAAATCCTGATGTAAATTTCTGTAGACCCAAGGGTGCAGCAGGTCATTGACATCCAAGTTGCGGATATTCCTTATGCTTATGGAATCATCTTGGGATGAGACTTCACCCGTGCCTTGAACGGATATGCCGCTACAGATTTTTAACATATGTGGCTACCTTGGAAGGGACTACCCAATCAGATCCGCATAGACCATGAGCCTCCTATGAAGTACATGATCACGAAGTACAAAAAACTCAATGAGGTGTTGTTTGTTGAAACAGAATTGGGAAATTACTGCCCCTTTGACTTCCAAGATGAATTCAAACCCCAGGAAGAGTGTGATGCCGAAGTACTCTTGGTGCAATGCAGCCCTCCAATTGACTTCACTCAAATGCCTAAGGGTGTAGAGATACTGGTAGAGTCAGATGATAAACCCGATGAAGACAACAACTTGTGACTACTCAATGGTTTCCAGAAATTCATGACAAAGTGCACAAAGGATCAACTCAGTTTGGGTGCCCGAATGGATTTTTAGGATCTTTTGCTACCAAATTGGCGCATAATTCATAATGCTTCGCACTCCGAGTTCGATTGTTGCTTTTGCCAAACAAATATAGAGCATGTGAAAGAATCAGTAGTGCCTCAAAAGAAAACACCAAAGGAAGTGCCAGCAGAACCACCTGCTATTAAACACACTGAGCTGAAACCTTCCTTGAAGGTCACGAAGGTAGCCACCTAGCAAAAAGAAAACGAGGGCCTAGTTGGACCTGGAGTCAGGGAACTTGCCAGGCTTTGGACGCTTTGATTTGATGGATCTAAATCAAAACAAGGAGCTGGTGCTAGGTTCGAACTCATTAGCCCAATGGGTAAGACCTTTCTTGTTTCCCATAGGTTGTAGTTTTATTGCACCAATAATGTAGCAGAATACGAGGCGTTAGTCCATGGTCTTTTGATGGCCTTGAAGAAAAATGTCAAAATGCTACAAGTTTTCAGGGATTCCGAACTCGTAGTCAAACAAGTTAGAAAATTGTATTCCTGCCATGATAGAAGACTTGCAAACTATAGGCATAGGGTTTGGGATCTCTTAGAAGGTTTATATGCATTTAATATACAATTGATCCCTCATGCTCAGAACCATACAACCGATGCTTTGGCTCAGGAAGCCAGCACTTTGCAACCCCTCTCCTTGTCCGGGCTTAAGAATTTTACAGTTGAGTTGACATCCACACCATCCATCCCAGATAATGTCACTCATTTTCAAGTCTTCAATGACGATAAGCACACCATTGAATTCATCACGAGTTCTGATGTCTTTTCCACCTAAATAATCGATGAATTTGATCCAAAAGAGGCCGAATTGGATATAGAAGGAATTATCAACCTCAAAAGCAATATGATTCCTAGAGGCATGGTTCAGCTTGAACGCATATTTTATTTGGACCAGATTAGAGACCAGGATCGACAAACAAAGAAGGAAGACATATGCAACTAGTGTGATGCTCACAACCTCAGGACTGCCGAAGAGATAAAAATGTTTTTATTGGAAAAGTGTGCATGCCTGAGGAAAAGAAGGGAATAATCAATGCTTTGTAGAGGTATCATGACGTGGTGACATGGAGCTATGAGGATCTAAAGACTTATGACACCTCCATCATCATGCACACCATCCCTCTCAAGATAGAAGTGAGGCCATTCCACCAATGACATCATCCTATTAATGCCTTGTTGGAGCCCATCATTTAGAAAGAGGTACAAAAGTTGCTTTATGCAAGAATTATATTCCCAGATAGGCATTCTACATGGGTGGCCAACTTGGTCCCGGTCAAAAAAAAGAATGGGGAAATCAGATTGTGTGTAGACTTCTGCAATTTGAATAAAGCTTCGGAGAAGGACAACTATCCAGTGCCTTCATTGGACGAGGTGTTGCAGATTGTCAACGGCTCCCAAATGATGTCCTTCCTCAATGGGTACTCCAGATATAACCAAGTTATGGTGCAGTACGAAGATTGCCATAAGACAACATTCACCACTAAGTGGGGGACCTTTGCTTATAGGAGAATGCCCTTTGGGCTCATTAATGCTGGTGCCACTTTCTAGCGTGCTATGGATATTTCCTTCAAAGATTTGATTGGGAAGTGCATAATCATGTACATAGATGATTTGACTATATTCTCAAAGAGGCGGAGTGCTCATGTCTCCAATTTATGCAAGGTGTTTCAGAGGTGTAGGGAGTTTGGAGTTTCCCTTAACCCAAGGAAGTGCATTTTCAACGTGATTGAGGGTATATTGCTTGGATATATTATTTTAGAGTGGGGAATCTCTATAGACCCTGAATGTATCCAATCTTTGCTAAAGATCCCATCGCCAGGTAGCAAGAAAGAATTAAAATCCTTCTTCAGAAAAATCAACTTCGTAAGGAAATTCATCACAGGTTTTGCTGAGATTGTCAAACCGCTCAATGCCATGTTAAAATAGGATGCCAAGGTTGAGTGGACCCCCGAAGCCAAACAGGATTTTGAAGAAATCAAACAGTCCATTGCTGAGGCACCTATGCTTGTCAGCCCAAACTATCTGAATCCATTCTACATCTATTCATTCGCTTTAGAGCATTGATGTGCCAACATTTTGACTCAGAAAGATGAAGGGGGAAACGAGCACCCGATTTCCTTCATGAGTGCTCTTTTGAAAGATGTTGAATTCGCTACCACAACATAGAGAAGCAAGCATATGCCCTTGTTAGGGGAGTGAACAAATTTAGACATTATATCCTACCTAATAAAGTGTTCGCCATTGTCCCTGATCCAGCCGTGAAAACGTTGCTCATGTAGAATGAATTAGGTGAACAAAGAGCTAAGTGGCTCACATTGCTCCAAGAGTATGATATGAAAATCCAACCAATGTGGTTGGTGAGAGGATAAGCACTTACCCAGAAAATTGCTGAAGTAGTAGCAAAAACAGGACCCAAACTTACAGTGCAACAATACCAGCTCGAGGATGTTTCCCCGGGAAAATGGTACAAGGATGTTGTCTATTATTTACTGAACCACAAGTGTCCACCTCACTTACAAGGAGTCCAAAAATGTGCTCTTAGGCTAAAAAGTAGCAGTTACATGTTGCAAGGGTCCATTTTATACAAGAAAAATCATAAAGGCATCTACTTAAGATGCCTTGGCAAGGAAGAAGTAGATTGAGTCTTGAAGGAGTTTCATGACAAGTTTGGAACTGGTCATGGATCTGGGCCTTCTACTGCACATTAGATACTAAGAGTAGGATATTATTGGCCAACAATCTTTAAGGATGCTCATTGCCATGTTCACTCATGTCACACATGTCAGACCGCCACCACCAAGGAGAATAATGTTGTTGTCCCATTGCAGCCCGTGTTGGAGGTGAGGCCGTTTGCGCAATGGGGTGTCGATTTCATTGGTCTGGTAAGCCCTCCATCATCTGCGGGAAATAGGTACATTCTTACCGCTACTAATTACTGCACTAGATGGAAAAAAGTAGTTGTATGTAGGCAATGCACAACTGAGGTAGTCACAATTTTTTTGGAAAGTTTCATTTTAAATCTCTTCGGTTGCTCTTATGCATTGGTGTGTGATAATGGACCTGCATTTGCTTCATTAGGATTTTCTAGTTGGGCCTTTGACTATGGAATTGTCCTTAAATTTTCATCTAATTACTATCCTCAAGGCAATGGCCTTGCTGAATCCACAAACAAGAACCTGATTACCGTGATCCAGAAATTGCTCGATAGGAATCCCAAGGACTGGCATACCCAGCTTTGCTTTTCCCTTTGGGCAGACCGTACTTGCCACAATGCTGCCCTTGGTGATTCCCCGTTCCATCTTGTTTACGGCTTAGAGCCCATATTTCCTATCCACCTAAAGATTCCCACTCTCTAGTTTATCAACGACTTTTACAAAGGGGGGGATCGTAGAGAAGCTCAGTTAGTTGAGCTCTTGCATTTAGAAGAAGTACGATACCACACAATAAATTTTTTTTCCAAACATTAGGGTGTGGTTAAGAGATGGTTTGATCACCGAGCCAAGATCAAGGCCTTTAGAATTGTAGATTAAGTCTTGTATTGGGACAAGGCCCATGAAAAAAAAGGGGGACACAACAAATTCAACAAGCTTTGGCTTGGCCCCTTTCAAATAGCTAAAATTTTGGGAGACAATGCTTTCTGCCTAAAGACCTTAATTAGTGAAGATGTCTCATTGCCAGTTAATGGGTAGTACCTAAAGCATTACTTCCAAGCCTGAGCTCTTTCAAGCTCTTCCTTGTAAATATTTGTGTATAGGTTAGGTTAGGTTTCCTTTTGGTTTGCTTGCATTTTTTTGTTTCACGTCGCTCTGTTTTGCTTGTTCCTCAACTATTTTGTTTCAAAGAGGGTGTTCTCCATCCCATTGCAGTGGCCGTGCTCATTTGACGAACGGTTCGCTTTGCTATCCATCATTAGTGTTCTTTGGCTAAAAATTCATTCTCGACTATTGGTCGTTGAAAGTTTCCTAGGAAAGGTTTCCTCATTTGAACTTTGTCTCAGAACTCGACCCTTGGTTGGATCTTTTTATGCATATCTCAAATCTTGCACAAAACGCATGTTGATTACTTCTAAAGGACTATGTAGTGGCTACTATGATATCCTAGTAAGTGAAAAATCTTAAGTCTTCTCTAGTGACCACTGTGGTTCCCAAACCTATCGTAGGCTTTAGTGCTTACACAGTTGAGCAAAAGATAAGTAAAACAAGGAAATGTTGAAAGAAAGAAAGGAAAGAAAATAATGAAAAAAAGAAATCATATGGGTGTGCGGGTAACTCTACCGAGGCTATGGATGCCCGACCGACAGTAGAGCAATATCTATGGGGTCACAACAACAAATCTGACAGGGCTATGGATGCCTGATTGGCAGCGGGACAATGTCTAGGTTACTTTTGGTGTTGGACGGTTTATGTAGGTTGCCCAGTTGGATTAGCAGCCACTTGTCACAGTTTCCATAGAAGAGAATGAATTCACTACACACACTTCTGAGATGTCATGTAGACTGACCCAACTAAAGACCCTGTTCTCCCAGTTCACTCTTGAAAATTTTCCCCTGGTCTGCAAAACCAAAGATTCTGGGTTCTCAATGAATACTTATCCTTAGAATTCTCAGGAGTGTTCCCCCAGTGGAGTCGCCATTTGTCGTGCCCTCAGCACACACGCCCCGTTCGGAATGGGGACCCTCTCTTTTCTTCACCTTGTCGGGTCATTTTTTCGTTGCCTCATTTTGCGTGCCCCCATTCTGGTGTCCTAAATGGTTAATGTGCTTCCATAGTCTAGTCTGAAGGTGACCATGTTTCATCCCCTCTAATTTTGCTAAGTCCTGGTTCCTTGCAGAGTCTCCTTGGCAGTTTGCTTCTGCCAGCGGCCTTGGGGCCTGGCGAGCCCACCTCGCTGGGTTTCCCTTGTCAGGTTTCCGTCGAGTGTTCACCGTCTCAAATGGCAGAAGGATTTTTCCTTACTGAACCTTGAGACTCGGCACCTCATTCGCCGCCCTGTTTAACTTACGACGAAAATTGACGGCCTCAGTCCCCGCCTGGCCAGTCTCTCCAGACTTCCATCCCCAGAACTCCATGTTGACTTCGCCGTTTCTGAATGGCCAACCTATGATGGCACTCCATCCTTTAGGGCCCAAAATCCCTTTCGCCGATGGTTTCTGAAATGAACTTTGAAGTGGCCAGAAGGTCGCGTCTTTCCGTTCCCTGGGCCCCGGACCTCCCGCCACCATCCGAGCTTTTGAACATCACCAACCCTCCTGTCATCCATACAGACATTAATGAGGGTATTAAATGCATATTAGGGGTATAAATATCTGGCTCAACCTGTCATTTTCATATGTCAGGTTAGTTGGAGGAAGTCAGAGAGATTTTGAGGAGTCCAGTTCCTTCGTCGCCCGCCGCCTTTGCGCTCGTTGCCTTCGCTTGTTGATCATTGGCAGATTCAAAAACTTCTTTCACTGGACTTTCGAGGTAGGTTCGTCGTTCACCTTCTCATGAGATTTTTTTGTGATTTTACACTTAAAATGATGAAAAAACATGGGCTAAAACACTTTAATTAGGTAAAACACGACAACATCTAAAAAACCCATGTGTTGACATTCTAAGGAACCTCCAAAATCTCCCTCTATGATGAAGTCAAAACTCGGCCTTGTCACCATCATTCTTCGTGCAGGGAATTTGCACCCTCCAGGTGTCCGCTAACCCGTTGTCGTTGAAAACTTAGCAAACGAACATCCTTTTGACTAGATGGCAGGACCACTTCCCGGGCCCTCGACCTCAGACCTCTTTCGGCGGATCGTCGTCGGACTTGAACATTTACAATCGACCTTCGCCTAAGCTTCCCAGGCCTTCTCCCACAGGACTCCATCCCTGGGACTCCGCATTACTTCTGCCATTCCAAACAGCGTGAAGGCCTCATCTCCCTACCCTCCAGGACCCACCACTCCTTTCGCCGTTCGGGGTTAATCAAACAACCAAAATGAATTGTCCATCATACCCCTGGGCCTCGGTACATGGACTTTCGTCCACAAATTTTCGTGGTGACTTCACCCTTTCAGAATGGTCGTCTGACGTCGTCCTTCCACCTCTCGGGTCCCGAGCCACCATTTTCCATGAAGACCAACTACTGATGAGCTCAGGCGTCCTTGCCCTCGCCGGGCTCCGTCCATTGGGATTCTGTCCAATATTGACTGACAAGAAAGGAAAAGTAGGTCAGTCTTTCCGACCTCCGAGGTCCGCCCTCCTGATCACCCAAAAAACTTAGCAATGAAATATAATGGCCAAGTTTGATGTCGGGTCTAGTTCACCAGTCCGCTCCCGCTAGATTTTCATTCCATGTTTGTCATTCCCAAACAGCGAATCCCTGACAGCCTTTTGGCCTTGTATCTTTGGGTGCTCCCAAAATGATCCAAATGACCTCCGATTTGAAAACCAATCTCGACCCACGTGCTCAAATTTGGCCTTCTCTTGCATTGACCTTTTAAACCATCAAAGTCTGAAGTCGGGAGAAATCACCCAGATTTCCCTACCCTGTTTGCCCTTCAAAACAACATTTTTGCAAAGGAAGTCTGGTCCCCTGGGCTCGGGTTGTCCAAAATCCCTCTAGTAAATGACTAATCACATCTTGAAGTAAATGTTGGATTTTATGAATGATGTATCATCTAATTGGACATCGTTTATGGGATTATGATTGACATTTGTATTTTGTGATTGGTTATTCTCGCTATGCCCTATTTACAGATATATGGAATCAGGTGCAGGACCCTCAGGGGTGGCTGTAGAAAAGGACAAAGGGAAGAAAGCGAGCAAGGTTCCTCATGGAAAAGAGGACAAACACCTGATGAAGTACCAATTCTAGGGAGAGCCTTTACATTCCAAAATCATCACAGACTACAAGGAAATTACAGATACCAATATCGGCCACGTCGATATTGATGAATTCAAGCAAAGAGTCAGAGTCCATCCTAAGACCGAAAATGCAAGACTAATAAGAAAAAGTGGAATTTCTAAAGTTGTGGGGTTCCCTCCATCCCTCGTGGCCCCCGAAATTGTCATGGCTTGCTGGCAAGCATATCAACCACATACACGAACAATAGTTGACAGAGATGGAAACATCCTTGCTGATATGTCGGGTGAGGTGATTAAAAAGACTTTTCACATCCCCACCTTTGGGGAGATGGAGATTCAAACCATAGCAGAATGTAAAGCAATGTGGGATGAGAACCCGACTGGCTGCAAGAAGCTTATAAACCAACATTGGCTCAAAGAGAAAAGGGGGAGCGCTACAAAGGTTCCTCAGGATCTCTTCAACAATGACTTCCATGACGACTACCATGAATTGGTCACCATGCTGAGCAAAGTAATGGGCCTCCCCACTGCCTCATAAAGATGTCACCATAAAAGTCTCATTCTATTGGGGAGGCATAATAAGGAACTGCTTCCATGAGCAGTTCATGAATGTCAAGAAGACCTCCAAGTTCTACATGACCTCCTATCTTGTATACTCACTGGCCAGGCAGAGGCAGTACAGTGGATTGTTCGTGGCACCTGATGAGGAACCGGGTCGAGCATTGAAGATCTATGATAGGTATCCCCAGCTCTAGTTCAGGAATTTCAAGAAGGAGTATTGCAGGGTGAACGACGCCTTAGTCAGTCACATCATCAAATTTCTTGGAGGGGATTTTGAAAGGAGGGTCTCCCATAGTGCTCGGGAGTTCTTGAAACAATACGTCTTCCTATTCATTCAGTACCCCAAGTTCACATATATTCGTGCCCAAGGTTTCACAGAGAGGTTGAATAAGCTGCCCCGGTACCCCAACGACTAGATTATACTATTAGAACTCTCCCAATAGCTACAACATGTGCATTCAGTCCTCGACAATAGGCACTTGGCAGGGATCCCTTACCCCCTAACTTTCGGCTGGGGGATGTACAAATTGCAAAGCTCCTAGTGTGTTGGGAATTCTTAGAAGGAATTGGAAGAATATCATTTTCGCCTACACACTGCTCGCCCATGGATGGACCCATATGGGCATGTAAGGAAGGAACTAGGACTAGGGTTTTCCCATTTGCATCACGTCAAGGAAGTCAGAGCAGATTGCATCTGATACTTGAAGCTAATGACAGGCTATGAGATGTCAATCGTACAAATGGACCTAGATAAAGTAAGGCCCCACTTCCATAAGAGGATGGAGGACGAGATGTTGGATGAAATAACCACCAATTTCATGAGTTTTTCCGCTCTAACCTTCACCCAGTCAGAGTTGTTCTGGGACCACACTGCTAAGTATGAGGAGGATTGGAAAAATCTTGCCGAGCAATCCAAGGAGTGGAGCTACCAAGTGTTGCGATCTGAAATCATAGAGGTCAACAAACTCCAACCAATAATTTTGAAGCTCATGGAGTATGCAGCTTTGAAGAAGCAAGAAGGCGACCCTATTATTAGTGAAGAGCTTCTAAAGGAATAGTTACAACAAAAGGGAAATCAATAACAAGACAAAAGACTACAGTGCTATCACTAGAGGAAAAAATAGGGATAAAGAAAAAGTTGTATTTTAAATTGTAATATATTGGGGGGTAGGTAGAACCCTAATTTGTAGTGAATCTTGGCCATTCATTCTACTTTTTGGACACTATAAATGGGGGGGTCTCCTCTCATTTTTTGGAGAGAGTTGAGTTGTTGTAATGACACGTTGCAGAAATTTCTAATGAAAATACATTGACTTGGTGCATTTTCTGAGTTCTCCACATGTTTCATGATTCAATCTCCCATTGTTAGGTGCTTTAGTTAGATTTATATTGATGTTCTACTTAGCTTTAAATTGCTTGGATAGATTTTGTTAGATGTTGTTCTGTGATTGTAGAAATTTCTACTATGTTGATGCCTTCCAGTCCATACGTTTTTCCATTTGCTGTTGATAAATGGTCTTGTAAAGTTATTCTGGGCTGAAACTTGAAGCTTCTTTTAAACTTTTATCTTTATTCATGCATATATGTGGTCGATGAATGTTAAAATATCCACAGAGCTTGGAAGATAGCACATATTTCATGATACTGTAGGTTACTTGGTTAAGTGGAATCCTGTTTGAAGGAAGTTTTCCATAGCAGAGCCTCCATGATCACTGTTCATAGTTAGTTGCAGATCCAGGAACCTTTCCTCTTCCCTGCTCTTTTTCCTTTTTTTTTTCTAGAAACAGCCTGTGCTAAGGTTCATTGCACATTGTAAAGCCAAAACTTAAGGAAAGCATTGGATTTTTAGATTATTGTTCGAACCTACAACAAAGTGCGCCTTAATTCCCATCTTAGAAACTTCAGATTTTAAGATTCACTTCGCATCCAGCTACGTAAGTATACCTTGTGATTACCAACAAAATCACATCAAACATCAACTGAGGAATTCCATACAAGTCATGACCTTACACTTGAGAGACCTTAGGGTGTTTTTCAGCAACTTGTTGTTGGAAATCTCCTTTCAAGAGAGGTAGTGCATCTACGCACTGCCTATGTTGAGAAAGTGTGCAAAAACACCCATCAACAAAGGGTAGAGGGGAGAGAGGGAGAGGAGGTAGGAGGGAGAGACTTGAGAGAGAGAGAGAGGGAGGGAGTGGGAGAGAGATAGAGGGTAGAGGATTTAAGACCCGTATAGGGTTTAATGGTTAATGGAAGAGAGTAGAGTGGAGCTCAATATAGAAGGAGTGAGTGAGTGAGAGAGAGAGACGTGAGAGAGGGAGAGGGTAGGAGGGAGAGACTTGAGAGAGAGAGAGAGAGAGAGAGGGAGAGAGAGAGAAGGAGTGAGTGAGTGAGAGAGACCTAAGAGAGGGAGAGGGGGTAGGAGGTAGAGACTTGAGAGAGAGAGAGAGAGGGAGGGAGTGGGAGAGATATAGAGGGTATAGGGTTAAGAGTAGAGGGTAGTGGGTTTAAGGGTTTATGGTTTAAGAGTGAAGGGTTAAGGGTAGAGGGGAGCTTGAGATATAAGGAGTGATTGAGTGAGAGAGAGAGACCTAGGAG